>CM073573.1:14611703-15089295 GCA_037074715.1 Magnolia kwangsiensis | reverse complement strand
TGTCTATTTTTTGGTAGCTGCGATATAACTTAAAATTTTAATTCGATTCCATTAAGTAGTTCTTAGCAATTGGAATAACCAGATGTAGCGAAGAACAAATACAAATGGTCAACTCCCATGAATATACTTTTTCTTGAAGTATTTCTTTCCTCCTAGAAGCATGACTTTAATCAACATATCAAGCTGCTATTGAAAGAAGAAGGCTTATCCATTTCAACATAATGTGTTTATTCTTATGTCATTGATCATCTCAATTCTGGTGGATTTTTCATACTCTGCTACAATCTCCTCCATTCAACCTCTGGTTGGTTGGTCCACTATCTAACCATGAGATAAATCCCACGGTTCCCTCCATGCCAAACTACAACACAAGATCCTCATTAACTTCTAAACCAATCGTCAGTCAAATAGCTTCTCCTTTTTCTTGAGCAAGAAATTCCAATATTCTCTCTCTAGCAAGGTAAAAAAAAAAATGATTACCAACATAAGCCCATTTCCATCATCTACCAAAAACCAATTTCCAAGTGGACTGTATGTTGTAAGATAAAAATGTCCAATGAAATGATATCCAAATCTTTCAGAAGAACTCTCATAGATGCATATAGGGAAGCACAAACCTTCTGTAAGATGACTTTGAGAGTTAAAAATAAAAGACAATGCTGGAAAAACGAGAGGATAAATGAGTGCAATTGTACTTAAGACTGGGGCTCTGATTCCATTATAACTACTCAATTAAGCATGCTTGGGCTTCCATTATAACTACGCAATTAAGCATCCTTGGGCCAGAGTAATACTATGACGGACAACCACCTAGGTAAGTCATTTCTTCTCTTTCCAATACGACTTATCTCCATTAGTTTTAGGGCCGCTGCCTGCCCAAAACCAAGATTCAATCCCAGAACTAGTGCATTAACGATTGGAGGGAAATAATTTTAGTATTGAATGTGGACCGCTATGGGGCTTGCTTGTGTGAACCCAAGTGGGTGGGCCACTTGTGTAAAACCTAGTGGATGGGCCACACATGGTACATGTGGCACTCTCTTCAAGATAATCCTTTTTGAAAATTTTCTCATTTTTATTCTATTCTTAGAGGTAAAAAATTTCCTTTAAAAAAATTATCATTCATAAGACAACACTCTCTCTCTCTCTCTCTCTCTCTCTCTCTCTCTCTATCACAGATACTTAGATGTCTCTTTCGCCAAATTCTAAGTGGGAAAAGAAAGTTTCGCTTCCCATGCAATCTCAACCATCGATTTAGGTTGATCCACTCTCTGACCATCTTCCAAGCCATGGGATATGAGGAGTTAAAAAGTAGAATTTCCTTCTAATAGTGATTAGATTGTAGATTATCATTTCCTTCCAATAGTGGTTAGCTTGTGGTTTATTGGATTGCTTCATCATATCAGCATTGCTTTTTAAACGATTTGCATCACTGTTATAGCTGCACGCATCACAATCTACTTCCACTCCATTTTACATGCCCAACAAGAAGGAAATATTTTTGCATGATTATGCTTGTGCAATTGCAGCCAATCATCACCCTACCTTGCTTTATGTTGATGTAAAAATCCGGTCATCCCTGTTGTGCTTCATGATAGCTGCACAAGCAACACAACAATGGAGACCCTGGCTAGGATGGGGGATCCTCTGATGCTAAAGTCAGGCAAACTGGATCTTAGTAGGGATTATTCGGATGTGTGATTGCATACCTTTCACGGTAGATGGATGCCCTATTTATAGGCATGGAGATGGTTACATGGGGAGAGACGTTTTCGTAAATCATAGGCTAGATTACGGGCGAGCGTGCATTCAGCGGACGTTTCTCAACCATTTCGCGAGACTACCAGTGAAGATAAGATCAAGTGGTCGAGGTCGGGAGATGTGGCAGGAGGCTAAGGTTGACCATCTGAGTTGCTCTCTTTAGCTGCTCTAAGGGAGAGCGTTCTGAGCTGGGCTCTCTAGTGGCTTACGATCTGGTCTTCCTCCAACCTTCATAATTCATGCCGTGGAGTTAGGTCCCCGATGTCGGATCTTTAGGTTCCGTTAGAATATTAACCTGCATGTACTGGTCATGCTCGATCAGTGAGACTGAGCTCCCTGGATGGAACTTAGATGGCTTCAGGAATGACCATCCTTTTCATCTTATCACATGGTGTAGGAATTCCCTAAGTGTAGTAGCTCGGAGTCTTGTCCCGTATTGAATCATACCTCGGGAGCCCTTACCAAGAGATGATCCGAGCAATAGCTCAAAAATGAATGAGACTATGGAAGAGCTCGGTATCTGATGGAAGTGAAGATACTTCATCTTCTGATGGTCTAGCTCGAGGCATAGGCGGGTTTCCTAGCAGTGGAGTACTGCTTTCTGGCCGTTGATGAGCTCCTTGGTCATGCTTGGTACTAGCTAACCATGCGACGAGCACAAATGCCTGAGCTGTCCTCTTTCCCTTGGCCAGTCCATTTTTACCCATAACAATAGCCCCCAACTTCTGATCTTGCGCAACAGGCTCAGGAAGTAAGTCGGTTTAGTGAGGTCAGATATCTCGCGCATGAGGTGTCAGTCTGCTTGTCATTAATATGGAATGAGGCGATAAGCACAGAGATCGAAGCGGATTTGCAATGATGATACAGCGCACTTGAGCTAATGTGTGCTAGCAGGGCACCTATCCGGCTCCCGACTTATGGGGCGTAGACACGTGGAGTCTCCTAGGAAGTCGGGTCGTCCATCGAGTGGGGGAGATCCACGTGGCCACGTACAAGCACCGAAGAGTCTTTTCGGCTATCGCATTAAATGTGAGCAATCACTACTATGCGGTTGAGTCCCTTATAAAAGGGGGATGCCCTAGCAGTGCAGGGGCATTTCCTCCCGCTGCCTCTCTGCTTCTTCTGGCCACTGGACTTTGCAATTTTGGTAAGTCGAAAATCCATTCTTCCAACGAATTCTTCCTTCTCCGATCTTCTTCCTTCCTCCCTTCTCTTTTATTTCTTTTGTTGTTTCCATTTTCCAACAAAAAATGTCTGATCTGTCGCAGCTCAGTCATTTGCCGAGCAACCCGTGGGTGTTGAGGTAGACTCGGCTCTAACAAGGGAAAAGGCAACTCAGTCTTTTTTGGAGTCTAAGAAGATCGGCTCAATTGGGTCGAGCATGAGGGAATCCGACCTATTGTGTATCAGATCGGAGTACCACATTCCGGATTCGGTGGTGCTTCGAGCTCCTGCACTTGGCGAAATTCCATGTGATCCTAAGGAGGGCAAAGTGGCGGTATATATGGTCGCCCTGCAGTGTGGTCTGAGGCTTCCCTTTCACTGCATCATCAAGGAGGTCGTCTTGTGCTTAAGGTTGGCCCCTAGCCAAATAATTCCAAATGCCTAGAGGGCTCTAGTGGGGGCTTGCTTTCATTATGTGGTTTCAGCTCGAACAACCCGATGTGACTGTGGATGAATTCCTCCACATATATCAGGTGAAGGTCAACCCTTTCCGTGATGGTTAGTACTATTTTTCATCCTGCTCGAATAAGGGTAAGGGAATCATCACAAATGCCCCGACCTCCAATAAAATTTAGAAGAATAAATGATTTTGGGGGTCAGGGGACTACGATGCTCGGTGACTGTCGGGCTACAACCCCGGGTTCCGACCCACTTTGCCCACCCAGGTCAAGTACTTTCGAACTGGTGTTTTTTCAGTTTACATTCATGTTATTTTGTTTCTAACTGTAGTAGTCTTTAGCAGTTCTGCCCAAGGACTCCTTCCTTAACGACCGACTCAAAACACAATCGGATCGTGCATGAGAGCTTGGTGGAGGCTTCGACAAGATCTTGGAAGTTGTTGATCACTCCAGAGCTCCTTCATCGGTTAGGTTTTGCCCCATCTATACTAGGTATATTCATGCAATTTCTTCGGGGGTTTGCAAGTTATGTCATTTCTTTCGTTACTGATCAATTTCTTTTACTGTGCAGAGATGTTCGATCAACCTCTTTCCAGCAAGCGAGTTCATGTTCCTTTTGATGCCGAGCTAGCCCATAAGAAGCCCTCGAAGAGGAGACCGATCTTCCCTCCTGCTAGGATGCAGGGGGTGTCTAGTGTGGCGGAAGGGAAGTCGAGGTTGGGCTCGGACCAGCCCGTGACAGGGTAGTTGAGCTCGCCTACTCATAAGTGGAGTGCTTTGGTTACTCCTGGCACCACCACCATAAACCCACCATCGACCTCAGAAGCGGTCGATGTAGATCAATAGGAGGTTATCTTAATAAGGGAGATCGCCCCTGCTAATAACTTGCATCCCTCTGAGGCCCAAGCAGAGCCAACGTCTAGGGCTCAGCCCCCGTAGTATAGGTCTAAGCGAGCACCTCGTCTAATCGTTAAGGGGGCGAAGCCTGGGGGGCTCTCAATATGAATCCTCCTACACGGAAAGTCTCCTTTCGTGGATAACTCAGTATGTTCCTGACGCCGAGATCGCTGAGGCGATGGACACTCAACTGGTCACTGCCATAGGTTAGGTGGTTGTGTTTTTCTACAAGGTAGAACTCTATCTTCTCCTTATAGCTGCTTTTATACTTGAATTTTATCTGATGTGAATTTCTTTTCAATTCGACCCTGTTGTCTTAAACGCTTGTCGCGAATTGGTACGCGTAAGGAAGGAGTGCGAGGAGGCAGAGGTGAGCCTTTAAAGAAAAGCTATCGAGGCCGAGCAGTTTCGATCCACCTTAGAGAAATCTAGGGAGGAGGTTGCAACTATGAAGATCCAGGCGGAGGAGATGACAACTCTCAAGGCTCAAGCAAAGGAGGCTCGAAAGGAAAGGGATCAGACGAAGATCGAGTTGGAGGCAGCACAGTCGCTTCTGAAAGGGGCTCAGGCGAGGGCTGCTAAGTGGAAGGCTAAACTGGATGAGATGAAGGTCAGCTTGACAGCAAAACTAGCAGAAGCTGAGGCGTCCATCCTTACGGCTCGGGTAGCGTCAATGGAGGAATTTAAGGCCTCCAAGGAACGAGCTGAAGAAAAAGAGCTCATGTACAATTTTGGGTATGAAAAATGCCTTGAAGATGTCAAGAAAAAATACCTTAAGCTCGACCTTAGTGGTCTTGAAAGTCTTGCCGAGGACCCGACCCCGCCTGAAGTCGGAGACCCAATCCCAACTGTTGGGGGCCTTGCACAAAACCTTAGGATTTAGCCTCCCGAACAAACTAGAATTAAGAGATAATAATAACAATGAAATAAATCAAAGCAACAATAACACACCACACAAGAGATTTTTACGTGAAAAACCCTCAAAAAGGCAAAAACTACGGGACCTCGTCCAAATCAACAATCCACTATGAAGTATAACGTTTACAACTTTCATTACTCACGCAGGAGTGGATGAACAATAAGAGAATAAAGAAAAAAAACAGAGAGATATCACCGATCACGAGGACGTAGAAGCGTTGAGACGACGACTCCCTTCCACCAGCTTCCTCTCTCTCTTTTCTCTCACTCTCTCACCTTTGATATCCCTAAACCCTTTAGGAAACCCTCTTGTGCTTTTCTTGTACACAACATCATACTCTAGAAAAATTCTAGGAACTTTTTTTTTATAGTTTTAGGAAACTCCCTTCCGCATCCTAGTTGCGAAAGGACTTGTGACACGAAATCCACACAAAATCGCAGAACGAATCTGCGTAGGTTCGACCGGTCGTGTGAAGTCCACAACCGGTCAAGTGTCACCTACGACCGATCGAGAACCCCGGAGAAAATCGGTCCAGACTTCGCTGGGAACACCAGCCACGACCGGTCGTACAGGGCTCACGACTGGTCAACGACGGGTAAAAAAAACCCATCACCAACTACCTCAGTGAAAACCAAGCAAACCCCTCTAGGGGACTAGCCTCTTTTTGTTCATTCTCTTGCACTCATGTAATTTTCATTTTTCTCATCAATGAAAAAGAACCTTTCGTTGCCCATTTTTCATGCCTTATGTTTTTATTTCTCAGTAAATCATATGTCGTGTGTCGATTTATAGATTGGTCCTACCGATCAGATAGTCGAAACTTTTGGGGAGGAGTTCTTCCCTATTTCATAGGAAAGTCTTGCCCTTGTAGAATGTCGAAAGATGCAACTGCTTTTGACCCATTTAGAACAGGTGGAGCAATCCCGTAGGATGACTTTTCTCCCTTGCACTAACGGAAATACTCATAGTAGAGCGCATAGTCTGAGTACTCGAATTAATAAGTAGAATTTTATTGTAGCTTTTATAGTACAAGTAGACAATTTATTCTGACCTTGTGGGTCAGTTTCCGATCAGAGGCCTGAGTGATCTTTATAGATAGTAATCTTCATGTATTCAACATTTCATGGATGCAGTAAAGGTCGTCAATATATCTTCGAGTTGATATGCCTCTTTTCGAGTCGTGTAGATCACTCCGTAGGTTCCTCCCAGTTCAGTCCGAGAATTTATGAGCCGAGCTCCGTGTAGATCACTCTGTAGGTTCCCTCCCAGTTCGGTCCAAGAATTTATGAGCCGAGCTCCGTGTAGATCACTCTGTAAGTCCCCTCCCAGTTCAGTCCAAGAATTCATGAGCCGAGCTCCTTGTATTTTGATAGGTTCCACGGAAAAGCAGGTCTCGTCCTTGAAATCTCTGCATAATCATAGTTGAGAACTGTCATTTTGACTTCTAGCTCTATGCAGTGGAAATCCTATAAAGGATTGCGTAATATCACCTGCAGAATTTTATGGAATAACGCGACTATAAAAGTCATTCACTTTTGGCCAGCCTCTAGACAAACATTTCTTAAATATAATAATTATACTTTTAACTCTCTTTTCATTTTTCACACACACCCCCCACGTAATATAATTACACTTTTACTCTATAATGTTATACATTCATAAATATAATAATCCAGCCAGGTAACATTTTGCCAGATTAATATACATACATGAAAGTGTCTTTATTATCAAAATGCGCACTAAAGGATTACAGCACTCCCGTCACACCATGATGTATATATGCGTTGTATATCCATGTGGTCCATCCATTTGCCAGCTCAATTTAGGTCATGTCCAACAAATAAAGTGTATCATATTATATAAACGGTGGTGATTTGATGCCCACCTTTAAAAACATCTTAGGGCTACGGAACTATCAAGCCGCATTTGTGTTTTCCCATCATCTGTGTCTCTGTGTGAACTTGTGAACATGTTGGATGGTAAATAACCATTACGATGGCCTCAAGAAGGTTTAATATGTGGGCATCATTATCTCCATTGTTTCCTTCCTATGGTGTGGCCTAGTTGAGTTTTGTATCTACTTGAGTTTTAGTTTCATATCTTAAGATAAGCTGATAAAATGAATGAACTGTGTAGATATAAAACACATAACAATACCTAACTGGACAGCGATAGTGTCACCCTTCGATCTGCTTCCATGCCGTGGGACATCCTCTTGGTACTCAATAAAACCATCGTATGGATGGACGCAGATTGCATCTGACCCCTACCCCATAAGCCCCCATAATAAGAAGCTAGGTGGGGTGCCCACCATGATATTTGTAAGAAATTCACACTGTCCATTCATTTTGGCAGCTCATGTTAGGACACCAAGCTAAAAATGAGACAAATCCAAAACTCAAGTGGGACACATGACAGGAAAAGTTGTGGATTTAATGCCTACAGTTGACACATTGGTGGGGGCCACAAGATCAGACTAATATTATTATGCTTTCAGTTAATGACCTTATGAAGGTTTGGATGGCAAATAAACATCAAGGTGAATCCCATAAAGGTTGCAGGCCTTTCACTCTCCACCTTTTCCTTTTGTGTGGCCTATTTTAATTTTGGATATGCTTAATTTTTGGGATCACGTATTAACATGAGATTGCAAAACGGATAAATGGAGTAGATTTTTTGAAAATATCATGGTGGCCCCCACCTAGCTTCCAACCTCATTTTGCGTTCGGGTGGCAGGCTATCCGCGTCCCATATAGATCACCATGGGTCCGATCAGAATAAAATAAAATAAAATAAAAATAAAACCCTGTGCCAACTGTTCAAAATGAGGGCCATCTACCAAATAAGCTGATCCAGACGATTATTGGTACTAATGGATGGAGTATACCTCGTCTCCTTAGAATATTGGAAGATCTCACCTACCGATATTAGGAGGTTTTTCAGTTGGACGTGGACAGTTGTGTTTCTCTTCTCAACCGTCCATTCGAGGTCACTAGCTGAAAGGTTGAGACTGTCCTGTCCACGATAATTCTGAGGAATGGTCCCATCCAAGATGGATCGCAAGCCTAATGGTTTGGATTACGGCCCACTTGTCAGAAATGGAAATCCAAAGATGAAGGTCGAGTATCTACTACATTTTCGGTTGGGGCATTACATGAACGGTTGGGGTTGGAAAGTATCCGCCACGTGTACGGTAGAGATATTGTGGGGGTAGGTCACCTGACAGATCCTTGTTGTTTAAGCCTCTCATCATGGGTGGTTTTGTTAGATGGGCGGCTGATACTTCACCAAATGAGTTGCCACTGCTTCAAGGTAAAGAAACTAACTACCACACCAGATTTGGTACAACAGAATCCCCGCGTGTACGTGGCGGATTCGTTCAGGCCGTAAGCGTGGGGCCCACCTTGATGTACTTGTTGTATATCCACGCTGTCCATTCGTTTTTCCAGATTATTTTAGAGCATGAGATCAAAATTGAAGGGGATCTAAATCTCATGTGGACCACACCACACGAAACAGCGTTTATTGAATGCTCACCATTAAAAACTTCCTAGGGCCCACCGTAATGATTATTTTTCATCCAACCTCTTTATAAGATCATACAGATATGGATGAAAGGAAAAATAAATATCATCTTGATCCAAAACTTGTGTGGCCCACAAGAAGTTTTTAATGTTCAATAAGTACTGTTTCCTGTGATGTGGTCCACCTGTGGTTTTTATCTGCTTCATTTTTAGATCCATGCCCTAAAATGATCAGGAAAAACTGATGGACTGCGTGGATATACAACACATACATCTAGATTGGCCCACGGTCACGGCCTGACCATGTGACCATTACAGTCAAATTGAAATGATCTTCGTGTGGGGCACACGTCTATAAAATGTGTGGTGGATCGCGTGATCGGCGGCTCTGATCTTCCAGGAGAAATTGTGAAATGCCCAAATTCTATGTAAATGTGTGACCAGATGATGATCAGATGGTTCACATTTAGAATCGCATGATGAGCGGTTCGTTCTCTTACGTGTGCCTCTCTACACTTGCGAGGGTCGCGACTTACCAGTAACGGTCCCACTGTAACCCAAAGCTCCTTGGGGACCTGGGGCCCGTTAGGATGTTTGCGTTATATCCACTCCCTCCATCCGTTTAGTCAGCTCATCATAGTACATGAGCCTGAACATGAAGGAGATCCAACCTCAAAATAAGCCACACGAGTGAGTATTGAACACCCACCGTTGAAAATGGGGTGACGGAAGCTTTGGATCAGTGCTATATTTGTGTTTCTCCTTTATCAAGTGGGAATCATCTTATCAATGGGTTGGATGGCATATAAACACCACGGTGGGCCCTGTGAAGGTTTCAACGGTGGATGCATCCGTCATCATGTTTCGTGTGGTATGGCCCACTTGAGTTTTCAGTCTCCATTGTGTTTGGGATCGCGTCTTAAAATGATCTGATGAAATGGATGGACGGAGCGGATATAATACAAACATCACCGTCGCCCCACGAAGCTTTGGGTTACAGGGGAGCCGTGTAGCCTCCGGCTACAGGTAAGTTGCGTCTACCTGAGAGGACGCGGATTGCGTCCTACCCCCGCCCATAAGCTAATCCGTCCGGGCAGAGCTCTGTGGTACTCATCGTGATTTAAGTATTTTATCCACACTGTTAATCGTTTTTATATGATCATTTTAAGATATGGGCCAAAAATTAAGGTAGTTCCAAGGCTTAAGTGGACCACAAAGTTGGGATTGAACGTCCACCATTAAAAACTTCTTGGGAGCTGGAGAAGTGCCGGATCAAGCTAAAATTTGGGTTTTCACTTCATCCAAGTCTGCATGACCTTATTAATAGGTTGGGTGGTAAAAACACATCACGGTGGCCTCTGGAAAGCTTTCAATGGTGGTTGTCATTATCATTGCAGCTTCCTTTGATGTGGTCCATTGGAGCTGTGTATCTACTTCAAGTTTTGGCTCATACCTTAAAATGATCATATAAAAATGATTAACGTTGCGGATAAAATACTTACATTACGATGAGCACCACAGAGCTCTGCCCGGACGGATTAGCGTCCGGGCGGGGGTAGGACGCAATCCACGTCCCTACCTGAGAGGCCATTGCATAATTACAAGTCGCACTTTCTCTATTTGTTGGGGGATGGATTGCCTACTGACAGTGCTCTGTGGGCCCACCATGATATGTTTGTTCTATCCACGCCATCCATCCATTTTTCGAGATTATTTTATGGCATGAGCCTAAAAATAAGATAGATCCAAACCTCTTATGTACGACACCATAAGAAAGAATGGTGATTGAACACTCATCATTAAAAACTTCTTATGGGCCACAAAAGTTTTGGATTAAGCTGATATTTCCGTTTTCTCTTTATCCATGTGTGCGTGACCTACTCAACAGGATGGGTGACACATAAACATTACAGTGAGCCTTAGGAAGTTTTTAATGGTGGGCATTCATTTGCCACTGTTTTCTTATGGTGTGGTCCACTCAAGATTTGGATCTCCGTGGTTTTCAGGTTCATGCTCTATAATGATCTTGAAAAATAGATGGTCGACTTGAATAAAACATATATATCATGTGGGCCCACAGAGCGCTCTCAGTGGCCACCTTGGTACTTAAGCTGTCAGTACGCAATCCGCGTCCATTTATTGGAACCTTACAACTGGGCCCAGCTTGGTATATATATCACCTGGATTTTCAAAATATCTCAATATTTTCCGTGAAATATTTGTCTCGGTAATACCATTATATTATAAAAATTTCGGCAGCTTTGAAATCATTTAAAAAGCATTAACATAATTTCTACTGAAATATTTAATTGTTTTAAACATATAAATTAAATATAATATATACTTTTTAATATTTATTTGGAGCAAGATTTTCCATTAATATCTCAAAAAATTATCAAAACCTCCCGGGAAATTACCAATGCACAGAAATGCCGAGAAGAGATTTGTCAGTGGGCCCACTCACATGACAATAGCATGATCCCTGATGTTCGTTTGACGGGTTAGCTGTCCATTTACAAGCCTGATTAATTTTCTTTTTAAAATCAAAATATTGCATTCCATCGATGAATGATCCAAATCATGTTGACTCGGATTGTGTACTGAGCAAGTATGTGGGCCACCATAATATATGTGCTATTATTCATGCGGTCCATCTGTTTTTCCAAGCTCATGTAAGGTAAGAGACTAAAATTGAATCATATCCAGCTCAGGTGGACCACACCACATGAAACTGTTGAGACAATGACATCATTAGTTGAAACTTTTCACACGCCTACAGTGATATTTATTTGTCATTCAACTTGTTCATGAGATTGTGTTCGCGTCCTCTTCGTAGATTCTTACGAGTTTTTGTTGTACGTATCTTGATCATTTTCAAGAAACTCAATTAAAATATGTGTTATAGTAATTAAGAAAAAAATATTATAGATTAAAACTTTTTGAAAATACTTGTAATACTTTTTATGAATTCATGAATGATAGGATAATAAGATAATAAACTCTTGAAAAGAATTCAAAAGTAAATTAAATAATTGATAACCATTTAAGAGTTCGAACAAGCGGCCAATAGCTATATAAGAGGCAAATCAATAAGCCGAATATAATCCAGGAGCTTGACTAAGTGGATAATATTCATCTAGGAGATTAATCAAGTAGTTGATTGTCATCTAAGAGTTTGATTAAGTGGCCGATAGTCATATAGGAGCTCGATTGAGTGGTTGAGTAGAATGTCTTCAAGTCAACGAGGAAGCCTAAACAATTATTAAGATAGGTAGTAAGGAAGTCTCCAGAAGGTCGTGTAATGTTAAAAGGTTATAACAATTGTTAGAACATGCAAAGCATCTAGAAGGTCAAATAGTGTTGAATGGTTATAGCAACAATCAAAACATGAGAAAGATCTACGTGACCAAGGTGAAGCTATAAATAGCAAATGAATTTAATAGGAAAAAAGGGTCTTACATTGACAAAATCAAACCCAAATATTATCTTTTAATCACTAATCAATTACGTTTCCTAGTATAATCATTTTACTTTTCTGTAAAAGTCAAATACAGTTTTTAATGTAATCTTTTACTGTTCACATGTTGTTTACATTTCATAGTGTAATCCATATAGTTAATCAAGTAGCTGGTAATCTTAACTGTAATTCGAATCTAAGGTCATACATTAGATTCAATTCTCTATTCAAAAAAAGTGTTTCGCGGCTATTCTCCACGATCGACTATAAGAATCCCTTCTTTATTTCTCTTTTATTTGTATTGAAAAGTCCTTTTGTATGGAAGATAAAGGTTTAACTCATCATTAGAGGACGAATTCTACCCTTTGAATATCGTTTGGTGCTATTTCACATACTAAGAAAGTGGCTGGATAGGCGGCTGATCTCAGTCATATACTACGTATCGGCCTATCTTAGTGCTTAGGGTCATAATTGTTCGGGTTGAATTGAGACGCAAATTCAATTTTGGCATGACTACCTTTAAACGGCCAAAAACAAGTAGCAACAGTTTTAACATTAGGTCTTGGATTTGAGTACCCATAAGTGGTGAAATCCCACTACCGCATGAGTGCGTGGGCATTTAAAAAAAGCCCATAAGAAATTAGTTGTTGCTGAGATCCAAGGAGGCAAAACCACAAAAGGGCGAGGAGACTTATGTTGATGAGAGAGAGACCTAACTAGGCAGGAAGACAAGCTATTTAACGAAAAAAGGAATGGATAGAGTGAAAAGTAGAGCCAATGGAGCCAAACAAAATAGGGTGCTACTAGAGCCAAGCAAGGCAAGGTGTTTTCGAATAAGAGAGTTAGTACTGGATCTGCATAACGAAGGTGAGGGATGAAAGGTTCACCAAAAATGGGTGCATGTAAAAGTATGTATGTAAACCAAAAAAGAGAAAAAAATACTTGTTCATAAGATTAAACAATAGAGATGAAGGAACAATACAAATATCAGCTTGATTTAAAACTTCTATAAGCCCCAAGAAATTTTCAATAGCAGGGGTTCAATTAATTCTAACCATTTCCTACAGTGTAGCTCACTTGTGCTTTGGATATGCTTCAATATTGGGCTGTCTTAAAATAATTTGAAAAAAATTGAATGAACGGGTATATAAGACACAAATCACAGTAGACTCCCCGGAGTCTACTCAGGACACTGTAGTATTCTTGCAGTATACAAGCACTAGCTACTAGACATGCGTGAGCCACATGTGGAGTGACCGGAACCAGCTGCGTGGGTGAAAACCGGAACCAGCTGCGTGGGTGAGACCTTTCCACCTCGACATATATCTTGTATATTTGTGCCGTCGATCTCTTTTTCCAGCTTATTTTAAGATATGGTTCCAAAAATAAAGCAGATAAAAATTTTAGATGCACCGCATCGCAAGAAATAGAGATCCATTTGTTGAACATCTAACTTATAACCGATTAATGAGGTTACAGAGACCACAATGAGAAGCGAAAATTAAATATCAGCTTGATCCGTAACTTGTGTAGCCTGTAAAAAGGTTTTAAATGGTCAATAACTAACTGTGGTATGATCCACTAGGACTGAAAGTCGGGCGGATTGGGTCGGGTTGGTGCTCAACCCTAACCCAACCCAAGGTTCCTATACCTCAACCCTAACCCAACCCAACCCAATCTTGGGTTGGAAATTCTCAACCCAAGCCCAACCCAAGCGGGCTCAGTCGGGTTAATCGGGTTGGTCGGGTATATACATGCTAATATTTTCGTTATTATATTAGTTTATTATATTTTAATATAAGACTTATTTTTTGTATCCATAATTTTATTAATTATATATGTGATTATTCACTAAAAGAACTTCATTTTTTTTCTTTAAAAAAATAAGCTAAAATATAAGGCAACGACTTTAAAAGTCATGTAGCATAGTACAAAGTCTATTTGGTAGATAAATCTGACATATCTTGTTAGCTTGAGTCCTTGGAAATGACGTGGACAAATGAGACTCGACATCACTAGTGTGCCTTCGACACAAACAATCAACACTCAATTATAATTTATAAATAACTTATATATCATGATCGGGTTCGGGTTGGGTTGGGCAAACCGAGACCTCAACCCGGGCCCAACCCAAGTTCTGTCGGATTGGGATTTGTATAGCCCAAGCTTAAGATCGGGCCTGATATATCCTGCCCGAGCCCAATCCAATGTCGGGTCGGTCACGGGTCGGTCGGGTTGAACCCGCCCAACTTGCAGCCCTATGATCCACTTGAAATTTACATCTGCTTCATTTTTGGAAACATTTCTTAAATTAAGCCAGAAAAACAGATATACCACGTGGGATCTACAATGCATGAATTGAGGTGGGCCTTCCAGTCACTGTCTCACCTGCATCCACCTACATCGTTTGCGCAAGTCGCCCTCTAATAAATGGCTGCGTAGGCATTGGAGCTTGGGGAGCGAATTAGGTGAGATCCCGGATCCACTGAGCTGGATGAGAGCCTGACTGAGGGGCACAATCATTGTGATGTATGCAACTACTTTCACGCAGTCCATCCATATCTAAAGCTCATTTTAGGACATAATTAAAAAAACGAAGTAGATCCAAATCTAAGGTGGACTAAATAAAGAAAATAGTGATAATTGACCATTAAAAACTTTTTGTTGGTAACAAAAGTTAAAAGTTTTGGATCAATCTGACATTTGTATGGTCTCTTGATATAGATCTCCGTGACCTTATAACAAGTCGGATAGGAAATAAACGTACCGATGAACCTCATAAAGTTTTTAATGGTGGGGATTCAATCACTATTGTTTCCTGAGGTATTGTCCACATAAGATTTAGATCGGCTATTTTTTTGAATTATTTCATTAAAATGAGCTTTCAAAACGGTTGGACAGTGTGAATTTTAAGCACATACATGATGGTAAGCACAACTGCTAAGGGTCCCACCCACCTTGGTGGATCCGGGGTCTCACCTAATCTGCTCCATAGAAGACGTGGGAGAGAGGGAAGGAGAAGCCCGTCCGGTAAAGGCCGAAGGGTTGTCTGCGTACCGGTTGTACCCAAGCACACCAGCTACGTGGGGCCCGCCTTTAACACAACACATACTCCGTACATCACGTGCGACCTAAATGTTGGGAACGGATTGGCTACTCCCCCTGCCACCAGCCAATGGCTGATGGTCGGTGCTCTGTGGGCCCCACCATAATGTATGTGTTTCATCCATGACGTCCATCTATGTTTATAGATTATTTTATGGTATGAGAGCAAAAATGAGATATATACCAGTCTCAAGTGGGCCACATTACAGGAAACAGTGTTGAATGAACGTCGACCATTAAAAACTTTTTGGGGGCCATAAAAGTTTTGGATCAATCTGATCTTTGTTTTTTTCCCTTCATCTGGGTCTGTATGACCTAATCAACAGATTGGATGTCAAATAAACAGTACATTGGGCCTTAGGAGGATTTTAATGGTGGATATCCAATCACTATTGTTTTCCTGTGGTGTGGTTGACCTGAGATTTTTCTCCCTCTAATTTTTGGAGCAAAGCCCTAAAATGATCTTTAAAAATGGATGAACGGAATGGATGAAACAGATACATCATGAAGGGGCCCACAGAGAAATGGGACGTAGACCGTAGGTTTGTGTGGGGCTACGTTGGTGATTTTATTTCATCTAACCCAGTCGTCAGGTGAGAATCACGAGGCATGGGCTACATATCATGAACTTAGAGGTTTAGTCATAATTTGAAGTTGTTCCTGGTGTGCACCTTAACTTCAGGTTCATCCGAGTTTTGAGGTGTACGTTTAAAATGAAGGAACGCGTGTGATGGACGGAAGGGACTTCAAACAAACGACGGAATAAACCTCCGTACTCTGCAAGAGTACCAAATTTTTCTTTGATCTTAAGCATTCTAGTCCAGAGATTTCTTCGAATACATGCGAACGTTAGACAAAGATAATAACTCGGGACTTAAACCTTTGAATACGGATTGTTTTCCAATCATCCAGACCGTCTATACGTGCTAATTTCAATGGATAAATCGCCGGCGTCAAGATGTATACATACTGACAAACCTCCCCCAGCCTTTCCGGTGTGCTTAAAAACGCAAGGGCAATTCAGAAATTTTAAGGACGATTTCTGCGCACGAGCCCCCCTGCCCTGCCAGTTTCCCGGCAGGATGCACGTGAATTCCCGGATTCGTGTCCTTGATTCTCTGCTGTTGTGTTAAAATTACCAAAATGCCTACGGTTCGAGTTCAACTAAATAAGACTGCATGTGGAGGAGCCGCGTCCATGCGCTGCGGTCCAGAATAGCCCACAATAGACGGGGAAGCGGATTGCGGCGTGGTTTGGCAACATGGATTTTGGGGATTTGAGTCACCTGATATGTTTGGCACTTAAAAAATGAGATTTGAAATCTAAGGTAGAAGTTAAAATTATATCTACAATTCTTTTAAGAGTCACATGTAACACGTGTCTCACAAGACTACTAATTTATTCGGCTCATGTCCCACTAATGATATCCGAAAACAATCTGATCATCAATTGCATCATTGAAATTATTTTAATAGGATGGTCTACGTTTTTTAAACGTCCGTTAAAAATTATTAGTTTGTCACTTGGATGTGATCCTATACTCGTGGCTAACTTCAGGCCTGGAGTTTTATCATTTTTGACTAAAGTATATATTCCAGCAAGCTTATTATAACCATTGTGTCAAACATTACATTCTTATATTAATTATAGAGTTACTTTTGGATTACAAGGATTCTAAATTTAGGTGCCAAATACAATCAATATAGGGTACTTTAAATCCAAGGGACTTTTAATACAAGTGTGAACACCGGGGATCGGCGCCCACACTCTTTTATGTGATTCTTGTTTTTTGTTCTTTTTTCTTGTGTATATGCGTCTAGGGATATGTAACATTGATTGTTGGTTTGAAGTCGTCATTAGCCACTTAATCTTAAAATTCTGTAATCGGCTAGAACCCACGGAATATGTAAGGTTGGAGAAATCCGAAGACTCTTCTACCCTAGATTGACTCTTGGTTTGTGATCCGGAATTCTGAATAAGGGACCTCGGTTACAAAAAGGAAAGGTGTTAGGCACCCTCTCTGCCCGTACAAATGTACAGTTTCTACTTAGTGTGATAAGGTAATCTCAAGGGTCGGATGATGTAGTCGAAATAGGACTAAGCACATATGGATTTTTGATGCAGCAAGATCCGAAATTTTGATAAGCCATAGAGCATATGTCCAACAATGTTTCTAGAAGGCAAATGTGATAATGTTTATGCAAAAAGTTGAAGAAAAGTGGACTCGACCACTAGAAATTTTTGATGTAACAGGATTCGATGTACGGTAAGTTACAGAGCATACGTTCACTAGAAATATATAGAAGCAGAAGAGTTGAAAAGGTAATAAATGTCATGATGAATACTTGTATATAAAAGAAAAAGATCTTTAGCTTGATCTTGAGTGGGCTAAAATATAGATTGTACCATAATCAATCCGGGCTAGTCTTGGGGGTTAAGTGGTTGGAAGGATGCTAAGGGGTGACTGAAAAATCTGAACTTTGAGGCTTGTGAGCTTCTTCTCATCCTCACTCTCTTCCTTTCTCTCCCTATCTCCCTTTGAAATGAGAAGAGTTTTCTCTTTTAGAATTGTTATGTGAAATGTGAAGAGAAGAAGGCTACTTATAGCATTTTTTATGGCAAGGTAGTAATTATTGGGCTTATGAAGGGTAAAAGCTGACATGACAGCTTGGAATTGGTTGAGGAGAGAGGAATGCAACATAACATGCTCTTATTGACTCTTGGGAGTTGGTAAAATGGTAAATAAGGTAGGCTGTAGGGGTAAATATATATGAAAGTTGACTTTAAGACGAAAGACAACTATTGCTCGAAAGAGACACCTATCCGTTTCTCGAGCGGCAGTCGGACTATCACTCGGGCTTGGTCTGGTCTAAGTTTTGGTCACTCGGCTTTATTTGATACTCTGGCTCGTCTGGAAGTCTTTTTTCTGGCTTTTGGGCTCAAATGGGTGTGTTTTGGTACTCATTTGTATGTATGCTTTGTCTTGGATGATGGTTTAAGGTTTGGATAAATGTTCGAGCTAGGGTTAGGCTGGGTTTACTTTTGGATTAGGGTTTGGTTTGGATTAGGGTTAAGTTCGGATCAGGGTTTGGTTCGGATTAGGATATGATCATGGTTTCTGGATTATCTTAGTTTTCTCAAGATACTAACTTGGGTAGGGTGTCTACAACAAGGTATTTCAAATCCAAGTAGTAAATGTAGCCTAAGTGTATTGAGTATACTTTGTGAGGTTCATCGTGATTTATGTATTTTATCTACTTTGTGCATCCACTTTACCAGCCAATTTTAGAGCTTGAGCTAAAAAATGAAGCATATCCAGAGCTTAAATGGACGACACCATAGGAAACAATGTGAATTAAACATTTACCATTGAAAAATTCTTAAGGGCCACAAACATTTTGGATCAAGCTGATATTTGTGTTTTCCCTTCATCCATGTCCGTGTGATCTCATGAATAGGTTAAATGATAAATAAACATCATTTTAAGCCTATGAAGATTTCAACTGTGGAAATCATTATCCTCATTATTTCATGTGGTATGGTCCACTTGTGCTTTGGATATGATTCGATTTTGGGCTATAACATCTAAAACCAGCTGAAAAAATGGATGGACATTATGGATAAACTACATACATTCAAGGTGGGCCCAATAAAGTTTATCCAATACAATATACGGCACTGAGTAACTCAGTTGGCAATCTGATTTCATTAGACAGAGAGGACAATAATTATTTTGTAAATAAAATTAAATTAAATAATTTTTAAAATATAAAATTATTTATGAAAGTTTTATTTTATGATAATAAGGGAAGATGTTTGACGTTGGATACTTACCAAAATAGTACTTTAGTAGCACCCGTGTAAAAGTAAAAAGTAACCTACATATACAGGGAACCACTGTAAGGTGTTTCACCTTGATTTCCGCATTTCCAATCTACTCTTAATTGCAATTTTTTAATTTTACCATATGTAGGGAAGAAAATACGAAGCTACGTGCACTTTACTGTACATGGATACCCCCATAATGTGTTTCGAATTTCACTTCTATCATCACTTGCATGCATGATTCAATTTTAGGCATATGGCTTAAAAATCATCTCCATCTAAGAATTAGGCGGACCACAATATTGGAAGGTTGACACTCACCCTCAAAATTATTTTCCTTGAAGTGGCCCACTTGAATCATGAATTGTCATTATTTTTTGGCCTCGTGACTAAATTTAAGTTTTCCATCTAATAGTCTAGTCAAGTTTCACATAATCACCATGATAGGCCCTAAAAAAAAACAACAGTTGACATCTTTCTCACTTGTTTCCTTTAGTGTGGTCGATTTAAATTACAAATTAGCATGAGATTTTGGTTATATGATTTTAGACACCCAAGCAAACTTTCATCCGATGATCAGCTGATGATCACGTGGTGCTTTGTATAGCTTCATTCTTAATGAATGTCCACCCTATGTAAGACCCATATCCTAGCCTGTAATATTTCATCGACTCTCATGATCCTTCCCGTCGAATTTCGGCAACCTGCGACCTATGATCGACGTTTGCGCACGATCCTAAGTCGTATTCTGTATATTTGAGTCGGCTTAATCTGAGACGTGTACCATTGCGACCACACAGTCATCGCAGTTCTAACACCATGACTCGCGCACCGACCCGATATCCATGTCAAAAGATGTGGGCCCGCATTTATTTCGAGAAAATACCGTGTGTTTGCAATCTCAAGAGAATCTCTACAACATGTCCCATCAACCACCAAAAGTCAACAAATCACTCACCTCACTCATTACTCACTTCATATCCATCACCCATCACTCTCTCTCCTTACAACCACCCATTCTCTCTCTCTTTCTCTTCATAATTTTCTAAGTTAAGGAAGTGGTGGATGTCCAAGCCATTCTAAGAGAGAAAAGTGAGTTTGTGTGTCCCACCTTACCATCCTAAAATCCTTCATCCTAGTCATTCAACTCTCATCACCCTCCATCAAAGTGAAGCACAAGGAGACCGGCGTTTCATTAGACCGAGAAGATCGACTGGTGGGTGCTTTATAGGCTAGATTTTTCATGTTTTGATGATGGGCCAAGTGAGGCCTACTGATTAATGGTATGGATCTCACTTTGGACCTTAAATGTGGCCGATGGCCCACCTTGATTCTCATGATCATTCCATGATGGGGCCATTCTCCATGGACCCCATCATAATGTTTATTTTTCTTGCATGAAAAGAGGTCATCTAGACCGTCCATTTTGGATGGAGAAGGAATCTTCACTGTTGATCTTTGATTTGGTGGGCCCACATGTATTAGGACCCACTTAATGTATGATTAAATGCAAGGGAGGGCTCATAGTGGTTGAGCCCTCCATCACACGCATCTCTCTCTCTCTCTCTCTCTCTCTCTCTCTCTCTCTCTCTCTCTCTCTCTCTCTCTCTCTCTCTCTCTCTTTTTCATTTTATATGGTGATGTGATTGTGTGGCCCACTCGGATGGACCCCACATTGATGTATATCTTATCCACACCATCCATGCATATGGTGGCCCACCTGGATAACATGTTTGAAGGTGGGGCCCACCTTATATGTGTTGTATTAAAAGCCGTCTAGCGTCCCTGGACGCTGGATGTTACTGGGATGAAAAATAAAAATATCAGTTTGGGTTTAAGGCTTTTAGGTGGGCCGCTCATACAGGCCCCACCTTGATGTATGTATTCAATCCATGTCGTCCATTCCATTCCTCAACCCGTTTTAGGTGTTTAGCCAAAAAATGAAGTCAATTCAATTTTCTGACGGGCCATAGCATAGAAAACAGTGATTTTCTACCGTTAAAAACCACCCTACTATTTCTGTACGCCAAAATATACCGAATATTGGGCTTGATAGGTCTGTCTTGAGCCATGGAATCTAACGGCCAGAGTGGATCTGCCTGATGCGAGCCCCACATACAAAAAACCTCAGAAAAATCCTTCTTTACAATATATATATATATATAAGCAACAACAGCAACTGACGCTGCTGCCGCTGCAAGGACGGCACAACGTCCTTTGCGCTGGGACGGTCCCTGGCCGACCGTGGGTCCCCAAACATGAGCCCCACTATGATGTGTGTGGACATCAGAACCGTCCATTTTGTAGGCCCCCTTAGGGCAATGGGTCACCTCAAGAATCAGTTGTATACACAGCTCAAGTGGCCCACATCATGGGAAACAACAGTGATTGAACGTCAGCCATTGAAACCCTTTTCAGGTATCATAGAAGTTTTGAATCAGTATGAAATTTGTTTTTCCTTTCATCCAGGTCAGTGTGACCTTATCAACGGGTTGGACAGCATATAACATTATAGTGGGCCCCACATGGGACCCACAGATGTATGTATTGTATCCACAGCTTCCATTAGTGTGGCCACCACACATGATGTATATGTTTTATTCACGTTGTCCACCAACCAGCAATGGACGGTAAAGCCCTCTGATGTAAGTATTTTACCTACTCTGTCCAATCCAGGGGACACGGACCCCACCTTGATGCATGTGCTTCCTTCTATGTCGTCCATCTCAAGGGTTCACCATGATGCATGTGTTGTATCCAACCGTCCAACCATTTTGAGATATCATCTTATGGCATGGGAGGAAGGATGAGTCAAATCTCAAGTTCAAGTGGATCCCACCATTGAAAATAGTGGGGACAATGACATCCACCGTTGAAACTTCTTAGGAGCAACATTAGCTTCCAATTAAGCTTATATTTTGCTTTCACTTCATCTAGCTCTATGTTAACTTATGAATTGGTTGGATCTCTAACACATCATGGCGGACCACTCCGTGATATGATCATCTGTGAAGCCTACTTTGACGTATTTTATGGCCCATTTGTGAGGTCTAACTTGATGTATTTTGTGGCCCATTCGAGAGGCCCACTTGGATATACTTATGGCCCATCATGATGTATCTTTGACCCATGAGCAGGGCCCACCTGTTGCGTGTTTTGAGGCCTAGGTGCAGGGCCTACCTGTTATGTATTTGAGGCCCATGTAATGAGGCCCATTGTGATATATTCTCGGCCCATATGATGAGGCCCATTGTGATGTGTTTCTGACCTATTTGGCAAGGCCATTTTGATGTATTCTAAGGCCCATGGGTCGAGGCCCAATGGGGTGTATACAGGGTCTATTATATTGTGTGATTCCACCATGGGTTATGTAATGACATTTATGGCGGGTCATGCCTTGGGAGTAATGTTGGTTTGACGTCCACATTGTAAGAATAATGTTGACTAAATGTCTGCATTATAACTCTCCTTAGGGCCTATTGATAGGCCCATACTTGTTGTGTGTAGGCCATCAAGGAGGATAGTTGATCACCATATAAAATACTTAGTATAACTCCATGATTCATGCTCATACGCATCATATGTATGCCTTATATGAGGAATGTTCGATCATAGCATATGCCATTGGGCAAACTATTTATAGGACTCCTTATGAGACAGAGTGTCATATTATCGCACCGTACGCGTAGGATTGCTGCATGACTGGATAGTGTGACTCATGCATCTCGCATACATATGACTTGATCATTGTACGCCCTACCAACATCAAGGTCATGGCCTCCACAGGCACATCATGGATGACTAAATGGGACACCAAAAATACTTGGTTCTAACATTGTGGACACTTAGGATGTCCTTGGGTGAAAATCTCCGAATCTCCGAGGCCAGGGCTGCCCCAACGTCTAGACCGAGTGAAACATGAGCGCCCGAGTACCGAATACCAGTAGATCGCGTCTCCCACTGTGTCATAGCCGATTGGGAGGGAGTGTGGCCTTACCTGCTCGAGTGAGGGAGCTATAAGCTAGGCTAAGTATGACTAGCTCGTAAATGGGTCCGCTGTCGACGAGCTGAGTAGGTATTGGCAGACTGCTTACTAGGCAGATAGTGAGGTCTCTTCCACTCGCTGGGCTATACAACTAGGGAGGAGGCAGTCAATGTGGAGTGTAATAGACCCCGGAGAGAGCAACCGTACTAATATGTGGACTTATTAAGAAGAAATTACAAATGCATTCATTTATTCATTCACTATCCACTCGGGCTGGTGGTGCGTAACTATTTGTTGTGTGTACCTTCGCATGTCTAGGATTTCGGTTGTACGCTACTAACCTGAGATCAAGAGTTTACCACATTAAGTCGGACTATCCAAATTTAGGTATGAGACTGGTTTGGATAGAAGTCCCTTGTGGTGGACCCCTTAGCCTACAATACTACGTACTATCATCCCGACTTCACATTCCAGTATGTTCATTTCATCCACACCGCATATTACATTGCATCTGTAGTACTTAACATTTTAAGTTACTATATTTTTACACTTATATGGCCTAGATGAGGTTAATGGTATTCATGGCTCGTCAGAATTTACATATTATATTGCATGCTCAGCATCTGTTGTTGTCTTATTATGTTTTGCATCGCATAGCCTTGGTATAGCTGATAGCACTCATGGACTTACCAGTATATTTCCGCTTACTTTGATATCGTATGATTCATGATCTTATCAGTATTTTCGCTTATTCTGATAATGTATGATTCATGGGCTTTATGGTATACTTGACACTTATCTTGTGCACACATTTTCACCACCCTCTAAGCTTTTGCAAGCTTATGCATGATAAATGTGTGCAGGTGGTGTTAGGTTGCAGCAGCGTTGAGCTTGGAGCGTGCAGCTGTCCTCCGGTGCTTTGATTTCGATATATGTATTTTCCTTTCAGCATTTTATTCAAATGATTATATTAGTGGATATGTGATGATGATGTTGCCTTTATGATTTGGGTATACTTGTGGTTATACTTTTTATAGGACAAATGTACGTTAGAAAATCCTCCTTGTAGGATCCTAGGATCGAAACCTGACGTATGTACGTTGGGGGCCGAGAATGGGTACTATGGAGGCTTTCGGCACCGGGTTCAGCAATCGGGATTCATGTGAATTCGATTTCCGAGTTTAGGGCATGACACCCTACATGAAAAACTCTTGACATGTGTTCGTCGGTCCCTAAAGAGCTGACGGTCTCCTGGCCTATTTGAACGACACTTGGCCCATGTATAGGAAGAGTCAAAAATGACAGAAGGATAGAATAAAAGTTTTTCTAATTTTTTCTTGGCTTCCTGTAACGCCTCGAAAAAATTCATACAGAGACTCGAATACCAACTCGATCAGAAATCATGTAGGATTAATTCCTTTAGAAAATAAGCGTAAGTTAACTAGCGCTATACTAGAATAGCTGTGAAATTGTCCCTGATCGCTTTAAATACGTTCTGCAAGACCCAAAACTTATAGAACCAATGACGCTACAATACCTTGAAATCTAGGATCAAACTCTAAACCCGTTTGTTCTCAGGAACCCTTTGAAACTTCGTATTGGATTTAGACCACGCGTCGAAAGTCCGATATCTACAATCTTAGACCGTTATGACCGCTTAGCTGGACTTGACAATCATTTCGAAAATCAAGCCCAACCGATGTTCTGAGGCTATTTCATTGAGCCTGGAGCGAGGAGTGTGAGAAAGAGTGAAATTCATTTAAAATTAAATGAGATTTAAATAAATCTGGCACGTTTCGCTTACGGGATCAGTATAAGCATTCAGACCGTCGGAATCTGACCCAAATACATCCTCAGATCATTCAGGTCAGTGTACTTGGAATCCTCGATCGAGTCTCTGTGACCGCTGAACTGAAACTGGTCCCCACGTGCGATCTGGGAACTCTACCGGACTGAAAACTTGATATGTGCTGGATCCAGTGTCCATGAGCTTAAGTCCGACCGCGTTCGGCCAGGGGACCTTCCGAAATACTCTTTTGGATCGAAAAAGACCCGATTTGGTTATAACTTAAGTATACCTTTGTCCCAAGTCTAATTAGGTTAGATTTTAGCCTATATAAGGGCTTTAAACCCTCTCATATCTATTCCATCCGAATTTGCTACAAACCCTAGAAAGAGAGATTGTGAGAGAGTTATGGGAGAGATTTCCTGCCGTTTGCTCCAGCTTTTGCACGTACCGAAGCACCGCATTCAAATTACTTTTCCGGTGATTCCAACTCACTTCTAGGCAAGAAAACCCTAACCTATAGTTGTTTTAAGGATTCTTTTGATTCAAATAGCGAAGTAGCTTCTGTACTTTGTGCATTAGGTCGCCTTAATGCCGTTGACAAAGCGTAGAATTTCTGTTCGAATCGATACACGTCTAAGGCGAAAGGTGAGGATTTTAAACGCTTTGATTGTGTGATTTCAAAGCTTTCAATGTCGTTTAATAGTAGATTATCGAAGAGAACGCCGTTTGACATGTAGAATATGCTGTCCGTTTTCCATTTCGACTGCGCACGGGAAATATGAGATTTAGGGCATTTTAGGTATTTATAAGAAATACAGTATACGTCTGTATTTTTCTGAAATGATTGTCACGGCTATTTGTCATGTTGTGATATTAGGAATGCGTGTATGATCTGTTTGGCGAAGAGATTAGCCCAAATGCACACTTAGAGTCGACATACGCTATATAGGCTAAAGTGTGTAGACTAAGTATTTGTATAAATGTTCGTATTAGTATGGATTGAGTAAATGGTCTTGTGATTTAGTTTTGAGATTGAAGTTTTGATCAATATGCTGACGTATATGATTTCCACCATGCTGGTCACGTGAATTGATTTCATTACATATATGGAATGCATGTGTTGGTTGATTTTCTTACGTAGTATGATATAACATGCATCAACATACTTGTATTGTTTATATTCATTCCTGTTACTCACATATGCTTACTGATGTTGATATACAAATTCTTGGGGCTATGACCTAATCCAGGCTGTCGGTAATGGATTGAATTCGTGGTTGGCTTCCATGTACCACGAAGGATGCGTCGATGAACGCGAGTCGTGTTTTGGGTTGGCGGCAGTGGTTAGGCCACACGAAGTGTTTCATACACTTCATGTCGCTCAGCTTGAAATGCGCTCGTACTAGTCGAACTCGTCAAGTAACCCGACTGGCCATTGTATGTTCATCTTGTATGAGTCATAACTGCTTAAACCTATGATACTGAACTTACCATTGGAAACTTTGTTAACCATGGTACCTTGATCCATAAAGACTCATGAGTCGGGCATGGTGGTATGAGACACCGTGGTCGAGCTGTCAGCCTACACTGGGGCCACAAACGTCCCCGTAGTGACCAGTGAACACCTTTGACTCGTGAGTCGATTGTGGTGGTATGAGACACTACATTCGAGCTGTCGGCCTACTCTGATTGGTGACGAGCCCTTTGTAGTGACCTCGAGCGTATTCTGAGTCTATGGGAGGCGACGATCATTCCGTAGCGACAAGAGTACATTAGGCCTGTATTGATAAGGTGATGGAGGAGCGGTGCAACGATTGCGAGCAACAGCCCTGACAGCCCTTGCAGCGACCTATAAACATAACATCGTATGAGAATACTAGGAGTGACGACCCTAGACAGGATCTGTGTTGGGATTGATATAAGGAAAGTACCTTAGTTTCCCAATACTGTTGTATGAAAGGATTAATAACAACTTGGTAATCATTATCCATATCGCACTGCATGTGCCTGGAAGATGTGGAGCACTGAGGAAAGCAAGCATGCCGCGGATGCAGATGGTGCCGCATGAGGGAGTATGTCGGTGAGGGCATCCATCATGTCATTTCATGCTTGCATTAACAACAGTATCTAGGAATGTTTGATTGCCTGTTTTACTATTATCGCATGATTGATTTGATAACATTTTAATCTTTGCTCTATGATTCCACTCAGTTGATCACTCACTCCCATGTTACGGGACGGTGTTTGCAACACCTACCAGACTCTGTCTTAGATGCAGGTGACGAGGCGATTCAGGACGCGGAGCCGGATTATTACGAGGATCAGGACGAGTTCTCGTATATGCAGTTTGCTGACGGCTTCGCATAGATGGACTGGATCAGTGGGACTTGTGCTAGTTGGACTATCACCTGACATTTATTTTTGCTTTATGACATGTATATGAGACTCAGAGATGTATTCATACTTTGGAGACAGTTCGAGATTATTTTATTTTCATACAGTGATATATGTATATCTTTCAGTCTTCCGCTTGCGTTTTATCACTGGATCTGGAGTATGAATTGCAGTTTTAGTATAATCTTACTCATGTGAATGCTCTAACTCAGACAACATTAAATCATAATCATATTTGTTGCATAAGTGATGGTCTGGAACTCAGGAGTCGAATTTCAACACGACCCCCGATTTTCAGGGTGTTACATTTCCATTCCCCAACTACGAGAAGGTGTTACCACCTAGGATACCATACAACAACTCTACTTACTCTCACATTCTGCCTCAACTAGCTACAACAATTCAACTCAACAATTGTAACACCCCGAAAATAGGCGCTTGAGAACAGAGACCCCGATTATGAGTTTTTGGATGTTAACCAAATAAAATGCACATATGTCCTGCATCAAATTCGTATTTATTTCACACATAAATAATCAGAGTAATCTATTTCAATTTAGCAGAACCAAAGCGAGACAAAAATAACGAGATCCAACAATATATGACTAATACTTAGAAGTTACAGTTCCAAAAGTGGCGACCACTCATATGAGAATTATACAAATCACAATAAATATAATAGGAACAAAAGAACAACTACTAATTGGAAAGAAGCTAGAGATCTACTGGGCACCCTGAGAGCACCATTGACTGGTCATATTCCTGAGTTATCTGTATATGTCAAATACGAAGCGTCAAACACCAACATGGTGAAGAAATACCCCAAGATTGTTGCTTAAGACATTTTAGAAAATAGTAGGTTCATAATAAATACATATTCTTACATATAACATGGTTAAGCATGTTACATTTAACGCATAGATACTAAGCAATTACACATGTTATTAACACAACCCACACAAGTAAAGATGGCATAGAAAACAAACAGTTTCTTAATTTAGTTGGTCGGTATATTAATATTATGATGAAATGATGCATGATACTCACAATCCAACACTCCCTCAAAAGTGACTTCCGTGCCTATTTTGCAAATGTCAACACTCTCTCACAAGTGACTCCAATGTCAAATCGTAACCTATCCTAGAGTATGCATGATTAGCCAAGTTATTATTAGTTTCAATTCATACAGTAGGTTGGCGAAGTTAGGATACCACCATTATATCACGAGTCATTATCCGGATCACGTGGTTCATTGTGGCATGCAGTGACTCCTCACCAGTGTCCCTTAATCCAAATTAAGGTATCAACAAGGTATGAGTCATCACCGAATACCGAGTATAAACCATCAATTCAAAGATGCAGGCTTGTTACCCCAAACTAAATAAATACAAAGGAAAGGGGCTCGTCACCCAATTCTGCTCACGCCCAGTCGTTCGAACGGTACTTTGGCACGGAACCATCGGCCGGATAATTTGATGGGGCCTGTTCGAACAACATTCTATCACCTCTATCAGTGCTTAATGGTCATTATGGGGAAGCTCATCATCCCAACATAGGCTGACAGCTTGAACACGGTGTCCCATACAACCATGCTCGCGCTCATGAGTCTTGGAGATCGTAACACCCTAATGATTATGAGTTGACTAAATCAATGGCAATGGTGGTATCCCAAATTCTATTAAATGTTATATAATCACCAAGCACAAGAATGATCGAGCTTGCATTAGACTGATGCGATCGACTACGGAGAATCCTGGACAAACCGACATTGGGTGTAAAGCATCCCGGGTATTTCCAATTACTGTTGATAGTCTGTGGTTAACTCAGGTCGGGCGTATAAGCCTGGGATAACCTCTTTAAAGCAAGCTATCCGCATATATTAGATAATTTACGAAGCTCGATTTACTGCAACAACACAATTCAATTATCCTAGTATTTATAAGTATTCAACATTTAAGAATTTTATAACATTAAGAGTTTCATGTCATTCAAGCATTTCATTGAGCATATTATTAATCAAATAACACATAAATATATTTAATTATTCTAAAATGCCAAGTAGAAGCTTGAGGGTAGATTTTCACCTTAGAGTTAAAATCCTTGACTCGGATGTAGCCCTAGCGTCGAAAATTTGAGAAAAATGCTCCAAACCTAAAATAAAGTATAAGACTATCATTAATGATATAGATTTAGTCCCAATTAAATAGTAAATAATGAATTATGTCTTAAGTAACTCAAATTGATTGATCCATCAACTTGGTTCGATGAATCAAGACTCGTAATCGATGCATAATCAAAATCGTAATGGAGTGGAGCCCGATTATGGTTCGCACAAGAATATGGACCACTCCAATTGATAAGTGTGACTTAAAATCCTAACACACTCAACTTTGGCATTAGGATTTGCAAGAATCAATGGAAATGAAAAGGGTTTATAACCATAATGGATCAAAATGTAGAAAATGAAAGAAAGAGATGAAAAGGCAAGTAGAAAACCTCTTACCTAGCAAGGGAGTGGAGAATCCAACTCAAAATCTTTGGATTTCATCCATGGAAGATATGAGACCGGGAATAGAGATGAGGTTTTGCACAAATTCGTCGAGCACGGGGATTGGATGGTGTGATCCGGCACTAGGCGCCACCGTCTCTCTCATTCCTTTCTTCTTCTCCTCATCTTTCTCTCCTTAGATTTGCAAAAATTTGTATGGGGGGAGAGAGAGAAAGAGAGAGAGAGAGAGAGAGAGAGAGAGAGAGAGAGAGAGTGCAAACAAGGTTCTTTTATAGAACCAAAATTGATGAAAATGGCCCTAATGGCCCTTTATTTATTATGTTAAACCTGGATGGGGTAGCTTTCGATTTACAGGGTCCTTTCGGGGGCCCACTGGCTCATCCATGTTAGGGAAAATGTGCCCCACTATAAGATCTATATTTGGACACAACCGGGCGGCAATTAGATGCTCCTATTAGCCGTGGGGCCCCACTTATAATGGACGGTCGTCGATGATCAATCGGGACCGTGACTATACAAATATGAGAAGGAAAATATCTTTGACTCGTACCTCGAGTTTGGTTGTGATCTGACGGTTGAAAGATTACAATTTCGTAAAAGAGTAGAAAACCTAATTCGCTTAAATTTTCAGGTTTCTACTTAGGACATTTGCACATCTCATGCACCGAGCCTTCGGCTCAAGTTGAGTGATTTTAGACACTATTCTCGCTCGATATCCGCGGTGGACGTCAAGCTTGGTAAGACGGTCATTATTTTATTATTTTAAGTCTAGCGGACCACTAACATGAGACATGGAGCTTATTTGGATAATCGGGCTATTTTTTGGATGAATTTGGCAACACGATTTCTTATACACGATGACTGAGGTTTGGACTAGCTAAATTCATACTGTAACATATTTACAATTAGTGAAAATGGTGATTCGGTTCTAATCACTCTAATCAAGAACCATAATTTAACTATAGTCAAAGCTATCTGAATTAGTAAAATATACAAAAAAAATATAAAAAAATATTAATTTAATAAAATAGGATGATTCCTAGTGTAATTAGAAGCAATTCCTAAGAAGACGTCGAGCACTAAAACTCTAAAATGAAAAAGATAGGCGTGGCACGTCGACAACGTATAGTTGTAGAAATTTTCTATTTAAATACGTATATTTCATAAAATATTTTTGATACTTTTATTTAATAGATTATTTTTATTATTTTTCTAATAGTTCATCATCAAGTATACTTTAGCCCCATCAAATTTCATCAAATTTCATCTCATTTGAATTATAGAAAAATTCTAAAAATTCTGGGAGTACCAACTGTCTGAAACTAATGATTTTGGTACAGTTTCTTAAACATCCTAAACTTAACATATTTTAAGTTTTATTTTTATTATTTATTTATTTTTCCATGAAAGCATACTCATCAAGCTTTAATCTGACTTTGAATTACTTCAATCGGAGTTGTAGAAAAATAGATATAAAATTTTGAAATCAGTACACTAAAACTGTCAAAATCCAAACGTGCAAATATTGCTTAACAAAGTTACTCTCTGTTGTCCAAACATGCGTGAATACACACACGGACATGCACTCAATTCCCGAAATCAAATGTACTGCCCAAGGACGTCCGATTACCAGCTAGCAAAAATCTGAGGCGTTACAACAATGCTAACCTTGTTACATCAAAAGTAAAGTCAGGATTAGGGACATCCAATTATCCATTTTCTATATCAAGAAAATAGTGTTTGACTTCTCTTTTCTCCTTCTCACATTTCGATCAAGCTTAGAACGTGACTCATTCAGTACATTTCCTTTTTTGTAAATAATATTTATTTTTCTTTTAATACATTTACTTATTTATTTCTTATTCTACTCGTACGCTTAGAGCCTTGGCTGTGTGAAGCAAGGCTAGGGGATTTTTTTATTTTTCCTACACATTTTGTTTTATTTTGTTTGTCTACCCATTATCTTTCAACTTTGCATAACAAAGTCAGGATCTATTTGCTTTTTTTAACCTGCCTAGCCTTCTTATAGGGTTATGTGTAGCATGTCCATATGAATAACATTTCTCATAGATGTATGATTTTCCTAAAAACTACACGCCTCTTAAAGTAGAGACCATATATAAGTGTCTGTGTGCGAGAATGTGCTTTACTTCATCTTCTCTCATAATTGAGACCGTTATCCAGGTCGCAGATCAAATAGCTGAAGACACTCGGGCCGAAAAATTTCACGATTCTCTAGCCGAAGGCAAGTCCACTGACTCTAGCCGATCGTGGACACGCGGCAGCCTAATCAGCCAGTGTTGACTCCGATCTTTTAAATACACATTCAGAAGTTGCCCTTGGAAAACGTTTCCACCGTTGAGAAAGCCAAGATGATCCACACAAATCATGTACGTTGCGCGTTGTCACCTAAAAAACGATCCCTCGCACCTAACAATGCAAACACCATCGATCCCATGATAGAATTTTCCACCGCACTGCACATTCAAGTCTTATGTGTAATCTAATCCGATGATTAGATGTGTAATCCCTTCGAGTAGATTTCACATACACATCCAAGACATTGTAGAGTCGAGGTCAGCGGAAGAGGATATAAAGATGAAGAGTAAGAAAAGGAAAGATCAGTGAGCCGAGGCGCCGAGTCACCTGCTCTACGGAACGTGCGGGATACTTGAGGCTCGTACGGCCACGAGTCGGCCAACTCCCACCGACCGCACGCCCAAAACCACCTCTCCTTCCAGATCTTGTTCGAAGTAGGTGGGTCGGTTATTAGAGATCCCCCCTTGCCTCTCCACGCGCTCAGAAAGTAGAGGCCAGGGAAGTTAGGATTTGGTCGGACTTAGTACAGATACAGGAACTCGTCGACCGTGAGGGAAGGTTGCTCTAACTCGGACCAAAGCACGGCACACTCGAACAAGTTCCTCCACGCATTTGGGACAATTTGGCCGGGGGCTATTTTGACTCGAGAGAGAAAGTCACGGGCAATGGGCTGGAGTGGTAGGCGCAAGCTACATTGTATCGAGACTTGAAAAATTGTGACCATCCCTGCAGGGGGATGGTCGGGCAAATCACCCGGCAAATCACCCGGACGAGGGAGATGAAGGACGACCGAATCAGGGACATGGTAACCAGCCTTGATCCGGTTTAAATCAGATTCATTGAGAATGGAGGCAACGAGACCGCTGGGCTCGTCTCCTTCCCCTCTCGAAGACGACCCAGAAGCCTCCGCAGTTCGGTTCACGGGGTATGGAACGGCCGTTCCTTCGCCCGTGATTAAGTCATCCTCTCCCTCTCCATCCTCGTCCTCCATCTGATCTACCCAAGGGTTAGGCCTCCCTGGACGAGTCACCAGAGATGTCTCACCGCTGGATGGACCGGTCTGGGCAGGACGCTCAGCCGATGGGTTGCCGGATTCTCTGACAAGCCGAAATGCGGCGTCAGCTCCAACGGCGAACTCCGTCAACAGGGAAGGTGGGTCTGCAACGTCCCAAAGGTGTTGGGACACGCCCTCATCTACGGACATTTCCTCCCGAGGGATTTGAGAACCGTGTGCGGCCATTAAAGCTGATAAAAGAAGGAGGAAAGGACTCACCAAGGAATCGACGACGACTGCGAGGAAAGATTGACGGAGAAAGAGGCGACAGCGGAGGAGGAGGAGAAGAACAAGCGAAAATGCGCTCGGAAACAAACACAGACGGGAGGAAGGAGGGCGAAAACAAAGTTCGCACCGTCCTCCCGCCCGGGCCTTTTATAGTCGCGCCACGTGGCCGGGCCATTATGGCAGAAGCGAATCGACGTTCGTCTCGGCTCCCCCGTTCGACGCGTGGCGACCGCTGATTGACTGCGGTGAAATCGTGGCCACGCGTCCGCTTTTCATACGCGGACGGAGCGAATTGACGGCTGGCCGCACGTGCGACCTTGGGAAGCACAACATCGCACGCCAGGGACGACTCAAAGAACATTAAATGCCTCATCATTGTCTCGGATGCTAATGCGAACCGACCGATAAAATTGTACTCCTTGTTGCCATAGACGACACAAGGAGTAAGGGGGGCTCACTGTTGGAAAAAAATGTGTCAAGCTCGGGTCAAGTTCTGAGACTCGGATGAGAGTAGGTCGGCTTCGCTGACACTGCCTGAAGAATCCGAGACAACACCGACAGAACAGAGGATAGGCCGGGAGGCGTAAGCAAGGACGAGTAAAGTCGCTCTGTCAGAGTGATAACCTCGCCTGCATAAGCCCACTAAAGGCCGAGCGTGTTAAAGTCATTCAACCGACAGAATAAGGTCCACTCAAGGAGTTGACTCTGTCGGTCATGGACCAAGGAATGACCGATAGAAACCGAGATTATTCCGTCCGTGGAAGGGCCAGGAACCCGTCCTCCTGTGTCGGCCGAGACTCCCCCAGGGTCGGTCACGACCTGGCCGAGATTCCCCAGAGTCGGTCGAGATCTAGCCGAGACGGAGTGTGGCGGAATGAGGACAGATGCTGATTTACGGAAATGCAGGGATAAGGGTAGCGGATCCCGAGATTCTCGGGATCCTGAGCAATTTCAGGAGAAGAATCCTCTGAGGATAAGGATTGGCAAACTGTATAAATCTCGAAGCTTGGAACAGAAGAAGGTAGGCAATACTAACCGAGACAAGCTCTTGGCTATTGACCCGATAACTGACTTAAGCATCGGAGGTTCCCCGGCTCTAGCCAGGGTTCCCTTGACATTGTTTTCTGTGCAGGTGAAGGAGGGTCCGTCTCAAAGAAACCGTCCCATAAAAACACTGCAACAGATTTCACATACACATCCAAGGTGGACCCTGGACGAAGTGTTGGTCTTTGGCTTGGATTTCGTTGCATATCACGTGGCACCCACACCAATGCTGAGTGGTGCTGGAAAAATATATGGTCCCCACCATGGTGGTTGTGTTTTATCAACACCGTCCATCCAATTTGCTGAATTATTTTAGGACAAGCCCAAAATTGAGGAGATTAGAATCTCAGGTGGACCACACCATAAGAAACACTAATGAATTAACACTCATTGTTAAAAGCGACACAGGGAGTACAAAAGTCATCCAGGTTTTTTTGGGCTTATTGAATAAGTTGGACGGAAAACAAATATTATAACGGGCGATAGGAAGTTTTTAATGGTTGGTGTGAAGTCACCACTATTTTTCTGTGGTGTAGGCCACCTGAGACTTGGATTTGCTACATTTTCTCGACTGTGCCTTAAAATTACTTAGAAAAATAGATGGTTGGTGTGGATAAAAGAGATACATCATGGTATGGTCCACTTAGTCTTTCTAGCACCGCGCACTGTACTGACATCAGTGCTATGTGCCACGTAAGGCAGCTCGAGTCTGAGAGTAATACCCCAAATTTTTTATGTCTTTGTAAAATCTACTCTCATAATTAAGTGTGCAATCCACACCACGCCTAGAAGGAAAAAACTAAAAAATAAACAAATTCAAGAATGTTTCAGTAAATATGCAATGTTAAAGCATCTTTGGGTAATGTCATATATTCCAAGGAATTTTTGGATAAAAGCTCCTTTATTTTTTGCAACCAAGTAAATTGAATATCATATTTAGATTTTACCAATGGCATCTCCAGGGGATGGATGTTTGGGCCGAGAGTTTTTTGAAAAGAAAAATCACACTATCATCTTTGTTTATTCTTTCCTTCACAGAGTAGAGAATCTAAAATTAGGGGCTGACATGATATGAGTTTGACAGCCAACTCATCTAACAAATGCCTACCAACATTATCATAAGGCCAACCAAAAATATAACATCAAATTATAAAGCGGGTCAATTCATTAAAAATAATATACACTACTCAAAACACTAGAAGAAGTTTGTTTTATATTTTAAAAATGTTCTCTTTCTTAATTTTTATTTTTATTAAAAAAGTTTAAATAATTAGTAGCTAGGGGAAGAGGGAATTAAAGTTTTACCACCGCTGGCATGTACGGCATGGGCGGTTGGTTGGAGGACTAGTTAGGTCCATGGCGCTTTCCACATTAAAACGCCAATCTTAAAATTGTGCCAACCTTACAATAGTTTTGGACCAAACCATGGTTTAAACCATAGATTAACCGGCAGGGAAAGAAGGCTCCAACGGCATATGGCAGTCATGTACATAGTTGGATAATGTGTAGTCATACATACGACCTGATCTTCTAATGCTAATCAACGGTTGATTGGAGATACAGGATGAGCGTACACAAAATTTTGCCCTAGGTGACACTTTGGTCCACATCTTTATCTGCAAGGGGTACGACTTGGCTGGTACCCTGATGGTTGGGCCCATCTGGGCAATTTTTTACCGCAGACACCACCTTTTACATACCTTATGAGCCTCGGCAGACTACAGACTTAGATAATCAAAGTCGGCCCTTTTTGTACGGATAATGTATTTCAGATTAAAGTAACTCTTCTTTTTCACAGCTTCTCATGTGAACCCGATGGGTCAAGGGTTATTTTCATCTGTCCGTATCTTAAAAATCATCTTGCGTTAGTAAAAATAGTTTTCCTTAAAGGCAACATCTACTTTGATAATTATTTTGGCCCATCTGGATGTGCAGGTTGAATATCCATGCCATTCATCCATTTTTCTCGCCAATAAACAAATCAGATACAATTATCTTGTGGGCTACACCGTAGGAAATAGTGGTGAAAAAATATTAATATTATTATTATTATTATTTTAAGGCAACAAGAAGTTTGGATCAAATTAATATTAGTGTTTTTTCCTTCATCCAGATCCGTGAGACCTCATCAACAAATTGAACGGCAAATAAACATTACAGTGGACCTTAAGAAGTTTTTAATGGTGAGCTTTCAATGACAACTGTTTCTTGTGATGTGGTCCACCCAAGATTTGAATCTTATTTTTGGGCTCATGCTGTGAAATCAATTGTAAAAACAGATGGACCACACTGACATACAATTTGCATACATCAAGGTGGTCCCCACTTACACCCACTTCGGTGGTTCCGGGTATCAGCCAAGCCGCGCCCATGTGCAAGTGGGGCAATAGTCGGGTTATCCAGACCATCAGTCTGTCGGATCCTATCTTGGATGGAGTATTTCTAAACAAATTACTGTTAGAAACATCGTAACCTTTCTACTTGTAGCCTACAAATCTATAAATAGACTGTTAAAAAGATAAACACAGCGACGGTCGTCCTTCAACTGAAAAAGTTGCTAATGTTGGGTTGACGGATCTGCAAGTCGGCATCCGGTCCATAGCGGGACTCGTTCAGACCAATGGTCGGGATTGATAAACTGTAGAATTTACTACAATCGACCCACCAGACGAGTGAGCAGCCTGACCTTGAGCCAGGACATCTAAGCAGCATGCTGCATATTCCACCTGATAAACAACCTCGTTCTTGCACACGTCACGAACCGCACGTGTGAAGACTGTAAAATGGACGCGGTTGGGCTAGTGACGCTGCCACCAGCCAGGTGGCCACTGGTCGGTGCTATATGGACCCCACCATGATACATGTGTTTTATCCACGCTGTCCATCCATTTTGAAAGATAATTTTAGCCATTTATCCCAAAAATGAGGTAGATCTAAATCTCAGGTTGACCACACAATGTGACAACAGTTGTGATTGAATGTGCACCATTAAAAACCACCTAAGGCCCACTGTAATGGTTATTTGACATCTAACGTGTTGATTAAGTCATACAGACTTGGATCAATGGAAAAGTTATATATCAGCTTGATAAAAAACTTTTGTGCCCCCAAGAAGTTTTTAATGGTGGGCGTTCAATCAACACTGTGCGGTCCACTTGAGATTTGAATCAACCTCAATTTTGGGATTATACCATAAAATGATATGGAAGAATGGGTGGACGGAATGGATGAAACACACACATCATGATGGAGCCCACAGAGCATCGACCAATATCCATCGGCCAATGGCAGGGTGAGTAGCCGATCCGTTTCCGGAATCGCAAGGGGGAGGGACAAATACATCCGGTGAATGGAGGATCGGAACCATTCATTAGTGGGCCACCATGTCATTGGGCAATTGGACAAAAATCACATTATTGGACAATTCTGACTGTCCACTTGCTGGGAGTTTCAAAGGTTGACTGTTGACCGTTGCTCTGACGTTCCTTCTGCGGGACACTTTATCGGATGGCTAAAACAGTCTCAATCGACTTGCATTTTGGGCTACCGTCTATCCATTTCGCGGCCCACCAGAATAACAGTCTAGAACGACCAGCTTATTAGCCATTCTCGGAATTGGACCGTGTACTGAGCAACTCAGAACACTAAGGAGTATTGAAATGACGTGTCATCACCCAATTGGCTCTAAAATATGGGCGCTTCCCTCTTCCAAACGACCGTTATCTTCGCATTCTTAGAAGCGGATTGCGTCCTACACCGCCCAGACAGTAATCTGTCCGGGCAGAGCTCTGTGGGGCTACCGTAATGTAAACGTATTATCCCTCCATCCATCAGTATTTAAAGATCATTTAACTGTGTGAAACAAAAAATAAGACAGAACCAAAGATTAACGAGACCATAAAGTAGAGATTAAACTACCACCATTAAAAACTTCTTGGGAGCTTCTGAAGTTTCGGATCAAGGTGATATTTGTGTTTTCACTTCATCCAGGTCAACATGACCTTATGAATAGGTTAGATGGTTAAAAAAACATCATCACAATGGCCCTTAGAGAGGTTTCAATGGTGGATGTCATTATCACCGTTGCTTCTTTGGTGTGGTCCTGAAGATCTGGATCTAATTCATTTTTTGTATCATGCCATAAATTTATCTAAGAAAAGGTATTAACGGTGTGGATAAAACCCTTAAATCGTGGTGGACCCCATGGAGCCCTGTCCGAAAGGATTACTATCCGGGGGTAGGACGCAGTCCACTTCCCTCTTTCTTTCTCTCTTCCGTGTAAGGAGGAAACGTAGGAGGATTTACCGCTCCTCTGTTCCAGTAGAAATCAGATTGCGTACGAGTTACGCGGTATGATTTTATCATATAAAGTAAACTTAGTTAGGCCCACCTTGAATGTATGTGGTTTATCCACGTCGTCCATTAGTTTTTACTGCTAATTTGAAGTGTTCAGATCAAATTTTAAGTATATCCAAAGATCAAGTGGATCATTCTACAAAATCAGGAGGAGTAATAATTTCTACCGTTGAAACCTTGCTAGGCCCTATGGTTATTTTTATTTATCATCAAACCTGTTCATGATATCATGAAGACATGAATGAAGGGAAAACATAGATATAAGCTTGATCCAAAACCTTTGTGGCTTAAGAATTTTTCAACGGTAGACATTCAATTCACACCTATTTCTGTGGTATGGCCCATTTGAACGATATATATGATTCATTTTTAGGTTCGAGTGTTGAAATTATATGGTAAAATGGATGAATGAAGTGGATAAATTATGGTGAATGTCACCGAATTTAATCAGCATGCTAAGCCTAATGAATTATCGAGTATGCAATGGAAGCAAATTGCATCCTACCCCGCCCGTACGGTAATCCATCCAAGTAGGGCTCTGTGGGGCCAACTGTAATTTAAGGATTTTGTCCACGCCGTTAATAACTTTTCTCAGATAATTTTACCACATGATCCAAAAAATTAAGCAGATTCATAGCTCTAGTGGACCACACCAAAAAAAGCAGTGGTGATAATGACATCCACCATTGAAATCTCTCTAAGGGCGACTGTGATGTTTCAACGGTGAAAATTATTATTCCCAATGCTTCTTATTCAACAGTCAACTTAAGCCTTGAAAATGATTCAATTTTGATATCAACCATTGAAATGTGCTTGAAAAATGGATGGACGACATGGATAGACTACATCCATTTACATTGGACTCAATAAAATTTACTCGGTATCGTTGAAACCTCTCCAGGCAGCGGCAGATCCTTCTACGTTTCTTCCTTACACGATATAGAGAGAAAGAAGCTAACGGTGTTTGGAGGAGGAAAGCGGCCCTATACCTTAGAGTTAATTGGCCCGTGACGCATCAACTCTATGCCCCTTAGCATATTGAGTTACTTGGTACCCGATCCAATTCCGCCATTCTCAAGGATTATTCACCAGCGATTGAGAAATTCTGCGACCAAAAGAAGACAATTCAGTAGATAAAAGAGAATTGCTCCGTAATTTATGGACTGCGTCGTATAACCCAGCTAAGAACGATGAGGAGCTTTGACTGGCTACCGTGATGTATGTCTTATCCACACCGTCCTCCCATCTTTCCGTATCATTTTAAGGCATATGCCCAAAACATGAGGCATATCCAAGGCTTAAGTGGACTAAACAATGGTGATTAAACTCTTACCGTTGAAAACTTCATAGGGACCACAAAAGTTTTGGATGGAGCTGATATTTGTGTTTTCTCTTCATCCAGTATCATGTAACTTTATGAATAAGTTGGATGACAAATAAATATTACAATGGGCGCTAGAAAAGTTTCAACGGTGAGAATTATTATCACCACTGCTTCCTCCTTTGGTGTGGTCCAATTGAACTTTGGATTTTCCTAATTTTTGGGTTTGTGACCTAAAATGATACAAAAAAAAATAAATGGACGATGTGGATAAGATACATACATCATAGTACTCAAAGCTCATGCGTGTTCCCAGCTGGAGACGGGCAAGGGTAGTACGAAATCCGCGTCCACCGGAACCATGTTCGGGATGAGAAATGATCGGATGAAAGGCAAGGTATCACAACGTGTGGTTCCGTACCATTTTACCAATTCCCATCTTACTTTCGTAGGAAATCAGCAAGCAGACACCATCACCTGAATTAGAAATCAGGTGGGCCACAGCGTTGGAATCAGTGCACGATCTACGATTTGACTCAACATATGGTTGGGCTGACCGGTCAATGCCCTACACGGGTGGCATGTTGGCGGACGCGGTATGCATCCTACCCCTGCCCGAACAGTAGTCCGTCCGTGCAAGGCTCTGTTGGGCTCACCGTGACATAATTGTTTTATCCACGACGTTTATCGTTTTTCTGAGATTATTTAAAGATTTGATTCAAAAAATAAGCAGGTCCAAGGCTTAAATGGACCAGAAAGTAGGGATTAAACGTCCACCGTTAAAAACTTCTTGAGAGCTGGAGAAGTTTCAGATCAAGTTTATATGTATTTCACTTCGTCCACGTCTACATGACCTTATGAATAGGTTGGATGGTTAAAAAACATCACGGTGGCACTTATAAAGGTTTTAACTGTGGATGTCATTATTACTTCAGCTTACTTTGGTGTGGTCCATTGAAGCTGTGTACTTTCCTAATTATTATTATTATAACTTAAAATGATCTTAGTAAAGAGATCAACGGCGTGGATAAAACAATTACATCACTGTAGGCTCCGTGTTCCATGTTGGCGGGGAGCGGAGCAGGGGTTACCCGGGTAACACCGTAGTATGCGTTTCCCCTATCTGTGACGCCGCCTTGATTTATGTTATATATAACTACGCCGTCCATCAGTTTTCCCAGCTCATTTTAAGCACGATACAAAAAATGAGTATGGACTATATCACAGGAAGTGACGATTGACCATTGAAAAATTCTCTGAGGCAACAAAAGTTTTGAATTAGGCCGATATTTGTGTTTTCCCTCCATCAAGGTCTTAGTGACCTTATCAATATGTTAGATGACAAATAAACGCTGTGATGGGCCCTAGGAACTTTTAATGGTAGGCATTCATTGATGGCTGTTTTATGTGATACGATCCATTTGAGATTTATATCGTCTTCGCTTCCTGGACCATGCCCGATATGAAAATTCAGCAGGGTAAATCATGAAATTCAACAGGGGAAACATAAAATTTAGTAGGAAAAATTACAAATTGAGCGGGGCAAACATGAAATTCAGTAGGAAAAATTGAAAAATGAGGAGGGAAAACATGAAATTCAGCGGGAGAAATATGAAATTGAGTGGGACAAATTAAAAAATCAACGGGACGACCTAAAAAATCAGCGGGGCAAACATAAAATTGAGTGAGCAAACTAGAAATTGAGTGGGGCAAATATAAAATTGAGCAGAGAAAACATGAAATCATCGGGGCAAACTCGAAAATCAGCAGGGCAAGCTAGAAAATCATTATGCCCACTGTTTCCAGTGGTATGATCCAGTTGATATTTTGATATGCTTCAATTTGGGGCTCAACCCCTTATATTAAATGGAAAAACTGAAGGACGGAGTAGATATACTCGTTGACCCCCGCTCAATTACATGTTTGCCCTACTCAATTTTCAGTTTACCCCACTGAATTTCGTGTTTGCCTCGCTCGATTTCTAGTTTGCCCTGCTCAATTTCTAGTTTGCCCCGTTCAATTTCTTGTTGGCCCGCTCAATTGCATGTTTGCCCCGCTCAATTTATAATTTGCCCTGCTCAATTTCATGTTTGCCTCGCTCAATTTCTACTTTGCCCCGCTCAATTTCTAATTTGCCCAGCTTAATTTTCATGTTCGCCCCGCTCAAAGGAGATCAAAGTTACATGGGCCCCACAATTTTATATTTATTATATCCAGAACGTTCATTCATATTTCGAGATCATTTGGGAGCATTATATATAAAAAAAGAATCATATCTAAAGATCAACTGGACCACATCGTAAAGAGTAGCGACAAAATTGATTTTCATCGTTAAAAATTTTTTAGGGCCCACCATAACAAAAATTGAGCAGGGCAAACTAAAAATTGAGCGGGGCAATTAGAAAAATTGGGCTGGGCAAATTAGAAATTGAGCGGGGCAAACTAAAAATTGGACGGGGCAAACATGAAATTGAGCGAGGCAAACATGAAATTGAGTAGAGCAAACATAAAATTGATCGCAAAGTAAATGAAATGAATGAAATTGACCACGAAGTGAATGAAATGAATTTTTGACCATCGACTTGATGGAATCTTGAAAAATAACCGAGTTAGTTGGCTAAAGTTGTTGAGGAGAAGCCTTCAATCTTCAAGTTTTCATGTTGCTCGATCAATTGTGGGGGAGCCACGACCGGTCGTGGGAGGTGCTCGACCGGTCGTAGGTTCGAGCCGTGGCACGACTCGAGGTCCAGCAAGTTGTGCTATTTTTTTTTCGGGGTCTACGACTGGTCGTAGGAAAGCTAGGACTGGTCATAGGGGTTTATGACCAGTTGTAAGATAGCTAGGACCGGTCGTAGGTTACGCAGTTTGTTCCGCGATTTTGCACGAAACTGCGGATTTAAGTCCTTTCGCAACTGGGATGTGAAAGGAAAGTTGCTTAAACTATAAATAGGTATTCCTAAGGCTTTTCTAGGTATGACAAAAGCTTTTTAAAGGGATTCTAGAGTTTCTAAAGGGTGTAGCAAGGGTGAGATTCGAGGTTGTTCGAATCGGGTAAGTCCTTTCTCTTTGTAATTGATGCTTTCATAGTAGAGATCTGTCGCTTTGTGTCGTGGTTTTTTCCTGAAAGGGTTTTCCACGTTAAATTTGTGTTCTCTTGTGTGCTTGGTGTCATTGGATTGCTATCCTAGATCTAGATCTGTGTGATTCAGCAGGTCAAAATCCCCAACAAGTGGTATCAGAACTATCGTTGGGGCACAGATATGAATCTGAGGGATTAGTAATAATGGCGAGCGCCAGGTATGAGTTTGAGATGTATTCAGGAAAAAATAATTTTGAGTTATGAAAGGTTAAGATAATTAGCCTGTTAACCAAGCAAGGCGAGGATGGTGCTCTTGAGGAGCGAAAGTCTACTATGACTGATGATGAATGAAATACTCTTGATAAGAAGGCTTTATCATCGATCCGTTTATATCTCACGGATGAGGTTCTCCACAATGTCATGAGGGAGAAAACTGCGGCTAAGCTATGGGCGAAGTTAGAGGATGTTTATGCGAAGAAATCCTCGAAAAATCGCCTACACCTGAAGCGGCAGTAGTATAACTTTAAGATGACAGAGGGTGGAGATCTGGAGGCTCACATCAGCAACTTTAATAAATTAATTTACAAATTGCTGGATATGGAGGAAGTAATGAAAGATGAAGAACAAGCATGTATGTTGCTGAATTCTCTCCCGGCGTCCTATGAGGCATTCAAGGACACTATGTGCAGCATGAATAAAATTCTGAGTGTCGACACAGTTATCTCAGCCCTTTAAGGGAAGGCTATGAGACAACTGAACAGCGACATGGGGACGTCTTCTGATGCACTGTTTACAGTGGGTAGGAATTCTGAACAAGGTACAGGTTCTTCTGGTTCTAGATCCAAATCCAGGGGCAAGGGCAAAGGAAAGGTAAAGTGCTGGAATTGTGGGAAAGAAGGACATGTGAAGAGGGATTGTGAAAATCCTAAATCGTAGAGGGAAGATTCTGAGGCTTCATGCAGGGAGGCCAATGTTGTCACGTCAGATGGATCGAGTGGATGTGATGGTAATGTTTTATCTGTGTTTTCGCTCAGACGGTCATACGATGATCGTAAGGATGAGTGGATGCTAGACACAGGGGCATCTTTTCACATGACTCCTTATCGGTGTTAGTTCACCAGCTACAGGGAGTGCGATGGTGGACAGGTTTTTATGGGCAATGATATTGCCTGTAATGTTGTGGCTGTTGGTTCTATGCGCATCAAGATGTTTGATGGGGTGGAGCATACCTTAACAGATGTGAGGCACGTTCCTGATTTGAAGCAGAATCTGATTTCTCTTGGTGTGCTTGAAGCAAAAGGATGCAAGTACACAGGTATTCATGGTGCTCTTAATGTATCTAAGGGGCACGGGTAGTCATGAAGGCACAACGACTAGGTAACTTGTACAAGTTGATAGAGCGCACTTCAAAAGGTGGAGCTACGATGGATGTAGCAGATTCCACCTCTGCACGTGTGTGGCATGTTGGACATGGCCACATAAGCGGGCAGGGCAGGAAGGCTGAGATGCGCGGACAGGGATACAGAGCAGGTGAAGCAGTCACTTGTGTGAAGAATCACATGGCATGATCGCAAGACATCGACGAGGTACATGGACGACTCCAATATTACAGAATATTCATCTTCTATTCAGATGGCTATAGGTGAGCCTGTTGCTGAAAAGTGAAAGGTGATTGTGGGTGATGTGATGGATTCGTTGTACCAGACCTACATCTGGGAGCGGGTGGAGCTTCCAGTGGACAGGAGAGCGGTTGGATGCAGGTGGATCTTCAGGAGGATACAACATAGATACAGGGCGAGGTTGGTACGAAGGGTTATGCTCAGAGAGAAGGGATCGGCTTCTCAGAGATATTCGCACCGACGATATAACAGGTATCTATTAGATCCTTGATTGGCGCTGATTGGCCAATGTGATCTTGAGCTATGATGAGATGCAGAAATAAGAGAAGAGGTCAAGGAGCTACACGATTGAAGAATGAAGACTTGGTTGAGATTATGGGAGGTGCTCGACCGGTCATAGGTTCGAGCCCTAGCACAACTCGAAGTCCAGCGAGTTGTGCTATTTTTTTCCGGGGTCTAGGACTGGTCGTAGGAAAGCTAGGACTAGTCGTAGGGGTCTACGACCAATCGTAAGATAGCTAGGACCGGTCGTAGGTTACACAGTTTGTTCCAAAATTTTGCTCGAAACTGCGGATTTGAGTCCTTTCGCAACCGGGATGCGAAAGGGAAGTTGCCTAAAATATAAATAGGTGTTCCTAGGACTTTTCTAGGTATGACAAAATCTTTCTAAAGGGGTTCTAGGGTTTCTAAAGGGAGTAGCAAGGGTGAGATTCGAGGTTGTTCGAATCGGGTAAGTCCTTTCTCTTTGTAATTGATGCTTTCACAGTGGAGATCTGTCGCTTTGTGTCGTGGTTTTTTTTCGAAAGGATTTTTCACGTTAAATTTGTGTTCTCTTGTGTGCTTGGTGTTATTAGATTGCTATCCTAGATCTAAATCTGTGTGATTCTGCAGGTCAAAATCCCCAACAAAAGTAACTTCTCCTACCCCAAAATCATATAGGGTACGTCGAGTAACTAATTTTGGCTTAGAAGATATTCTTGTTAAATGAATAAAGAAAGAAAGGAAAAAAAAAAGAGAAAATTTTTTTATATGCTTATTGTTGGGGGAAAAAATGAGAAGTCCAGGGACTCGATCACAGAATAGAACAACCCCGCTAAACTCACCAGAGGCAAGACCGAGGCAAGAGGCAAGACCGAGGCAATAGGCAAGACCGAGGCAAGAAGCAAGCAAGAGGCAAGACTGAGGCAAGAGGCAAGACCGAGGCAAGACCTAGGCAATAAGCAAGACCGAGGTAAGAGGCAAGACCGAGGCAATAGACAAGACCGAGGCAACAGGCAAGTCCGAGTCAACAAGCAAAACCGAGCCAAGCAAAGGAAAGATGGTGTAATCTTAGACACCGTTCCGAAAATCTTGTAAGAAGATTCCCGACCCCGAAAATCTCAGAATCGGAAAGTATCCATAAACAATTAGCAACTAAATCAAATTCCCTAAAAATCGAGGAGAGAATCCCCTTACACCGGGGCCCTTCACGCCTATAAAAAGAGGGCTCTCCAGGGAACAAAGGTATGCAAAAACTCTCTCCCAAAATCCCTCAATACTATAAGACCCAGATTCCTAGCCTGACTTTGGCATCGGAGGATCCCCTGCTCTAGCCAGGGTCTCCTTCGTCTTCTTCATGTGCAGGTACTTGAAGGACTAAAGAGGGTGGACCAGATTTTTGCATCAACACTTATAGATATATTTATATAAATATGTATTAGAGAATATTGTAGGTAAAATAAAGTTCTTCACGTAAAAAAATAAAATAAAAAATAATAATAATAAAAAAATTTGCATATACTGGCTGTGGTTATGGCTACGGGTATAATCCGTAGCCATAGGTCCTTCGATATATCGAGAGGTTTTTAATATTATTGAAAAAGTCTAGAACTGTCTAGCGAATTTGCTTAAAAAATTGTAATTTTCCATACACTATCTCTACAGATTATCACTGTAGCCATACTACACGGTCGTGGTTTTTTTTTTTTTTTTTTAATGCTATGTTGCTTATGTAGGTCCCATCATGAGGTCTATGTTTTATCCAAACCGTCCATCTATTTGGCGTGCTCATATTAAGTCTTGAGACAAAAAATAAGATAGATCTAACTATCAAGTGGACCACACTCTAAAAGGCAGTGGGGAATTGAACGTCTACCATTGAAACCCTTTTAGAGGTTACAGAAGTTTTGGATCATTATGAAAGTTGTTTTTCCTCTTCATCTAGGTCTTTGTGACCCTATGAATGAACTTAGATGGGGAGGATTTCTCACAAACATCATAGTGGGCCCTCTAAAGGTTTTTAATGGTTGATGCTCATTCAACACTGTTTCCTGTAGTGTGGTACACTTGAGATTTGGATATACCTCAATTTTTGTCTCATATCATAAAATGATCTGGAAAAGTATATGGACGGCGTGGATGAAAAGCTTACATCATAGTGGGGCCCACAGACCACTGACCATCTGCCATTGGCTAGTGGCAGGCGGAGTACCCAATCCGTTTCCGGGAAAGGAGGGGTATTTTCATCCTTAAATTCAGTCTCGGCACGTGCAGGTCTAAGTTGCAAAACTAAGTTTATCGCCTTTCGTAAAAACAACGGGATAAAAGGTGGGTCCACGGTCCTAAATTTCTCTTTTCTAAGTTTGGTTTTCGCTGCTGTCGCGACTGAGAATTTAAGGAAGCAGATTGCGTACTGAGTAGACTCTGCAGGGCCACAGAGGATGTCTGTGGTATCCACGCCGTCCATCCATTTTTCCAGATCATTTTATGGTAATATTTCAAAATCGAACCATATCTAAATCTCAATTGGACCACACCAAAAGAAACAGTGGTGATAATGAAGTCCACCGTTGAAGCATTCCTAGGGCCCACGGTGATGTTTCTTAGTCATCCAACCTATTCATGAGGTCATAGAGATATGTACGGAGGTAAAAACAAATATCAGCTTGATTTAAAATTTCTATAGCCCCTAAGAAGTTTTCATTGGTAGGCATTCATTTCACACTATTTCCTATAGTGTGGTCCACTTGATCATTGGATATGCTTCTATTTTGGGATCATGCCCTAAAATGAGCTATTAAAATGGATTGACGGCGTGGATAAGACACATACATCGCAGTGGGCCCCACAGAGTTTACTCAGTCGCAATCTGCTTCCGAATCTATCTAACATATGTCGGCACCCGCTGGACCCAGACTCTTAGTACGATGGAGATGAATTTGAACTGTTGGGGAAAAATATGTTAAGTCCGGATACTCGGATTTCAAGTAGGTCGGCTCCGCTGACACTACCCGAAGAGTCCGAGACAACGGTCGGAGCCGAGGGAATAATGGATAGGCCAAGAGGCATAAGCATAAGACGACTAAAGTTACTCGGTCGGAGAGATAACTGCGTCTGCGTAAGCCTACAGAAGGCCGAGTAAGTTAAAAGCCGTCCGACCGAGAGAGTAAAATCGACATGGTTTGTTGGTTCTGTCGGCCACGAAATAAGGAAGGGTGACGAGTAAACACCGAGACTATTCCATCCGTAAGGAGGCAGAAAATTTACTCGCTTAAGCCGATCGAGACTCTTTCAGAGTCGGTAACGGTCGAGCCGAGACAGGAAAAAGCGGTGTGAATATAAATGCCGCCTCAAAAATCTAAAAATACTGGTATCCGATCCCTAGATTCTTGAGATCGAGCGAAATCAGTTGAAAGGATTAAATCTCCGGAAAATCAGAAGACGAATCCTCGTACAATGAGGATTCTTAAGATCTATAAATATCTAAGTTCTTTACAGAAGTAGGTACGCAATACAAAAACTCTAAAAACCCTTTTGTCATTGATCAGAAGACTGACTTAAGCATCGGAGGTTCTTCGGCTTTAGCCAGGGTCCCCTTTGTATTGCTGATTGTGTAGGTGGGAGACGATCCGACCCGGGAAGTTGTCCCATAAAAATACACTAACAGTTTGGCGCCGTCTGTGGGAATCGGGCAAAAAGCCATTTTCTACGATCTGTTGAATGATAAGAACTAGGAGGGCGGATCAAGATGAAGCGGGGGAGGCCGCTGCCAGCACAGCTCAGGGAGCTCCCTCAACGGTACCACCGGTAGCACCGCCTGCCGCATCTGCTGCGACTACCAGCCAGCCCAACCGAGGGAACGCACAGTTGAATCGAGAAGTCCAAGAGATGCGTTTTGAAATGGCTGTTATGAAACACATGTTGGAGCAACTGTGTAATCAGCAGATGTAGCAACGTCATGAGTCAGCGCAGATTCTCTCGCCAGCGTCTGTAGCACAGCCTGTTTCTCCGCAGTTACCTCGAGAGCCAAGTCATCATTAAGGACCGAGTCAGCCAGCACCGGCTCGTTCTGCAATGGTTGTTTTGCCTCCCTCTAATTTGCGGCATAAAATAGATCAAAGGAGGTGAAGTCGGCTTCCTGTAGAAGAAACAACAAAAAGTGTGGAACCTTGGAAAATCGATATACAAGACTTCAAAAATGAGGTTCTGAAAAAGATGGAAAGAGAGATGACAGACATGAAGCACGGTCGGAACACATATCCGACCAAATCTGAGGTAAAAGCTTCTCCATTTGTGGATGAAGTAATGTAGGCGCGGTTACCGGAGAGGTTCCGCTTACCTCAGATAACTCTTTTTTTAAAAAAAAATCGATCCGACAGAGCATATTGAATGCTTCAGAACCTATATGGAGTTGCATGATGCCTCAGATGCTTTTATATGTCAAGCCTTCTCTCTCATACTAACTGACGTAGCCCGACTTTGGTTCAAACAATTAAAACTGAAGTTAATCAAGTCATTTGTTGAACTCAGTGATGCCTTCCTCAACAACTTTATCGACGGAAAGAAAAAGTTAAAGCCGCCCGTACATCTAAACAACATAGTTCAAAAGGAAGGAGAGCTGTTGAAAGATTATATCAAGCGTTTTAATTTTGAATCTCTGCAGGTTCAGAGACACTCGGAGGAGATAACGCTTAACGCTCTCATGCAAGGGGTGAGAGATAAGCCTTTTTTGGCGTCCCTGGACAAGAATCCACCCGAGACTTTGGGAGAATTTATGACTCGCTTGGACAAATATGCCGATGCTGAAGAGACCCGACTTTTGCCCGAGAAGGTTCAGAACGTAAAACCCTCTGCTAAAGAGTCGGTCAAGAAAGAAGCCGACTCAGCTGGAGGAAAAAAGTGAAAAGATAATTGGGCACGAGACGATGACAGATCAGACAAACGACCCGACAGAAGATTTTCTACATACACCCCTCTGAACAAGTCTCAGGAACAAGTGTTGATGAAAATCAAGAACGAGGGCTTCGTCAACTGGCCCAAAAAACTCCGAGAGAACCCGAATCGACGGAATAAGAACAAGTACTGCCACTATCATCGTGACCATGGTCACAACACGAGTAATTGTTATCACCTGAAAGATGAAATCGAAGGGCTAATTAAAGAAGGCCGACTTAGAGAACATGTGGAAGGATCTGGTGCTCCAGCAGGACCGAAAGAAGATTAGCCCACAAGAAATCTGGACGATTATCGGAGGGCATCAGGGCAGTGGATATCCCAACAATGCACGAAAGAATCACGCCAGAAGCATCAATCGTCCAGAATACGAGATTTTTTTGCTGTCCCGTCCTTCCAAAGAAAAGAAAAGAGAGAAATATTACATCTCATTCACTGAGAAAGATGCTTGAGGCATCCATCATCCTCATGATGATACGCTCGTAGTCACCCTCACTATCGCCAATAGGAAAGTGTTCCGAATACTAATAGACACGGGGTCATCGGCAGATGTGTTGTTCACCTAAGTATTCGACAAAATGGGCATAGGACGATCGACCTTACGTCCAGTCCGAACCCCACTCATAGGATTCTCGGGTGGACAGGTACTTCCCGAGGCAATCGCTTCACTACCACTCACTGTCGGGACCACACCTCACCAGATAACTACGATGATCGACTTCCTGGTCGTCGACCAACCATCGGTGTACAATGTTATACTCGGTCGACCATCCCTAAGCCTCCTTCAAGCCGTGGTATCTACGTACCATCTTTCCATAAAATTTTTGACTGAGTCGGGAGTAGGAATTATGAAAGGAGACCAACAAGACGCCCGGCGATGCTATACAACCACAGTCAAAGCGCCGCCGAAAATATCGATGATCGAATCGCTGGACCCTCGAATCGGATCTCACGAACGGGGGCAACCGATGGAAGAACTCGTCTCGGAACCCTTAACTGAGGCAGACGAGTCGAAAGTAGTGCAAATCGGCTCGTCTCTGATTTCACTTCTTAAAGAAGAACTGATTGCCTTGCTTCGGCGGTATGTCGATGTATTCGCTTGGAGCCACGAAGATATGCCCGAGATCGATCCCTCGGTCATAACGCACCGACTCAACATCGACCCGACTTACAGGCCAATCCGATAGAGGAGACGTCCTCTCGGCTCAGAAAGGTACGCTATCATTGAAGAGGAAGTCGACAAGCTCTTTAAGGCCAAGAGATATACTATCCAGAGTGGATAGTTAATGTTGCGCTCGTGAGAAAAGTCAATGGGAAGTGGTGTCTCTGTATTGATTATAAAGATTTGAACAAAGCATGCCCCAAGGACAGCTTCCCTCTTCCCCGCATTGATCAGTTGGTGGACAGTACTGCAGGATATAAATTGCTTAGTTTTATGGATACCTATTCAGGCTACAATCAAATTGTAATGCATGAAACTGATAAATCAAAAACCACCTTCGTCACTGACAAATGCCTTTACTGTTACCGAGTGATGCCATTTGGTTTGAAGAACGCCGGATCAACGTATCACAGGTTAGTGAACAAAATGTTCGCTCGGTAGATCGGCCGAACTATGGAAGTATATATAGATGATATGCTCGTCAAAAGTGTACACGCAGCCGATCATGTGGCGAACCTAGAAGAAATGTTCCTGAATTTACGTAAGTACAAAATGAAGTTGAATCCTAGCAAATATGCTTTTGGTGTAAGCTCAGAAAAATTCCTCGGTTTCCTCGTTAGTCAGCGAGAAATCGAAGCGAATCCTAGAAAATCAAAGCTTTGCTCGACATGGAGTCTCCGAAAATAATTAAAGACATTTAAAGGCTGACAGAGAGAGTAGCTGCGCTTAACCGATTCCTGTCCCGAGCCACAGATAAATGTCTCCCATTCTTCAAGCAATTGAAGGGACGACAGACGATGGAATGGACGGAAGAGTGTGAAAAAATATTTCAAGAACTGAAGTCTTATCTTAGTTCTCCACCACTGTTGTCCAAACCCGAGTCAGGAGAAGCTTTGTTGCTATATCTGGCTGTGTCCGAAGTAGCGATTAGCTCGGCTCTCGTACGAGAGAGCGAAGGAAGATAATTACCGGTGTATTACGTCAGCAAAGCTTTACTACCAGCAGAGACGATGTATCCTCCGCTTAAGAAGGTAACCTTAATCCTGATAGTATCCTCGCGACGACTCAGGCCATACTTTCAAGCTCACACCATCATTGTTATGACCGATTTACCTTTACGTTAGATCCTTCAAAAACCAGAAACTTCCGGCCGACTTACAAAGTGAGATATCGAATTGAGCGAGTTCGACATACAGTTCAGGCCGAGAACAGTAATAAAGGGACAGACCGTAGCCGACTTTCTTGTCGAAGTAACTTCCAAGATAACATAATGTCAGACTCTGAAAGGATTATCGACGCAGCGACCTCCTCTTCACTCGGCCCACCATCCGACCCAGTACCATGACATTTATTCGTCGACGGCTCATCCAACTCTAAGGTAAGCGGGGCCGGGGTAGTATTGGAAACTCCTGATAAAACCTGTATGCAATATGCCTTACGACTTGGATTCAAAGCATCTAACAATACAGCAGAATACGAGGCTTTGTTACTTGGCCTTCGACTCGCCGCAAGTTTAGGTGCAACTCATCTCAATATTTTCAGTGACTCGCAGCTGGTCGTTAACCAGGTTACTGGTCTCTACCAGACACGAAAAGAACAATTGAAGGCATACATGGAGAAAACCAAAGAATTAATCAACGAATTCCAAAAATGCGAGGTGATTCGGATACCCAGGGTCGAGAATGCCAAAGCTGACTTGTTAGCAAAGCTTGCCTCGGCTGACGAAGACGACATACCTCGGTCAGTCCCAATTGAATTCGTAGCTAAGCCAAGCATAAATGAACCAACAGACTCGGCGATACATACCATTGACTCAGAACCTACTTGGTTTGATCCTATCATCTGTTATCTCAACGATGGAGAACTACCGGAAGATCATACCGAGGCTCGAGCCTAAAGGTTCGAGCGTCGTGTTACACCATATTGAATGGTGTACTGTACAAGAAAGGGTTCTACGCTCCCTTACTAAGATGTGTGGATTCCCATAAAGCCGACTATGTCTTACAGGAGATACACGAAGGAATATGTGGGAACCACTTAGGAGGACGTTCGCTCGCCAACATAGTGTTACGGCAGGGGTATTACTGGCCGACTATACAACATGATGCTAAGAGGTTCGTCCAAAGGTGCGACAAGTGTCAGAGGTAACCCCCTGAAGAATTGACTCCGATGTCTGAACCATGACCCTTTGCACAGTGGGGGATCGACATCATCAGACCCTTCCCTCTGGGGAAGGGTCAGACCAAATTGGTTTTGGTTGCAGAAGATTATTTCACGAAGTGGGCCGAAGCTGAGTCATTAGCAAAGATTACCGAGTAAAAAATCACAGGCTTTATTTGGAAAAATATCGTCTATCGGTTTGGGATACCTTGGACTATTATAACCGATAGCGGAAGGTAGTTCGATAACAAACAATTTCGCGAGATGTGTAGTAATCTCGGGATCCAAAACGTGTACGCCTCACCTCATCATCCTCACATGAATGGACAGGTCGAGGCTGTTAACAAAATTATAAAGTAGCATCTTCGAACGAAGCTCAATGGAACAAAGAGAGCATGGGCCGAGGAATTACCATATATACTGTGCGCTTATCGAACTACAACGCGAACAGCCACGGGAGAGACTCCATTCTCCCTTTGTTTTGGCTCAGAAGCAGTTGCCCCGGTTGAGATAGGTATAAGTTCAGCCCGAGTTAATACATTCAGTGAGCATGAAAATGACAAACTCCTGTCGCTCGAGCTCGATTTGTTGGAAGAGAAAAGAAAAAAAGCTCGGTTACGAACGATGGCTCGACAGAGGCAAGTGTCTCAGTTTTACAACAATCGAGTCAAAGTCAGACGATTCCGAGCCGCGGATATGGTCATCCAAAAGACGTTCCCAAACACAAAGGAAGTTGGGGCGGGCACATTGAGACCCAATTGGGAAGGTCCCTATGTCGTCTCGAGCATCATCCGCCCTGGAACGTATCGGCTGGAAGACCTAAATGGGCAACTGTTGCCTCACCCTTGGAATGCCGAGCATCTCAAGATCTATTACCCATAAGGCAGAATAGAAAATGCTAAAGAATAATGGAAGAGAAATGTAATTTCTGACAGAAAGAGTGATCTCCCTCGGTCGAGGACCATTCTTTAAGCGGTCCCGAAAGGACCGACTTCGTCAGCAGCAGCGTTCGCAGCGGGGGCTTCTTTGTCTGCGGCATTAACACCAGTAGCCTCGACCTCCGTACTATCAACTTTAAATGCTAAGAGGTCAAGGTTGGGGAAGGCAGCCCTCATCTCCAAGACGCAGGCCCTGTAACCACCTTGATAAAGGCGGTCCCTTTCCTCTTCAAACTCCGAGGACTCAAGGAAGGCGTCTACGGCTCGGCGCTGTGCCTCCTTGGCTCGGCGGGCTTCCTCTTGTGCATCCTGAACGAGAGCTGCAGCGTCGGCCCTAGCCCGAGCGAGAGTGCTCTCGCAAGCACTGTGAACCTGAAGAAGATGTTGATGTCTTTCCTCAGCCTCCTTTAGGAGCGAGGTCAAATGGGCATTATCAGCCTTAGTTCCTTCAAGAACCATCCTTGCATCCTCAGCCACTTTCCTGGCATCTTCGGCCGCCTTCCTGGCGATTGATAAGTCGCCAGTCATAATGCCGATGAGACCCTCGGTGATTTCTCGGCGAACCTCTGCCTCGGCCGCAACCCTCTTCGCTGTCTCTGTCTCGGCCGCGAGTTTTTAAACAGCGGACAACTCCAAGCAGGCCTTGACAATGCAGGGAGCTAACTGTAGACAAGAGATAGTAAGTCGCAGCAAGGACTTTATTCACCAGTAATAGAGAAATGAGACGAAGAGATTTTACCTCAAAAAGTAGCCTCGCTGTATGCCCGAGATTCTGTAGAGTCGGAGCATTGTAGAAGCTGGCAAAATCTTTCTCGCTCCCGTGAGCGATGACCCAAGGAATCATCCCCGAGATGACCTTGGAGAAGGGAGACAACTCCTGTTAAGTCATCTCCTCTTTCGAGGATTCCCCGCTTGGTACCTCTCTCGGCCTCGGGACCTCTTCTACCACGGGTCCTGACTCGGGAGCCGACCGAGAGACAGGAAGACTCGGCTCCGCTTCTTCCACCCTCTCATAAGGGTTGGAAAGCACGACTACTTGTGGGGCGGCTGGAGTAGGAGCAAATGGGGCAGCTGACTCCTTTGCCTTTGCAGCGGTCTTCTGTTGCTTCGAAGGCCGAGACCTCGCCAAGAGGGCCGACCTCGGCGGAGCTTTTACTTTCGAGATCGGCTTTAAGCACGGACGAGATTCGGTCATACTAGTGGAAGCCGACTTAAGGTACGACCGAGCTTCGGGAAGATTAGAAAAGAAGAATGAAGGTGAGTCAGACAAGGAGCCGAGGGTATGAAGCAATGTGGGAGAAATTACCCGATACAAATGAATCTAAGCCCGCAAGATGCAGACGCTCGGGTTGCAAGAGCAATTTCCAGGATCGATCTTCCGCACTTTGTTTCTTTAACTCTTTGATCCGAGCTAGAGCGCCGGATCTGAGTTTCTCCCTCTCCTTCAAGATATCTGCAAAACATCATTCGGTCAGGATCAATGCAAGACAATATAAAGGAACAAAAGGTATCAAGCCGAGTCACCTGCTTTCTAGAATGAGCGAGAGACTCGCGGTTCATAGGGCTACGGATCGGCCGACTCCCATTGTTCGCACGCCCAAAACCACCTCTCCTTCCAATGTTTGTTAGAAGTAGGTGAGTCGGTTATCAGAGACCCGCCTTTGCCTCTCCATGCACTCAGGAAGTATAGGCCAGAAAAATTTGGGTTTGGTCTAACTTGATACAGGTAGAGGAACTCATCGACTGTTAGCGGGGACTGCTCTAACTCGGCCCACAGCACAACGCACCAAAATAAATTCCTCCACCCATTTGGAACAATCTGACCGGGGGTGAGTTTGACTCGGGACAAGAAATCACGAGCAACGGGCTGGAGTGGCAAGCGTAAGCCACATTGCATCGCGACCTAAAAAGACAAATCATCTGAACGAGGAAGACGAAGTACGACCGAGTCAGGGACATGGAACCCAGCTCAGATTAGATTTAGGTCGGACTCAGTTAAAACCGAGGCAACAAGACCGCTTAGATCGTCTCTTTCTCCCTTAGAAGAGGATTCAGAAGCCTCTATAGGCTGGTTCACGGGATCCGGGATAACTCCCTCGGCTATGATTATTTCTTCTTCTCCCTCTTCCTCCTCCAACGGATCCATCTCGAGATTAGGTCTCCCTGGATGGGTTACCAGAGACACACCGCCACTAGAAGGACCGGCTTGAGCGGGACGCTCAGCTAATTAATCACCGGTCCTCCTTAGGAGCCGGAATGCGACATCTGCACCAACGGCAAACTCCGTCAGTAAGGAGGGTGGCTCCGCAACATTTCAGAAATATCGCGAATCACCTTCGTCACCAGAAGTTCCCTCCCAGGGGCTGTGAGAGCCATGTGCGGCCATTAATGTCAATAGAAAAGGTGGGGAAAGAACTCACCGGAGAATGCAGCGATGGACGCGAAACAATTCAACGGAGAGGAAATCGACAATGGAAAGAAGAAGAAGGAGAAAGAAAAAAAATCGGGAGAGAATAAGCAAGTGGGAGGGCGAGAGGCGAAAATAAAATTCGCACATTCCTCCCGCCCGGCCTTTTTATAGCCATGCCACGTGACAGAGGCATTTAATGAAAAAGCGAAACGATGTTTGTCTTGACTCCCCCGCTCGACACGTGGCGCACGCCGACTAACAGCGGTAACGCCATCGCCACGCGTCCAACTCCCATAAGCGGAAGAAATGACCTGACGACTGGCTGCACGTGCGACCTCGGGAGATGCATCGTCATACGTTAGGGACGACGCAAAGGGCATTAAATGTCTCATCATGATCTCGGACTCTAATACGAACTGACCTAAAAACTTATTACTCCTTGGTGCCGTGAACGACACAAGGAATAAGGGGGGCTCACTATTAGGAAAAAATATGTTAAGTCCGGATACTCAGATTTCGAGTAGGTCGGCTCCGCTGGCACTACCCGAAGAGTCCGAGACAACGGGCGGAGCCGAGAGAATAATAGATAAGCCAAGAGGCATAAGTATAAGACGACTAAAGTTACTTGGTCGGAGAGATAACTGCGTCTGCGTAAGCCTACAGAAGGCCGAGTAAGTTAAAAGCCGTCCGACCGAGAGAGTAAAACCGACATGGTATGTTGGTTCTGTCGGCCACGGAATAAGGAAGGGCGACGAGTAAACACCGAGACTATTCCATCCATAAGGAGGCAGAAAACTTACTCGCTTAAGCCGACCAAGACTCTTTCAGAGTCGGTAACGGTTGAGCCGAGATAGAGAAAAGCGGCGTGAATATAAATGCCACCCCGAAAATCTGAAAATACTGGTATCTGATCTCGAGATTCTCGAGATCGAGTGAAATCAGTTAAAGATTAAATCTCTGGATAATCAGGAGACGAATCCTCGTACAATGAAGATTTTTAAGATCTATAAATATCCAAGTTCTTTACAGAAGTGGGTACGTAATACAAAAACTCGAAAAACCCTTTTGCTATTCATCAGAAGACTGACTTAAGCATTGAAGGTTCTCCGGCTTTAGCCAGGTCCCCTTTGTATTGCTAATTGTGCAGGTGGGAGACGATCTGACCCGGGGAACCGTCCCATAAAAATACACCAACAAGAGCCATTAAAGGTAAATTTTCAGTGGCTCTCATTCAACTCTGAGAATCAAAGGTTAGGATCATAAATGAAGCGCAAATATGGGATAATAACGGTTTTGTGGTATTAAGGAGAACGTGGACGGTTCAAATCATCGAACCATATCAGAATGTGGGCCGCGGTAGGTGACGACACGGGCCGTATTCTTAGACGCGACAGAGGTAAAACGAATTCCACTTGGATTGGAACAGACGTAAGGCGAACGAATGGCTTCTTCCCTTCCTGCAAGTCCAGGGGCAGGTTCGTAAAAATCTAAAACAACAAGGACTATTTAGATCATTTGCTCCATGGGCGATGCATCCCTTCCGGAAGAATTCCAAAAGTATGTAAGCTGCGGTTCTCCCCCCAATTTCTCTCTCGCGCGCTTCTCAACATTCTCAAAACCAGATCTCTCTCTCTCTCTCTCTCTCTCTCTCTCTCTCTCTCTCTCCTTTTGAAGATCGATCTAGAAAACAAAGATCGAAATCGTTGAAATTATCCGCCATTTTAGGTCGGTGGATGGTTTCTTCATATTTTCGAAGCTGAAAGTCGCGAAGAAGAAAAAGATCTCTCCTTTCATTTTTCTCTAGAGATCGAAATCACGTCGATTTTCAGGATATATAGAAACGAACGCATTCAATTTTTTTCAAGCTTCCCTCTTGGAATTCGAGATCAGAGATTTCTGTTATCTTTCTTTTCGTATTACATTGTAAAAGATCTCTGTAGTTTTTTTGTATCTGTTTGAACGATAAGAAGATTGGAACCATTTTCGTTTCTCGATCTTTAGCTTCTTTAGTCAAGAGATCGGCGAATATTTGCAAGTTTGATGATCGGTACGGAAATGAAGATCGTAATTCTCAATTTGTAGAATCTAGCAAGTTTTGGATTCCTTTTCAATGAAATGTAGCTGGGTGAGCTTTTGTCACCATTCTTTAGCTGGTTTTTGTTGAACTTCTGTCTGGAGCTGATGGGATTTGGAAGGGATATTCTGCCTCTGGATAAATCGGCCAGAGTCGGGTAAAGAAGTTACAGTATTAGGAAGGAGATGATAGAGGGAGATTTTGGGGTGGAAAGGGGTGAAGAAATCGGGGCGAACACAGTTCAAAACGAAAGCCACAAACCAGTCCTTCGGAGGGAGCCTTCTTTCTCAGGTTGGTGTGATGAAGATAGGATTGAACGTTTCGATTGTCCTTCAAACGATGTCGATATCATCATAGGGGATTGCAATTTTGAATTGCCTTTGGTTCAAGGAGACAGGTCGGTGGACGGGTTTTTAGGTCGGGAGATACAGGAAGTGAGTACATTTCGGCAGAGAGGCATGCTTTTGAACGGGTCTCACAACATGGAGGAAGTCTCTGTTTACATCGAAGGGAGCGAAGATGGAAAGAAGTATGTCCCGTTTGATGTTGAGAACAAGTCTGGTGGAGAGCAGGAGTTTTCAGACTTCAACTCAGATGGAACGGATTCGGGTATAAAGCTTGACACATCAGAGGCTTCTCAGAGCAACATTTCTATTTCCACGGTGCTCAGGACATTGTGTTTTGTACTAGTATGGTACATTACCAGCACATGTTTGACATTGTGAGTTCCTCCCTACAGATCAAATATCAGTGAGGAATGCTACTTGTTCATTGGGTGGATCCTGCAGTGAATGTTCCCTGGCCTAGGAGTCAGGCTGGTCCAATATTCATTGGGCCATTTACTTCATATGGATTGGTTCTGTTTTTAACTATTCATATTTTGGTCCACATGTGGGTTATTATAAGAGCTGACCAGCCTGAATTTTGGGCTGGGCACATTCACCATGCCATGCCTGGTGAGCAGCTTGGATCTTACATATGTTAGCCACATTGAGGGCACTTGGGTTTGGTTTTTGCTGATGGGCATTGCAAGTAGCATTCCTCAATACGCAAGCCCATTTAATTCTTTTTGTTTTCTCATGCCTTCTAATTTCTGCTGAAGAGATACTTCTTTCTCTCTCTCTCTCTCTCTGTTTTTTTTTTTTTTTCAAATTAATTTATTATTATTATTTTTAATCTTGAACAGTAACCATATATATTTTCTTTTCTTTTGAGTAGGTATAACAAAACACTATTGGGTGATAAGTTGGGAAATTTCCCAGCTCCCATGTTGATGAATACCATACACTTCACAATGCAAGCTGTTTTGTCAAAGGCTATTATACGGTTCTGTTGTCAAAGTTTGCAACCTAGTGTAGAGATATCATGGAGTGATTACTTTATGAGAGGTACTTCATGGTCTTCGTTTTTCCTTTCTGGTGATTTTTTTTTTTTTTTTGGAGTTTTACTAATAATATTATTATAAATTAGTCTTGGAATGTACTTTTTCAAGAACGATGTTCTTTCCTTTTGGAATCAGAGAAACTTTTGGATATACCTTTTTTGCCTTTACCCGAAAAGAACTGATGAATATTTCTCCTGTTTGAACATCCTCTCCTATTAAAGTGGCGATCACTACCATTGCGTGTGCATGATTATTTATTGGTTATTACTTTGATTTCCCTCCAGTGATCATCCTTCAAGTTAAGGAGTGATGCAGAAATGTAGCATTCGAATTGTCACAGTGTGATCAACTATGCTTTTAAAACAGGCAGAAGGAAATGTTTAATTAAAGTATCCTTTCAAAAGGGGAGAAGGAAATGTTAAATTTGAATCATGAAGTTCACCACAGACCAATATATTCTCACACTATTTCCAATCAATCTTCTTTGGGTTAACAATGCTAAAGCACAGCCTATGCCAAACTATCTGACATCCTCACGGTAAACCATTTTTCATGGGATGGATTAAATAGGGACTCGAATTGGCCTCAGCCAACACGTAGTGTCCATATTCTTTATTCTTCAAGTCTCCATGTTCTTTATTCTTCACTTCTTTGATTTCTCCTATCCTAGGAAATCTTGATAGTTTGGGATCACAATGAGGACATATTGAGATAATTAATAAATGTACCAATAGGAAGCTTATGTGTATAGCAAGTGGCATGTGTTCAAAGGCTTCTTTGAGGAGGAACACTAAAGATTTTCTGTTTGGGATCCACATGTAAATTTTTTGAAATAAAGAACTAGTGAATGCCAGAATTCCCAAATTTTAGGCGAGAAACATGGTCATCATGCAGATAATGAAATTTGTGTGAGCTGATTCAATATGTAGTATTTTGTTTGTTATGAACGAAACGGATATCTGGATTCCAGTTATGGTTGGAAGTTCTAAATCACTCTCTTCTTTGGTGACATCCTGTTTCTAGAAGGTGGATGTGACTGTCATTGTACAAGAGCATCCACAACAGTTTTGCGTATCATAGAGTTATGTGGATAACATTGCCAGGATATGTTTACTTTATAATGATTACAAGTGTGATGACATTGCATATTTGATGTTTGGCAGTGGCACTAGCTATCAGTAGAATCCTATGCGGATAAGGATAACTTTTTTGATGAGGACATTCAAGCACCATACCAGAGGAATAGGGCTGAGACAATTTTCTTATGGATAAACGACCATTACATGGGGCCTACTTGACCCAATTTACATTCACAGTCACATTCAAGACCTCACTTGCATGTTCGTGCATGTGAGGACCCCACACCAGGAAGATGCACGTAAGTTGCATATAGGATCTTGATGGACACATCAGACCATTGGATTGAGTGGACATTATGATTGGACCATTGGGTTTTAACCGTGGACCATTCTGATGGTTGGATCATCATTGTCGGACATCTTGATCGTGGAACCCTATGGGCCACGAAATAGTTTAGTTGTTTAGTTTGTTTACATGTTTTGTTATTTTTCGTATGTCTCATATTTGTGTTAAGATTAGGAAGTTAGGAATAACTTTAACTCTTTAAGTGTCTTTATGTTGAGAATCTTATCTGAGAGCGTCTTTTTGTAAAAGGTCTTTTATGAGACAACAAAGGGTTGAACATCCCCACCCTAGCCATTACGCATGTTATGAATGATTCTCCTTTTGCTTTGAGATTGAGCAACTTTTTTTTTTATTTTTTTTTATTTTAATTTTTTAAAATTTCATCGTGTGATTGGATTGGTGGTGTGAAACCATGAGGAGCGATTCTCTAGTTATCTTTTCTACTTTTCTCAATTCTCAACAAGGTATTATCTTCCTTCTTCTCTTCTCTTTTCTCTCTCCACTTTTCCCAATCTCTTTATTCTTTGATCTTTCTTGTCTCCCTAGAACCCACATCCAATCAAACCTTAACCCTTCCAAACCTCTACCCAACCAAACCCTAACCCAAAACTACCCCGGACCCAAGCCTGTGTTCGTATGGACACATGTGTGGGGCTGTTCGTACGAACAGTTCCCTTTCCCTTTGTCCCTCTTGCTTTGCCACCTCCATTCCCCTCATTCATTGTCCCTTACTTCGATCCTAACTCTAAAACCCTAACTTAGATTCTAGAATCTCAAACCCTAAATTTCAAAACCCTCAATTTTTCCAAACTCAAATCTCTAAAATTTGAAAATTTCTTGTACAAATCATAAATCCCTAATTCCCACAACCTGAAACCAGTGTTCGAAATATCAGTATCGCACCTTTAGGATACAGATACATATCGGTTATCACATGGGATATATCGGTTGTATCACGTTCTGTATCATTGTTTTTGGAAACATGGGGAAATTGGTCGATTTTTTCAATGAAACTTTAGTGATTGTTAAAAAAGACATCAACACACACTTATAAATCAAAACATTACAAAAAATAAGTGCACATAATAGGTTTTCTTTGTATGAGGTCCTAATCTATGCGTTGTCTAACTGAATTGATTGATGCAAGTATATTCAAAGTCTATTCATATAATTTATAAATCTAAGAAGACGTGTGGAAACACGAGAAATACATTCAAAAGCAAAAGAAGAATCGCTAGATCAGGTTATATGCATGTTTGATTTTATGTTTGGACACAAGGATTGCAACTGATTTGTGAGAAAGTGGGATTTTTTTTTTTTTTCAATTTTTCGTAACTCAACCCATATCCTCCAAATCTCGAAATTGAAGCTCACAATCCATGATTTTTCATGAAAAACATGAAAAATCATGGATTTGTAATAATTTGACACTGATTTAACATGATTTACAGAAAAAAAAAGGATTGAAAATCGAAAATGCTCACCGGATCGAACATGTGAGATATATCGCACAACTTGTGAGTTTTGTATCACATAGGTGGGATACAAGATATATCGCGGGATATATCAGCCGATGTCGTTGATATTTAAAACATTGCCTAAAACCCATATTCCCAATTCTAGAAACCCTAAGTTCTAAAACCCTTAACCCAACATTTGAAATCCCAACCCAAAACCTCCCAAAATCTCAACCCTAATGTTCAAACCGTAATCCCTCTAAGCCTAGATACCCCAAACTCATTTCTCACATTCCCTACCTTTAAACCGCCCTAACATGTTAGAACTCGTGCAAGACACATGATTTTCATTGAAATCAAATTTAACACTATGGGGTTCTATCTTCCATAGGTCCTGATTAATTAGTAATTTATGAGATTTGCATTATGGAACTATCATAGGCTTGAATTTGGATATGCCATGAATATGAAATTTTTGAATTTATGGTAAATTAGCTTTATTTTTTCATTCCATTGCTCTAGTTAATCAGTCTTTTAATTTCATGGCATCATATTAGATTAGAACATTCCGTCCTGCATCATTTTTGGATGACGCAAATTGAACGCTTCTCAATTTGATTTTTAATGTGTACATGTATCCCCTTGATGAACATATGGACATGATTTTTAACACTATTAGTCATAAGTATCCAACACTTGTGCATGTGGTATGTATGTGTGAGATTTGGACCTTTTATCAGTTGTGCCTCGCAGTCGATGTAATGTATCCAACCTATGGAGGCTACAATTATCTGAATGGTGCAATTTTTGGGGTATGATCTCTCCATTGTATGGTACAACTAAGGCATTAATGTATGCGACGTCTATAAATCTTGAACACTATGGATCTGATGCACATATGCGACGTCACTATGGATCTGATGCACGTATGCGACGTCTATAAATCTTGACTGCCTGATAACTAAGGCATTAATGTTTAATACTAGATATTTTCTCACATCACTATATGTGTGCAAGGCAAGTGCAACTGTTAAGTTATGATTCATTCACACTTTAGTCAGTATTTGGATGATTTGGATTGCCGTACAACCCTGGCATGTGTATGGTTGAAGAGTCACCACCATTTATTAAATGGTGGAAAAGTTACACGATGGATTAGCTTAAATCTTTTTTTTTTTTTTTTTTAAATAAAATTATTTTAAGTTTTTTAAAAGGTAAATGAGCTTAAATCTTCGCAATGTGTAACCATGGTATGCCGTATAGGCCATTACATAAAGGTAATGGTGGCAACCGTTACACGTTATGGGGTCGTAACGGCCATAACAACTGTGTTATGGAAAAAATAACCTGTAATCACCGTTACCGGCCCGTTGCACCCACTGTAAAGGCCATAACAACCCTATAATGGTCTGTTATGGGGCAAATGCAGATTTTTCAGATTTTTTTTTTTCAATGTTACGGGGCATATATGGTTTTCAGTTTTTTTTTTTCTTAAATTTTTTTTTTAAAATTTAAATTTTAATTTTAATAATTATTATTATTTATAAAAGCGACTGTAACAGCTGTTGCGGGGGCTGTACCATCCATTATGACTTGTAATGGTAACGGTGGTGGTTGTTATGGCCACCGTTACCCTTATGGAATACCTTGTGTGTAACTGATAATTTAGAGCATTTTTTTTTTTTTAAATAATTAAATGGCTGATCACGTTTTCACGCACTATTCATTTATTGGGAATGTTTGGGTGGACATCCTCTATCGTTTATTGGACTTTTCCGAGATCGTCGGGTGAGCCCTTATAGGCATGGCATGGAATGGGATTAGGAAAAGATAAGAAAACTGTTTAGAGGACGTCTTTGCTAGCAATTTGGTTGGTTGTTTGGAAGAAAGAAATGCTTGATGCTTTAGGAATGAGAGCAAAAATGTGGATAGTCTTTCTCAAAGGGCCAGATTGTTAATAGCAGAATGGGCAATGAATGCTCCTAAGATCAAGGATTGTAATATTTGCTTTCTTGGGCTGTAATCGAGTCGCTATCTCGGCGCCTCTAATCTTTTCTTTGTAGCTTCTGTTTTCCTTTTCAATAAAATGCATTGTTATCTCTCTCTCTCTCAAAAAAAAAAAAAAAAAACCATCAGAACGCATAAATAGAGTAATATAGACCATTGATCTGATTTGGATGTACCATTCCCAAAAATCATTCCAGAGTGGGAGATCCAAACAGTCGATTATAAGTAGTTTTATTTCTCTTCTTAGTTGTTTATCTGTTGGCCAAAATCTCAGGTTCGAGATGTTCTGTGGATGAGCTTTTTGGGTTATGTCCTATTCATAGTGGGTCCCTAAGTTTGGATGGTTTATTTTGATTTAAAGATGATTTTTGTACAACTTTTAGTGCATTCTATGAACCAAGGCACTCTTGAGTCCCTTTTACTCATAAAAAATGGCTGGATACCTTCATTTTCCTAGAATCCAGCTATTTGCATGATTTGGAATTAATGGCTGGAAAAAAGTGTGTATAATGGTACTATTGGGTAATTGTGCTATGAGCAGTGTCTTATCCTGCCAAATGCCAAACAATCAATGCCAATAGTGCTATGATGCTCACCAAATGGGCCCTAACTTAAAATGAGATGGCGTGCTTCCATTAATGAGTTTGAAACTGTTTTGAATAACTTAAAAAACACAAACATACATGCGATTAGGAAAATTCTGGAACAACAATCATCTTCTTCTTTTACTGAATTTTTGGACTTTCGCTCACATTCAATTGCTATAATGCGTATCCCCAGCCATTGGGTTTATATTATTTCATCGCATTCTATTGTTTGTGCATTCTTTCATCAGTTAGTATAAGTTTGGATGTTCCCAGCACTTGCGTGTTTACAATTATTATCCATTTCTTGTTAACTTGAAAGTAAATCTCAATGCTGCTATTTTTTTTCTAACAACTAATGCTACAGATGGACTTTGCCTTTCACAGTTGTTCCAACGGCTATTGGGACTGCCCTGGATATAAATCTGAGCAATGCGTCCCTTGTTTTCATATCCGTGACATTTGCCACCATGGTTGGTCTGTTATTCCCTCTAGATTTATGTTCCGATGATTCATTATCTTCTGATTTTGAATTGAATACTGTGTATTTTGCTAACAGGACAATGAGATTTCTAATTTAGAAGGATATTCTTCTATCACTTTCTTTGTTTTGCAGTGTAAATCCGCCTCTCCAATATTTCTTCTTCTGTTTGCTTTTGCATTCAAGTAAGTTTTTAATAGAATGACCTTTTTTTTCTTCCTCTGATGTGACCTTCCCCTTGCATTCTGGTTTAAAAAATTATATTATATAAAGCTGCTTTTCTTTCTTTTCCTTTATACTTGTATCTGGTTGGACACATCAAAATCGCTATCTATATTTTCCCTTATACTCATAATAGCTCCACCTCGGATCACAACATCCGAAGAACACTTATATCGATAGTCTTTAACGTTTCTAGTACTGTTAGGTTCTGTTAAAGGTTTCAAGAAACTTGCATGTAATCATCCTGTTGCCTTTTCTGTAATGAATCTTATCTTGTTTCAGGCCAAATCAATAATTTCTCTCTGTTTTGAGTTCTAATTTCTTTTAATTCTTGAGATTGGGATGCACTTGCATAGGATTCACCTTCTATGGCTTGTTAGTCCTTTTTATCTGTCCTCATGCTTTAGAAGTCTCCAGTCTAAAACTTCCTTTTATTTTTTGGAAGGTTGGAAAGTCCAAGTATCAAGCTTGTAGGAATCATATTAATAATCTCCACCGGAATTTTATTTACTGGTATGTGGCTTCATCTGTAGCATTCACTTCTGCTGCTAGGCAATTGGAAATTTCTTAAATTTGGATTTATTTATTTATTTATAAGGATTTCAAGTTTATGAATTATAGTCTTATATTATTGGTTCATATACTCGGATAAAACTATGCACATATGTAAATGGCTTTTCCTGTGACCGTATTTCTTGGAGGCATAAATCAGTTACACCAACATACATGCATAAGGCAAGTAGATAGTCTTGCGACCTACTGCTTACAAGACACAGGAATCTTCCTGACCATTTTCCCAGGCCAAGGACTATTGAAAGGACAAGTTGGGATTGATCCAAATATCCTTTACTTGTAACGAACCTAGACTATTGTGGTTTGGGTCATTTCAAAATTACCTGCCTAAAAAATAGTTTTAGACCTAGATAGGATGAGACCATTTATTTATGCAGTTGGAGCTTGTAACGATGATAGATTTGTCTATTCTGTTGAGTTATGGCAGAATGTTTGCATTTTGATCTTCTAATATACATACCTGGGTCTGATTTCTTCAATTGAATGGATCACCTTTTTCTTGAGTGATGTTCATGAACTGTTTGATTCTGGCATGAAAGACTGGGTTAGATTAAGAGTTGGATATGTCTTCAGTTATCATCATTGTTCCAAATATTGGCAATATTATTGATAATATTACTGATATTATTATCTGTATCACCAGCTCGGCGAACCGGTAACACTGGTAGCATTAGAAATTCCAGGTATTGGCAATATATTGTGAAGTATTGCCAATGTATCGATATCGCCAATGCATCGCCAATGTTTTTGGCTGTGTAAATTCCAAGTGCCGCTTGTATTCACTGATGTATTGGCCATATTGCATGATCGATATCGCCAAAATTCTGTTTATAAAGCAATTTTCATTTCAATTATTATTATTATGGGTGCATGGTTGTATGATGAAATGCATGCATGGATGGATGGATGGATGTATATATGTGTATATGTGTATGCATGGATGGATGGATCATGCATGCGTGTTTGTATGTATGTTTGTGCACGCATGGATGGGTCTACCATTTTCCCCATATTTCCCTAAGCGATACATGCTTTTAGGCCCCCATTGAGGGAAACTCGTTATTTGATTCCCAAATATGCAAATATGCATCTTTTTTTGCTATTATTTGATTCTTAAAGATGCAAACATGTATATTTTAATATCTCTTGAAGTATCGTTGAAAAATTCTACAATGTCCCCAATATTTTGCTGAGTCAGCATACATGCTTTTAGGTCTCCATTAAAGGAAACTTACTATGAATGCGTTCTTTTTTTTTTTTTTTTTTTTTGTAATTATTTGATTCATAAATATGTGAATGTGTATTTTAGCATCTCCCGAAGTTTTGTTGAGAAATTCCACCATTTCCCCCATGTTTCCCCAATGTCTCCCTCAGTCACCGATACATTTCCAGGCATCAGTGATATCCATACATGTTTCCATATTCCCAACCAATGATGCATATAGCAATACCGATACTACGAACACTGGTTATCACAGACCACTTATCTGTGTTCAGGTTTTTCAATATTCATTTACTTGGACTAATATGGTGCCCGTTTCTGTGGGTGCTAATGTACTCCTGCATCTGGGTGGAGGAAATGAAGTAAACCAAGTCACCAACACTTCTGAACAATTTTCTTGCTACCCATTTTTCTTCCTGTCACTTTCAAAACGTTTGAGTGTTTGCATTTGAATTTTCTGGACACCCCAACTGTTTTTGGATAACATTCCTTTATATTAGATTTGTTGGTGGTGACATGGATCATCTAGAAATGTCACTAAATATTTTGAACGAGACCACTGAAGAACTCTGCAGATTAGAATAAACATGGTCAATAGGAACCATTGAAATATGATCCGGAAATCTCCACAAGAACCACTTCTAATTCAATCCTAATTTTAACAGCTCTGTCAACCTACTTGTTTGGGCTGACTCATGGTAGTAAGTGATCCAGCATAAATGTGCCTCTGGAGAGCTATGAAGTGCAGTTATTCCTAAGCTATGTGCTGCATTCATACTTCTATCCATTTTTTTTTACCATTTCAAGATTAATTCAACTAAAAGAAATATTGGATTTCTAAAGGGTCTAGTCCCCTAGTAGAATTTGACCAGCTCAACTCTTTGGTTAGCCAATCTATAATACATTACCTAGCTCTCCTGGAGGAATGAACTGTCAGTATCTCTCTGTGCCCTTGATCATGTCTAGCATCCCAAGGACTTGGTCGTCTTCAAGGTTAGACCTGATCCTTTGTTAGCCTATTTAATCATCCATCAGTGATCTGCCTATAAGCCATGCTCTATACAATTGATGAGAATAAAAATTCCATCCTCAATACTTTAGCTTTGGAAATAATAGAATCCATCTCATTGAGTGGACCCGCATATGGAAGCATGACCATCCTGTAGCTGCAAAGCACATCCCCTCATCCCATAGGACCCAGACCTATCCTATTGGGTTAATATCTTCCAAATATGCTTATCATTCTGATATTTTATCATCAGAACCTTGCTTCTTTAGGACTGAACTTTATAGCTGGAGTTAGAGATTTTCTTTTTTCCTTTTTGTGTGTGTGTGTGTGTGTGTGTGTGTGTGTGTGTGTGTTTTGTAATTCTTTCAATTTTTTTTTATTTTTTTTCTGATTGTGGTTGTCCTATCAGCCAGATCCTTCTATTTTTTATTTTATTTTATTTTATTTTAATTTTTATTTTGTGTCAGTGAATAATTTGTCCAATCCACAGATCTAATTCAATGATTGATTCATGGTTAATCTTATTACTAGTTATGGAATCTTTTTCTATTTTCATTCAATTCATATGCTTTCTTCAGTCCAAGTAAGAGAATTGGATTTTTCGCTTGCAAATTCTTTTGTTATTCTTTCTAGAAATAGTTATTTTGAGAATCCATCTTTTTCTTTTTCTTTTTATTCTTTTACGACCTTTAACTAGTGATTCCTTTGGAGGAGGACATCAAGAGATAAAACCCATTGGGGAATTGAGCTATCCCTTGAAAATTGCATCCACCTCAAGCCGAAAGCTGCTTAAGAAACTGGCCAGAGGAAAGGAGGGGCACTGAATAATTTGAATAAGGATTTCTCGGAGCATCAACCGGACTTCTCTTTAAACCAAATCATGGCATCATTGACCACAACTGCTAGCTTCGCCTGGTGAAGTAACATTAAGATATTGGCGAAATTCTTCAGTTTCTTTGTCCAAGAGGTTCCTAGCCAACGTGTCAAAGATCTGACAATTAAACTAAAGACTTAAAAGCCTCTAGGGCATCAAGCAAACTCTACAGAATTGCATCGACCTCTTTGTGAAAGCTTCCAAAGAAACCGACCAAAGAAAGGAGGCCAGATGCCATCATCACTCCCATTTAATGTCTTTGACTGCATATGTTGTGCTAACATGTCAAAGAGCTAGAGTTTCTTTTGCTTCAGATATCACAGGAAAATGGTTTGAGGATCCAAGGCTTGAGCTGCTCCACCATAATTGCAGAGACATCAACAATGAAGGAAACACCTTTTAAAATACTTTTCCAAAATTTTGTTCTAAAGTGACACTTGATCAGAAAATTAGGTGCCATTTCCTGCACCCTTCAGCACAAGACACGCCTCTACAGGTGGGGGAGACCATGATGTTTGGCCACCCGTAAGCATGCTGCACAGAGCATTCATTTTGGATGACTAAAGAATGTCAGTGCTGTAGGACTACCACATGCTGAGACCATGTCACAGAGGGGAATGAATAACACCCTCATATCCATCTAGATGGACCTGATTTGAAAGATCCTGGAATTATCTCTAACCCAAACATCTAGATCCCAACTTTCCTTGAAGGAATACACTATCAAAACCGCCTGGCAGCTGCACAATTTTCTTTACGTCTCTTACTGAGAGTATCTCGTGGAAGCTTAATATCCTACAAAGTCCTCCATCCCTCTTGGAAGAAGTTCTCAGCCTTTGTATTTGTCTCCTTTTCTGGCTTTAAAAAGTTCAGATATTACCTTCTAGATGATTGGCCATTAAACCAGTTTCAAAACAGAGCAGAGTGAACCAATGATCGCACATCATAAACATGATTTCATTGACAAAAAGATCAATTCCATCATCCCATACCTGGAAACCTCCCTCATCTGGCCAGTAGCTTGAATATACGCCATTAGAATTTTAAAGCTAGTTTTCACTAACAGGCTGTAGGCAGTCATGGTTAGTGGTATCTGTTCTTTCTATGCTTTACCAATTCCTACGTATATGGCTGATTTGTTTTGGAAGGCTTGTTTCACTTCTTACATCCAATGTCTCCAAAATTTTCTTATGATGTTACTCAACTGATCCAATCTGTCTCGCAGTTGCAAAGGAGACAGAATTTGAGTTCTGGGGCTTTTTATTCGTTATGCTGGCTGCTGTCATGGCAGGGTTTCGTTGGTCCATGACTCAGATTCTTTTGCAGGTATGATGTATATCAGTTACTGCCTATCTTTCTATTTTCATTTATCTAGTCTCAAGATTTTACAGATAATAGTTAAAGCACATCGCATGTAAGTTTTTTTTTTTTTTTTTCCCTTTTTATCCATTTCCTTTTGCTTCCTTACTTTCCTGGTTTAGATCCTGACATTTGCTTCTGTCTGTGTCTGTTGATTTGATTCAACGTGAAGAAAGAAGCATTTGGTAAGTGATCTATTGCACATCTTTTAATTCCAGTTGGGAGAATTTTAACTGTAAAATTTGATAGCCATATATGTCTGCGTGTGGGTGTATTCATATGTTTTCCATAGATGTGGGAGTCTCCCATACTCACTCCGAGTGCAATTTTTGTCTGAGCCTATAGGGTTTTTAAAGCACTAATCTTTATTAAGTTGCAATATGAAAGTTAAGGTGCAATATGAGATATTGATTCTTTAAGTTGCTACATCAGGAAAAATTAATCATCATTGTCGAAGATGTTAAATTTTTCTTTGGGTGTCATACAGGTTTGAAGCATCCCCTTACTTTCATGAGCTGCGTTGCCCCTGTGATGGCTGTGGTGACTGCTTTATCATCTCTTGTAATGGATCCCTGGCTTGATTTAAAAAGTAATGATTACTTTAATAACTCATGGAACATTGCTCGAAGCTGCATGCTAATGTTCATTGGAGGATCACTGGCATTTTTAATGGTAAATTGTAATCTTTCGACTTGCTCTTGATTGAAAGGCATATTTGTTGGTGCTTTGATCTGATGCTTTCATCCCATGGTTTGACATCAATTGCTGGCGATTTAATAGGCATAACCAACCTTCAAAGACTGGTATCAAATTTGCAGGCTTTAGTTCAGTGCATGGTCCCTTAATATCATTAAAACTGATCTTGTATTTTTACTGGTCTAAGCTTATGCATTTCTCTTCCTTTTGCAGGTTTTGACTGAATACATTCTTGTTTCAGAAACCAGTGCCGTGACAGTAACAATAGCCGGTGTTGTCAAGGAAGCTGTCACTATTTTGGTATGATGACTTGACAAGTCGTACATATCTTTGTTTCCCCTTCAAATGTTATAGTATGCTAGCATATTTTGTAAGCCCATTCTGACTTTTCTGGAGTTTGTGGTTGCTACTTAGTGGGGTCCTTTTGTTGAGGTGCTGATTATCGGCCTTCATAATTCTTTATAACTTGCTTGGGTGCCTCCTATTAATCCCACCATTACATCATATTATCATAATAGGCAGTTTCTTGAAACTCAGATGGCTGTAGGCTCAGCGTTTACATGCCGTTTGGGCACTGGACAGTGATAGTCTTTCTCTCTTTCTAATAGGAATACCTATTTTCCTCGTGTGCATGCCGTATGGAGGCTCACCAGCATTTTTCTCAGCCAGGGATTTTGCTCATGTGCAGATGGGTTTGGGTTTGGGGTTTGAGATACTCTACCTCTTTCTTTATCTGCTTTGCAGAAGTTGAAAGAGCTAGGTCTTCTTACAGCCCATTTCTTGCAATAGCATTTATAAGTAGCAGATTCATTTCAATGATATCCTATCTTTGGCTGGTGAGATCAGATCCTCATTCCCTATGGCTGGAGTTGTGTACTTCACCACCGTACTCGATTATTTTCTGTGTCTATCCTTGCTCGATGCTTTGGGAGATCATTGATGTTGTCATTAGTTTTGTAATAATGTTCATTTTAATTTTATTTTATCTGGAATTGGGATTTGACCATCATTTTTTTGTTCATTCAGGTTGCAGTGTTTTACTTTCATGATGAGTTTACCTTGATGAAGGGGATTGGACTCATCACAATAATGGTGGGTGTTAGTTTGTTCAACTGGTACAAGTAAGTTGGCCAATCTTTCTTTCACATACATCCGTGCACTTTTTTTTTTTTTTTGCATTTAAATTGTTGTTTGTTTAATCTTAACTTGGTGTTCATTATATAGTATATATCAGTGTTTTAAATAGCGTGTAGATAGCGTTGCATTTGGCCCTTTATAGTGTGTAGTGTAAGCTATGCAATCCTTAATATTTCTAATCAAAATAATAGAAAATATGATAAAATTTACAAAATGCATAATTTCTATGAGTTCTTGACTATGAATCTGGATCATCAACCACTTATTTCCATATAAAATCTCTCTCTCTCTCTCTCTCTCTCTCTCTCTCTCTCTCTCTCTCTCTCCTCTCTCTCTCTCTCTCTCTCTCTCTCTCTCTCTCTGCCTTTAAACATCTTTAAGTGTGACTTTTTTTCTTAATAATATTGAAACAGCACAAATTCATGATATAGACCACAATTTGGATGGTCTGGATTGATCTAAGTGCTCTATCTACGATATGGACCACAATTTGTATGGTCCGGATTAGTTTAATGTAATGCCATGTGTCATAGGTATAAGTCATCACCATTTTAAAATAGGTGTTAAACTAAAACAGAAAAAACACTTTAAAAATGAGATTTCAGGTAGCTTATGCTATCCACGCTACACACTACGCTACGCTACATGTAGCATACACTACATGCACTGTAGGTTACGCTATATACCCTATAGCTTACGCTACCAGGGAATTATGCTACTTGCGTATGCTACATAGCGTTTTCGCTATGCTACGCTACGTAGCGTATGCTACAACGCTACTGAAAACACTGGTATATATATTCTGGTGAAAACTGTCTTGATTCAAAGCAGTGTTTCAAATAGCACCCGTAGCGTAGCGTGGCCGTAGCGCTACGTAGCGTCCCATATAGCTGTAGTGTATGCTACAGCTATGTAGCGCGTAGCATCAGTAGCGTAAGCTACAATGTAATTTTTTTACTGTTTTATTCTTTTATTTTATTTTTTCATATTTTCTTTGTTTCTAATGTTGAGGAATGTAACACTTGTATTATACTTGATACTTTTAACCTATTGAATTTTTATTTCTTTTCATAATTGTTACTTGTGGTTTCAATTAGACATCATTAATTAAAGTAGTTTGCTTAGAAAGTTGTTGATGTGATAATTATTTAATTTGGCTTATATATGTGGATTGGCTTTTGATAAATGATAACTAATGACTTTTTTGAACATGCTTATAATTTATAAAATGAATCATCTTTTAGGTATTTTATATATATATATATATATTTTTTTTTTCACTATTTATTATATTTGTCCTATTTTTAAATTAAAAAACAAAAGTATCTTCTAGCTTACGCTTCACGCTACGTATTTACGCTACACGCTATAGACGGCTGAGCGCTACGCATCATGCTACCGCTATTTAAAACACTGATTCAAAGTTCTATATCCACCAGGATGTTCACATGTTTTCATGTTGGTTTGCGTCGACACTAAGGAAAATTTCTTTGTTTCCACGCAATCTAAGATGGCATTAAGCATATATTTTCTAGCAGTGGTGATTGAGATGTGCAATTTCATGTCTTTGTAAATTTGTTCAGTTTGACAGTGAAATTGAATAAATCTGTTGTTCAATTAACTGATAGCATTATGCATTGTGTATCCTAACAAATTTAAGCTTTGTAAACTGCTCGTTTGTTCAATTTGCAATGACCATTAAAAGCATGTGTTTATTATGCAAATCCAATTGTGCAAACTTTACAAATTTACAGTAGTGCTGAAAGATCAAATATTGGATGAATCCGCCCTATCAGTTGATAGCATAGTCCATGTAGCCCAACTATATCATGGAACTCTTCTTATCTCCTTAAATCTGACTATGAGTAGTGATTTATATCCTAGACTTCCAAGTCCATCTTGAATCATTTATGATTTTGAAGGCCTTTACCATGAGTCTCAAGTTTGCAAATGACCATCAGAGTCAGGTTTCTGTCACTGACAAATTTCATAGGTGACAGGCACAAAGCAATCTAATAAACTGCATGACCCATTCACATGTACAATTATATATATATTTTTTTCTTTTCCGTTTTGAGAAATTGATTTCCCATGATTTTCAAATGGTTTAGATCCATAGTTATTACAACCCACCAGTTAAATTTGTTGAGCACCATACTGCAGTCCTGGTTTTTAGATTTGGATCAACTTGTTCGGTCTGAGTGACTTGTCCTAGTCGCACCCGACGCTGATGACTCTTAAAACCATTACTGCAGTTCGAGTTCAAACATGCTATCTAAAACACCCATTGGCTTGTCTAATAACTCCATCTTCCATATCATCATAATTTGCAGATATCGAAAACTACAGAAAGGCCAGCTAAGTGAAAATGCCGAAGAAACAGGGTCTCCGACTGTCAATGGAGCTGCAAAGTATGTTATCCTTGAGAGCATGGATGACCAGGATGATGAAGTTTGACAGCACCCAGGATTGCATAATGTTAACCATACGACTAATCGGTAGGTTCTTGTCTAACAGTTTTTAGATGGAGAGTTTGTCAAACTGATATATATATATATATATATATATATATATATATATATATATATATATATATATATATATAGGTGAACGCTCACGCGTTCACTTGCAAACCAATTTGCACGGACTACATACGAACTTTTTTGAGAACTCATCATATCTCGAAAATCTGAACGGTCCACTTGAAGCAGAACCTCTTGAAACCCCTTGGTACCAATTTTTACTTTGAACCAAAACTTCGGTGGGCCATGAAAAATGCAAACAGTTTCTTCCCTTGATTTGAATTTCTCTTTGCTATGGTCCACCAGAATCATAGATCAGGGTGAAAATTCACCCCTAAGGTTTCATGGGATTCCGCATCTTATGGACCGTTCGGATTCGATACCAATGACACGTGTGCAAAGGTGGGCACGTGCATAGGTGCGTAGGTGAGCATGCCTCTCTCTTTCTCTCTCTCTCTCTCTCTCTCTCTCTCTATATATATATATATATATATATATATATATATATATATATATATCAAAAACTTTCATTTTCTGTACAGGACCATTTGGATTTATGCATCACAGAAACTGCGAGCTGAAATTTACTTTTGGTTTAAGTGTTGTTTTTCAGCGAGCTAAACCATGGTGTTTGTCACTTTCTTATTCTTCTCAGTTGTATTTCTTTCTGCACATGTACCGAACAGTTAGGGGATCTGAACCAACCATACCCCACAAGTTACACCAGTCCTTTGGATATATACCTTGGATTAATGATCATACCCCCACAAACTACACCGTCCAGCAATAGTATAGAAAAGTCAACCATAGTTTGTTTGGAAGTTCCTTTCTTTTTTTCCCTCCTAAAAAGTCCTCCAACCCAATGCTTGTATGAATCCCAAAGGGGCTTACCTGATGATTGGATTGGATTTGGTACATATTTGCGACTGAATTGTAGGAAAAGTTGTGGAATGTTGGATAATAAGTTTTTCTTTTATATATCCTCTATATTTCTTGATAATAAGTGAAAATAGTCCTATACACATCTTTGAAAATGCACCAGTTGAAGAAAATTTTGTGCTTTCCAGCTCGGGGAGGATCGTTGGCTATATATGAGTTTCTTCATGGAGCATAGTCAGTGCAGCTGCAAGGGCAGCCCATGACTAGTATTTCTAACCCAGCAACATGCACTCCTTCCATGCTGTTGCATGCGCTTCTATTGATATCTGGCAAGGCCATTTTTCTCTTGCACAAGCTTGTCTATACTTGCAATCCTCAGTGAGACTGTTGGTGATGGGCAAGGAAAGTTTGCAGGATCAAAGAAGCGAACCTACTGATTCAACGCATCTGCATGATTCTGTGTGAGAGCCTATTCATTGTGAAGTTATATCTCGAGGCGCTTCAATGATGGATAACTATTGATACAAATTAGATCCAATTTATTCTCCTGTTACTTCATTTTACAGATTATTATCTTTATTTTTTCATGCTGGTTGGTGGACATAAATATTCTTGAGCGTGTACAGGAGGTCCACCAGCAAGCTGTAATAGATGGGAGAGTGTTCTTTCTTCCATGAGAACAAATGCCGCTCTTGAGTAAGATTGCGCTGGCTTTGGCATGGGAGCCATTGAAATTTTCTGTAATAATGAAGGCAGATTTAACTGCATGCTTATTCAATGAAAATGAAATTGGCCATATAAGTATGTACTACCCTTCTTCTTTGGTCTCCGTTCTTCTTATTCTCTTGTATAAACTTTTGCCATGTACTATTTGAGAAAGCCAGTGTTACAAATATTAGTAATTATCCATGATTGCAACAAGGTGCTACTCCGGCTTTGTTATTATACTCGAAAGCATTTTGAAACCAATGCCTACCTGCCCATGCACTCGAATATCTTGTTGCAACACTTAGGGCTTGTTTGGTCCATGAGATTAAATGGTATAGAGTTGCATTAAATGGATTAACACCATTATTGCACAATGATTGCATGTTAGGAAATATCATGGTATTTTGGCCATCCAATCTTTATGTTTGGGATAAAATTTTTGCTATGGGAAAAATACTAGATTAAACAAATGCCATTTGGTGGACCATGGAATTGTAATTAATGAATCAAACTCATAGTAGATTTTGGTCACTTGTACATGTATATAACTAGAATGCCACATGTAAAGGGCTTATATGGATAGACACCATGGATAAAACACATGTATCAATGTGGGCCCAATGTGTAGTGGATTTCAAAATCCACCAAAACTGCCACATGTGACCAAATGCAATTCCATCCCATGTAATCCCAACCCTTCCCATCCTTCCCGTATGCTGGATGGAATTTGCATGGGACCAAATGCAATTCCATCATGCCTTATCGCACCTAAGCCCATGTACCATACAGGCCTTAGTGCCACTATAGACTACATGTCAAAACCAACTGGTCCAGTGCATCTAGAAGTGATTTTTTAATAAATTGACTTCAACAATATATTCTCTTACTTTTGATTCACTTCCATTTCGTCATTTGTATACGAAACCTGAATGGAATTCGCAAAAATGAAAAATGTTTCGGTGTACTATATATACACCACCTTTTTTTCTTCCTTGGGAAAAAATGGTCCTCTGGCATATAAATAAAAAATATGGTTTAATTCTCGTATTTTTTATGCCTTGCATATAAAGCATATACAATACATGTTTTGTACTTATTTGTGTATAATAAGCATATTTATGTAGCAGCTATTTCCAACATCGTGTCAAACATTTAAACACCATTTTAAAGCTGCACCTTTTTGTTAAGGTTTAAATTGACTCTTGAACTTCCATAGAAAACCTTTTGTAATCTCGAATTTTCCTTGTGAAGAAAAAAAACCCAGTCCTTCCTATCATCTCATTTTTATCCATTTCCTGACTGAAAATCAATCATTAGTTGAAAATCATTGACAAGAAAAGTTACGTTTTTTCATCCCTTCTTTCTCACAATAGGTACATGTGGCACACATGTCAAAGATTCGGGACAATTGTATGCTGGGGGGCTTATATTTGCAATTTTGGTTCGAACTTTTATATGCAAGTTTTATGTTTGGGGATTTTTTCCATAAGCCCCTTGCCTTTACGGCCATGGACTGAAAACCTTCCATATTTAAAATATTTTCCAAAACCTGCCAATCTATTTTATATGCTTCCTCACAGCAGATGAATCTGATGAATAAGGAAAAGTCAGTCTTACCCTTGGTTGACTCGAAATATTACTGTTTTGTCTTAAGAGGGTTTGAACGGTAAGTGTCATTATTCCACTGTTTACTGTGGTGTGGTCCACTTGAGCTTCAGATATGCTTCCTTTTTAGGCTGATATCCAAAAATGAACTGGCAAAACAGATGAACAGCATGGATATAAAATACTTTGGCTCATTCCTCAACAGCACCTGGCTGGATGGTGTTGGGTCACCACCCAATCTGCTTCCGTCGGGGGTTAAAAAGGTGCCCATCTAGGTGCGAATGTGGCCGCGTGTGTGAGATTCAAGCCATTTATGGATGCATCCACATCGTGTAGATGCCATTGGCCAAAATTGGAGGCGGGTCCACTTATCAGGTGGGGTGATAGATAAGGAAAGTGTTACTGAGCCATTTACCCTTTGATTCCTGATGCTGTGGTCCATTTGATGAGTGGAGAAGCTGGTTCTTCGGTGAAGGGCATCTACACAAGAGGTCTGTCTTATGGACACGATGGATCTCACACGCATCTCTCACATGTGGCATGTGGGGGTGGCCTGTAAATGGGCTCCCTTGTACCAGGGCGTGGGATAGACAAACCTCACTGGTAGAGCCGGGGGATGCACGGTGCGATGTACAGAGAGGATTATTGAATCATGGGCTCCTCTTGTGAAGAATTCGAGCCATCCACCGTTTCCCTCGTGTGACTTTAGAGCCTGGGCTAAGAAGATCCAAATTGGAAGCACATGTCGGCCATACAGCAGGTAAAAGTGCATATTGAATGTAGGCCCTTCAAACCGCCGTGGGGCCAAATAAATTTTACATCAGGTGTAAAAATTCTGTGATTAGGAACCGTTTCAACAGTTTTAATGGTTTGAAGACATTAAAAAAAAATGGAACTTTGATAGTTTTAATGACGGTAAGCCACTGAGCCACTCTTTTTTTTTTTTGTGGGACCCACCTTTGCTTTGGATTTGCCTGGATTCTGGGTCACCCTTTAAAATGAGACGGCGAAAATGGTGGACAATTTGGATTTGCGGCAAACATCACTATCACCAAAATTTTGGGCGCCGTCCCATCTATAACTTCATGCCGGCCATGATAGTGGGCCCACCGTATTCTTTGTGAAAAATCCAAGCCATCCACCATTTTCCTCATATGATTTTATGAATTGAGCCCAAAAATAATCTAGATCTGAAGCTTAGGTGCACTACACAACAGCTAATAATGTATATGAAGCGCAAGTCCTTTAAACTGTCATGGAGCATAGAAATTTTAGATCAAGGGAAAATACCGGTGGTTATGTTCAGCCCATTGGAAATCGTTCCTGAACCTTTAGAAACACCATTTCAATGGTTTATGGATGACCTAAAACATAAAAAGGGAAATTGATAGTTTCAATTGTTTGAATGTAGTCCACAATTATACTAATATTGTGCATTAATTTTGAATTGTTTTCTCTTGTGTGGCTAATCTGTGATGAGTTTTGTCATTAAACTTAGATTAATGACATAAAATTAAAACTTTTTATATGTGGAAGGGTTGAATTTACTTTATGACAACCTAATGGGCCTCACATAAGATGTGGATGAGTTTAAAATGTGGGGCCCTTCCACACGCGGACCATTTGGTCATTTCTTTCTTTCTTAATTTTATTTTTTTCATGGGAGGGAAGGATGATGTTTTTTTAATTTCATCTTCCTTTTTCATTTCTTATTCCTTCATTGGTTTATTTTATAGTTGTTTTTATTTTTATTTTTTAAATTTGGTATGAATGGGGAGAGTTTGTTAAAGAGAATAGGTCTTGGAAGAATACTATAATGGATGAAATTTTATAATGGAATGATGTTGTAATTGATAAATTTTGTAATAGAAGAATGTTGTAATGCATAAATTTTGTAATGAAAAAATATTGTAATTGATGAAGGTGATGATTGTTGCAATGAATGAATGTTGTAATGAATGCATTTTTGTAATGGATGAATATTGTATAGTGGATCATCGATATTAATTGTGGATTGCCTATATTCATTGTAGGTCTCCCCTATTTTCACTACAGATCACTATTTTTTAGTGTATATCGTTGATATTCACTGTATACCGTTGATATTAAGAGTGAACCATTGATATTTATTGTGGACCGTTGATGTTTGTTGTGGACCACTGATATTCATTGTGTACCGCTGATATATTCCACCGTGAATCATAGATATTCACTATGAGTCATTCATATGATGAAAATGACATATGACGAAAATGGCTATAATTCTTTCGTTACATGTTTGATTTAGGCGATTTTATGCTTGTTGGAAAGATAATTTGATGAAATTTCAAATGTATTAGAATAATCTTATTTGAGCACTATTTTAGTGCTTAAAAGTTGACCCAAATTTCATTAAGATCACTATTAATTGTTGATGTTTACTATGAGTTATCAATATGACGAAAACATCCATAACTTACTTGTTATATGTCCAATTTAGGTGATCTTATACGTGTTAGAAATGTAATTTAATGAATTTTCAATTCAATTTAGAATAAATTCATTTGGATACCATTTGATTGCACAAAAGTGGGCTTAAAGTTCATCATTTCCTATGGATTAATGATATTCACTGAGACTCACTTTTAGATAGTTAAATGATGTTTAAATAATATGATTCCAAATTCATTTGAAATTTCATCAAATTACATTTCAAACGAATATAAAATCAGCAAAATTAGACATATAAAGAAGGACTTATGGTTATTTTCATTCGATTGATGACCCATAGTGAATATTAACAATCTATAGTGATCTTGATGAACTTTGGACCCACTTTTGGTAAATCAAATGATGTTTAAATGAGATGATTTTAAATCCACTTGAAATTTCATTAAATTACCTTTCTAACGAGTATAAGACCACTAAAATTAGACATGTAATGAAAGAGTTATGACCAATTTTGTTAGATTGATGGCCCATAGTGAATATCTATAATCCACAGTGGAAATATTAGCATTCCATGATGAATATCAGAGGTATACTCTTAATATCAGTAGTTTATAGTGAATATCAATGGTCCACTCTTAATTTCAGTTGTCTACAATGAATATCGGTCATCTACACTGAATATCGACTATTCACAGTGAAAATATAAGTGATTCACAATAAATATCAATGATCCACCATACAAAATCCATCTATTACAACATACTTACATCTCAGTATTCTTTCATTACAAACATTCATCGATTATAACATTTTTCTATTACAAAATTCATGTATTAAAACATTCTTCTATTACAAAATTCATTCATTACAATATCATTTCATTATAAAAATTTATTCATTGCAGTGTTCACACTCTCTTCCATTTCAAAAATTCCTACCATTCATACCAAAATTTAAAATAATAATAATAATAATAACTATAAAAGAAACTAAGAAAGTAGGAAGGACGAAGAAAGGGAGCTAAAAAATACCATCCTCCCTTATCTTAAATTTTTTTTTTTTTTAAAAGGAAAAAATGAAATGACCAAATGACCTTAGTGTAGAAGAGCTTCACATTTTGAACCAATCCACTTCTTAGGTGGGGCCCACTGGGTTGTCTTCAAGAAAATTCCATCCCGTCCACATGTAGGAGGTCTTAATTTCATATCGTCTGCTCAACTTTGAAGGAAAAACTCATTATAGATGTATCACATAGGAAAAAATAATTCAAAATTAATGCACGACATTAGTATAGTTGTAGGCCACATATACCTTCAAACATAAAACTAGAAAAATTCGTCCTTTGGTTCATCGCCGTTTGATTAAAATAAATAGATTATATCGGCCAAAAGGGGTGGGCCAAATTTCAATTTTGGATGAGGCCCGTGTCCTTTTTAAACTAACATTTCTCTTTCTGAGGTAAGAGTTAACCGTACGAGATGCAACTTTGGCAAATGGGCATTTTTCATCTTCGAAAAAAATGAAAAATTAGGTTCAATGCTACAAATCCTTTAGTTTGGTCCGTACGAGGTCCTTTTATGAACACGTCACAATATGGGGGCCATATAGACCAAAAAACCTTATTTGATGGCATGTGGTAAAAAATGAGACAGATCCAAAACTATGAGGATGGTTATGCCCATGGTTGAAACCTTCCCATAGTCCACTATGATGTTTATTTGCTATCTAACTTATTAATAAGGTTACATAGACCTGGATGAAAAGAAAATACTTTGAAGATTAATTAAAATTTATTGTATTTTATTTTAATATAATTAAGACTTGATAATAATTTAGTAGAACATTTGTTAATGGAAATGATATTAGTTTATCCTTTGCCTTGAAAGTGCATGGAAATTATGTGGGTTATGATGTATAATTTGTTTATATACAATTTAATCTTGAAATTCTGGTTCGAGTTTAGCCAACTCAAGTACTAAATTTCGGGACGTGACAGATTGATATTAAAGCCTAGATTTTATATTATATCCAAAAACCTAAGATAAAAGATTGAATTAGAGACCCTAACATATAACCTTTGCTTTTGTGATGATTTAAAATAGAAATATGAACATAAGTTCCCTTGCATTTATGTCGACATTATATCTAATCTTATTTAAGCTATACATTGAACTAACAACTCAAATCTGGCCTCTAAAGATTTCTTAAGAAATTTTAACATACTATGGTAAGTTGGACAACAATAGCAAACTGAAAATACTTAACTTATAAAAATCAAAACTAATTAATTATAACCCTTTTTGAGGTGATTCAACCAAAATGTAGATCGATAAGTTTAGTTTTATAGAAAAATAATTAAAAATTATAATTCTATACTTTTGTAGCACCAAATTTTAGGGTATTACATCCAAGGCTCCAGTGGACCACACCATAGAAAGCAGTGAGAATCAAACAAATAATCGTTAAAACTTTTCTCGGGCCAATGACCAAGCTTACTTTCTATTTGAATTGTTCATAAGATCACACATACTTAGATGAAGTTAAAATAAAAATATCAACTTGATTAGAGCCTTATGTGGCCCCAAGAAGTTTCAACCATAGCATTAATTCCTTCCATTTTTAATGGTGTGGTCCACTTTAGCTTTGGATCTGCATTGTTTTTAGCTCTTATCATAAAATGATCAGAAAAACCAATGGAAGGTGTGGATTTGAGAAATACATCAGCATGAGGCCCACCTAAAATAGACGTCAAGAAATTTGGTTGCTTGCGGTGTGGTCAAGAAATTCTAGCCTCACCCAAGATGTTGCCCCCGTTATTGTGGGGACCACCTTGATATGTATATTCTATATCCACTCCATGTATACGTGTTTTCAGGTCATTTTAGAGCATGATCCAAAAATTAAAAAGATCCAATTATCATATGGACTCTATAGTAGGAAACGGGGTGATTGAACACCCTACCATTAAAAACTTCTTAGGGCTCACGTTAATATTTCCACAAATTGTATTTTCCATACAATCTGTTGATAAGTTCACACAAGCTTCGATGAAGAGAAATAACAAAGATCATCTTGATCCAAAACTTTTGTGGCCCATTAATGGTCAATCACCACTGTTTCTTATGGTACGGTCCACCTGATAATTAAATCTACTTTTTTTTTTAAATAAAAAATAATGCCCTAAATGACCTGCAAAAATGGATGAGCAGGGTGGATACAGAAGGTGGCCTCACCTAACACACTGCCATGGTGCTTCACATTCGAGGTGGAGAGAAGAAACCCAAACTATTGATATGTGGAACTTCTGTAGGCCTTGTTATGATATATGTTTCAGATTCATATGGTTCTCCATTTTTTCCTAGCATTTTAGGAAACAAGGTAGATCTAAGGCTTAAGTAGGGCACACTGCATGAACAATAGGAAGTTGATGCCTACCGTTGAAAGCTTCTTGGGGCTGCAAAAGGCTCTAAGAAGCTGATATGGTTAGATGGCAAATAAACCTCACATTAGACCTAGAAAGGTTTCAACGGTACTCATTTAATCTCATCTGCTTTATGTGGTGTGGTCCCCTTAAACTTTAGATGTGCCTCATGTTTAGCCTAATGCTCTAGAATAATCTATTAAAATTGATAAACAGTGTAGATCTAAAACATAGATAAATTTGGGGCCTAAAGAAGTTCCTAGACTGGGCAAAAATTCCAGCGCAAAGATCTCATGTGGGACCCATTGCAATGTTTGTGAGAAATCCATTCCGTCCATCCATTTTTCTATCTCATTTTAGAGGGTTCAACAAAAAATGAGGTGGATACAAAACTCAATTTGGTCACATGAGAGGGGAAATTAGGGAAAGAAAACCTTTAAGGGCTTCACATTGATGTTTATACGCTGTCCAAACCATTTATAAAGTCAAATGGTCATTCCCAATGAGATGAAGTAAAAACGCTAAAAAGATAGCCTGATACAAAACTTTTATGTTCATAAATATGCTTCAACCGTGCTCACTGAATGCCCACTGTTTCCTCTCGTATGGCTCACTTGAGTGTTTGAAACACCTCGTTTTGGGTCATACGTCTTAAAATGAACTAAGAAAAACAGATGGACGGAATGAATTTCTCACGTACATTTCAGTGGGTCCCACCTAAGATCCTTGCGCAGGAACTTCCTACCAAAGCCTTTGGCAGGAAATCAGCGTCTTATTGATGGAGCCGCGGCAATGATGTGTACCAATGAGAAGCTACGGCACTGAATTTTCCTGAGCTGAGGGATCCTCTGTTATAGCCTAACAGGAATCCTCTGCTCGCGGCTTTCCCATTGGTCCATGTCATTTTTATTTTAAAAATTAAATAAAGAAAAAAAAAGTTGCAAAAATTTTAATAAAAGAAAAAAAAAGAAAAGAAAAGAAAAAAACAGGAAAATGAATAGAAGAAAAGAAAGAGCTTCCGTCGGCTTCTCTCCCAACTATCCCTCTTCTCTCTCAACTTCTCTCCCAATATTTTTGTTTGAAACAGAGGATCCAGACTCTCTTCCTCTCCCAACATTGCTTCTTATTGCAAATAGAGGTCCGGATTTGTACAGTGTCAAGTCAAAGGTGTGGCGAAACCCATTTAGGTTTTCCACCATGATGAAAGGCAAGAAATCCATCGGCCAAGGTGTACCGTGGTGCGAAACATGGGTGGGCAACTAGTGCGATTGGGCATACAAAGGGGCACTATTTTCGGAGGGACCAAGTACTTGCATAAGGCAGGGTCTAGGCAAAGGACATGTATGTGGGGGATGCACGGACCACATGGAGCACTAATGGCATGGCCGAGTCCATAGAGGAGGGGGTACACAAGGCCACTATCGAGCAAGGCTCTGTTTAATGCATAGATTGCAACACAGGAGCAAGACTCTATTTAATGTGCGGCCAAGGGTTTAATGTCACCCTCGGAGGAGAGGCAGATTTTGGTGTCTCGAAAGAATGGAAGTCCTCTTAGATAAAAAGGGTTCCGGGATACTCATAAACCTCTAGACCCTATTCTACACACGGCTGTCCATGATTGAAAAATGGCCCAGGGTGAATATGCCAAGTGTTGGTGCAGTACCATCCTATTGATAGTTGGTCAATGCTACCTCTTGGGCTTCCACGGTCCATGCTCCAACTGGTTTCGGGGGTGGAAACAGCTTTCAGCGTTTTGCTTTAGGAATTTAAAGAAGTGCCTAGGTTGTGCTTGCCATGGAGGCAGTGTGCGTACGCAATTGCCTGATACTTATATAAATTTAAGACTTGGCCTAATGACTTTCTTGAGTGCATGATAGATCGCTTTTTTAGGGATTTATCAGCTCTTTTTTTAAATTTATATGTGTTTTTTGAGGATTTGTTGACGCTTTTTCAAGATTTACTGAGGACCAGCAGAAGCATTGGAAAAGTCCACTGACCGCTGGCAAATGATTTAGCGATGCTCCATTTTTGGGCATTTGTCTAACCAACACAATAACTTTCACCAGTGGTTTTATTTATTTATTTATATATTATTATTATTATTATTTTACTTTTACCGGCATTTTTGACCACTGGTGAAGGTCATTTTTCCTATAGTGCTACATGATGAGATTATACTTGAGTATTGTTGAGGATCCTCTGGCTTAATCTAAGGCCTTCCATATGTGCATCCATTGACCCTCAATTATAGGAGCTTGTTTAGCTAATTCTTTGCATTTATTTTGTAATTAACATTTATGTGTAATTATTACATTATACAATATGTAAATGAATATATATGAAAAGCTCTCATCACTCAAAAGTGTGGTCGTTTTCCAAACATTCTCATGGTATTAGAGCATACCTGGATTAGCATCCCACGATCCCCAATGGCTTTTGATTCCTCTCCCCCACCCTTCTTCTTTTCAACACCATGATCCACATGGTTACCATCAAGCTCTCCTCCTCCAACTATCTCCTATAGAAGAGCCAATTTCTTCCACTTCTCGAGAGCCAAGGTTTGCTAGGTCATGTGGATGACACCCTTGTGCCGCCACCTCCATTCGACCCTCCCACTTCTCAGACGCCAAATGACAAATACCTGACATGGAAAGCAACCGACCAACGCCTCCTTAGCCTTATCCTCTCCTCCCTTAGAGAGGAAGCAATGGCTGAAGCCGTCGGCTTCTCCACATCTTGTGAGGTCAGGACTGCCCTGGAGAACACCTTCAGCCACTGCTCCAAGGCCGGTGAAATTCACCTTAAAGATGACCTCGAATTGATGAAGCGCGGCACCCGTCCAGTTACTGCATACGCTCGTGCCTTTAGGGTTATATTACTTGATGAATAAAATGCCATATTTGGATGTTCAATTGAATTATAACAATATAATGCAATAAAGTAAATAACGAAAGTTGGTTCCATTCCATTCACAGTTGATGTTATTGTGGTTACTAAACAACAAAGTTGGAGCTAATAGTTAGCTTCATTCCATTCACATCAAGGACTTACACCTTAGTACTGTGGTTACTTGCGTGTTCAACTACCGAAATGGACTAGACTATTTAGCTTACTATTTTGTTGAAAACCATTCCATATTAACGTCTTAACAAACATCACCACCAACTCGCATCAACTACAATTCAACACCTAAGCATTGAAATGTGTTTGTAAATCATCAAAAGTAAGCACCGACTAATTTTAAGAGCCTCAAGAGCCTCTAACAATCTCCAAACTTGTCACTTGCATAACTTGAACTTCCTTTGTCATTATCACATTTCAAAAGTAAAATTTTAATATATGGATAACATTCAAATGCATCAATAAGTGAAATTTTAATATTTAATTTCATCAATTTTCAAAATTACTGTATATGAATTCTTACAAATCCTCAAAAAAATAAGCCTCACTTATTGTATAATGCACCTAAACAACACAAAATACACATGAATTCAAGCGGGCCCTACAAAAAAATAAATAGGGTTCACCTTTCTTGCTTATCGTATTATGAACCTAAAAAACACATAATATACATAAACTAAGATAGACCCCACAAAAAAAGACCTCACATATTGTATAATGTATGTATATAATACGAAATATACATTTGATATAAACAAAGAAAAAATATAGGCATTCTGAGTTCTTGAAACATGCCAAAATTTGAGCATCCTTCGACTTGAACAATGATCCTTGACATAATTGAATTATCCTCCTGAGGCACATAATGAAGGAGCTGTTGTTACTTGAACTTCTTATCTGCAAAAGTCCATTTATAATTGAATTGCCCTCTTATAACATATAATTCAAAATGAATTTCACCTTCGTAAAGATCCCGTTTATAATAAACCAATCCTAACATAAAGCAATCCCTGGAAAAAAATAAAAAAATGAAAGAAAGCAACCTATATTTAAATTTAATTATACATTTAATCCACATTTTGTATATTTTGGTTATACACTTGGAGGTGTATATATTTACATTATACATGAGAATGTGAAGAGGTTCGAATACTAAGAGATGATAGGGTATAAAGATAATGTGATTAGATTGCACTTGAAGATATGATATGCATTTTAAGAAAGCGTGATGCAGTTACATTTAAGAGTGTAATGAAAATGAATGTGTGTGTAAGTTGGTTGCATTGAAGAATATGATGCGGTTACAATATATATCTAAGTTAAGAGTAATTGAAACCATGAATTAATAAGAAAAGATGCTCACTCTCATAGATTCTAGAATCATATATGACAATTGAAATTTACCTACGTAAATGCGTGCAAACAAGTGCCATACACACCATATCGAGTCTCAGTTCAACGTTAGTTAGATGTTTAGGTCAATATCTCAACATGGTGTTATAATTCAATTGTGACACTTTTCTTATTTACTTTATTGCATTGTATTGTTGTAATTTAATTGAACATCTAAATATGACCTTTTATTTACCAAGTGATATGACTTTACATTTAATTAAAATTTCTTACTTGAATCTATTTAGGTAACTACTATTTTTTCTTTAGAACTTAAGAATTTTTATTTTTATTTTCTTTTTAATTATTTTTTTTTGAGAGATTTAAATGAATGAATATTGAAAATTGAATATATAAAAATAAGCTATAATCTTTGCCAAAATAAACAACTCTGTTACATTCTCAATCGAAACCACATTATAGTATCACACAAGCATATTATATCCTCAAGTGCAACCTTAGCATGTAGTCTATCAATTATATCACATTCTCAAGTAGAACAACTACATCACACTGTCACACAATCATATCACATCTTCAAGTGCAACATCATCACATTGTCCATCAACTATTTCACATTCTCAAGTGTAACCTCATCATACTATCACACTACTATATTACATCCTCAAGTGCAACATCACCACGTAGTCCATCAACCGTATCACATTCTCAAGTGGAATCACATCACATTGTCACACAACCATATCATATCCTCAAATGCAACATCATCACATAGTTTATTAATTGTATCACATTCTTAAGTGGATATACCTCATCACACTATCATACAACTATATCATATCCTCAAGTGCAACCTCATCACATACTTCATAAACCGTATTACATTTTTAAGTGGATATACCATCACATAACCATATCATATCCTTAAGTACAACCTTATCACATAATCCATTAACCATATCATATTCTCAAGTGTAACCACATCATGCTATCACCCAACTATATCATATCCTCAAGTGTAACCTCTTCATATAGTTCATCAACCATATCACATTCTTAAGTGGAGCCACTTCACTCTCACACAACTATATCATAAATTCTCAAGTACAATCTCATCACATAGTTCATCAACCGTATCATATTCTCAAGTAGAATCACTTCACATTTTCATACAATTATATCATATCCTTAAGTTTAACATCATCATATAGTCCTTCAACCATATAATATTATTTAATTTGGAACTACTTCACACTGTCACACAACCATATCATATCATAAAGTGCAACCTAATCACATAGTTCATCAACCATATCATATTCTCAAGTGTAACCACATCATACTATCACACAACCATATTATATCCTTAAGTGCAGCCTCATCACATAGTCCATCAATCATATCATATTCTCAAGTGGAACCACTTCACACTATCACACAACCATATCATATCCTCAAGTGTAATCTAATCACATAGTTCATCAACCGTATCATATTCTCAAGTGTAACCTTATCGCACTGCCACACTATCATATCACATCTTCAAGTACAACATCATCACGTAGTCAATCAACCATATCACATTCTTAAGCACAACTATTTCGTACTATCGTACAACCAATCATATCCTCAAGTGTAACTTCATCATATGGTCCATCAGTTGTATCAGATTCTCAAGTGTAACCTCATCACACCGTCACACTCATATCATATTTCCAAATGTAATCTCATTGCATAGTCTATCAACCGTTTCTCATTCTCAAGTGTAACTTTATTACATTACACACTACCATATTATATACTCAATTACAACCTCATCACATAACATTATAGGAAAAATAACCTTCACTGAATGCACCAATCAGCCCGTCATACCATCTGCTCCACCAATCCTTACACTGAATGCACTAAAGCACCCAAAGCTCAAACAGACCATGAAGTAGAGGACTACTCTCAGAAGATTCCACTCAAATGAGATACCTGCATTGCAGAGCTCAGAATAGTAGAAGAGATGGAACTAATTTTTTCAAAAATAAACAGAAACTGAGATGACATCCTAGCGAAAGACCCGCTACCCTCACATCCTAAACTAATGCCTGAAGGCCATGCACCACGGGTGCCTAAACCCCTTGATTAACCAAATCCTGCATTAAATTGAAAAGCTGGTAGAATTTATCAGCCCAATTGAAATATCGTTATCAGTTCATTAAACTGCTTTTGGAATGTCATCATTGATTTATCAAGAAACTGCATTAAGTATTTGAGGGCTACTTGCTCATTACGATATAAGAAACTCTACAGCTAGATTATTTCCTCTTGATTGAAACTATCAGGTTCCGCTGCGCATCCAAATGCAAACATAATCAATTGCTAGATAAGAAGAACAAGTACCCATAAATAAAAGTAAAGAACAAACAATATTCCATAATGAGTTCTTCTTGTTGTAATATAAAAAAACCTTGCATTTATTCCATCATGCTAATAGCCTTCTTTATATTCTAAGAACAGTACACAAGCTATAAATAAAAAAGACTTGATTTCATTAAAAACCCCAATTTTGCCAGTCTTTCTTACATAACTTGAATGTAAATAATCCCTTTGAACAGGAAATAATAAAACATCTTGGTTGCTAGCTGCAAATACATATACATATATATATATATATATATATATATGTGTGTGTGTGTGTGTGTGTGTGTGTGTGTGTGTGTGTGTGTGTGTGTGTGTGTGTGTGTGTGTGTATTGTTGGCTTATATGGGATTGGTAAAAAAAATGCCCAATAAAAGAGCCACGGAGCATCACGTAGGCGATAGGCCTAATAAAAACCATGCCTGAAACTGTTTCCCAGACTGACAAAATTCTCCAAAGAAAAAGGAGTGGAGAAATATGAATCCATGTACTGAGTAGAAGGGGAAGAAGAAGACTTGTGATGAAAATCATCATTGGCGCAAATCAGGAGAGAATAGGATTCTGGCCGACCTATTGATAGAGAAAGATATTGAAAGTCACAGGGTGGAAAATAAAATGGTACCGCCTCATCATCTTCAAGAGAAGGGACAACAGATGAGAGCACATCATAATTGGGAAGACCACTCTCATAATTGGGAAGACCACTCTCATAATTGGGAAGACTAGTAGCGGATGAGAAGCTAGAAATGTCATTGATGTAGTTGTTTTGGATAGAAGTCATAGAGTTCAAAGGATTATAAGGCTATTCTCTTGGGAACTGGGAATGAATATCTGAGAGCTAAAAAAAGCAAGTGAATGTAGTTAAAATAAAAAGATTAAAAAAAAGAAAGAAAGAAAGAAAGAAAGAAAGAAAGAGTGCATGTAGTTTTGTAATTCGTTTGTTGTTTGATCAGACTAATTTCATCATGTAATTATCATAGTCTACACACTATTGACAAGCTGACATCTCGTGTCCTTATCAAGCTGGGTTGTGCTATAGCTTATCCACTAGATAATTGATACATGCAAAAGCAACCACCAACTTGTCTTTGTTTCATTCTAGGGAAATATTACTGATCAGACACCTTTTTCAGATTATGTAGAAGAATGTTAGGAACAATTCTCTCTTCGTGTAATATTCAGAGCTCTACATTTAGAAGATTTTCACGACAAAGCAGAGATTGAGATGTTGTTTTCATATTCAATGGAAGGCACAGATGCCATATTGTTCACAAGTAGCAACTTTGAGAACTGGTAAAAAAAAATCTGTGGTAATAGTTAATGGTTATAAAATGGATCAAGAATGAGTAGGTATTAATATTTATATTCTTCCAGTAATTCTCTTTTCTAGCACTGTAGGCCAGGATAGCAAAATGATCCTAATTTTCAGAAATTAAAATGTACATATAAGATAGTACATTTTCAGAATACTTGCTGAATATTCGGGAAAAAAAAAGGACAAAAAGAACCATGTTACATGTATGCACATGGTGTGAGTTAATGCAAGACTCTTCCCTCTTCATGTGGATACCCTTTTGTCCAACACATCCCAATGCATTGAAGAAGACGCAGTCCTCATATGCATCAGTTTACTGCATTGACAAGTGTCTGTTCTCAACTATGTTATCCAAGAATGACTTGGGTACAACAGTACACTTAAAATAAAATGTCAGTCATAGACATGGCACCCATTTGGACATCCCGGAGTTTTCATGTGACATAGGTTCTCAAATACTTAAAATGTGAATGCCAAGTAGCAGCATGCTTAACATGTAATTTGTTTATGTGTGCATGCACATGTGTGAGTGGTTTGGGATTGCTACATGTGCATGTGCAGGTTCTTATTTTCTACAAAAGATATGGGGTTTCATTCCTTGTTCAATAGAAACAATAGCTATTAGTTTCAACATTCAACAAGCATAATATCAAGTAGTATACTTGTTTGATTACATACTAAGGACACACAAAATAGGCTACTTGCACAGCTAGACATTCAATGAGGCAGTAAGAGGAATGCCTATTGAAAACTGCACTTCTACGAAGACAAGTTTTCTTTATTATATATTCCAAACATCTAGGAATGAAGGTACCCAATTAGTAGTTAAGACGATACAAAGAGAAGATGGGCCCTAGTATCTAATGGCTGCCACCAACAATAGGTTGCCACAACCGATCAGAACAAAATAAGTTTTTTTTTTTTTTTTTTATACTTTTTTTGTTTGTTATCTTGTTAGTACACACCAACTGTCAGGACATGCACTGTTAGCCACCCCCACTAGGGATCGATACCAAGACCTCAAGTGTTGAAACGAGGTATATCTACTCAGTCTACACAAAAAGTTGCACGCTAGGTATGGGTCACCGATGATTACATGTTAGTAAAAAGTAAACACATTGATTAGTCTATAGAGAGTTCTGAATTTTGTAGGAAAAGAAACCGATCCAACTAAGAACTCAATGGATAATTATATTGTACTCGCAACTATAGAGCTTCTTTATTGACTAAAAACAAAACACTACTATAGAGTTTCTTTTATAAGTTATATTGTTAGCAGTGCTGTAGTAAGATCACTTTTATGGTTTTGCAATAAGAGGCATTATCGTTATTTTCCATGACTGAGTGGGCCCCATACCTCGGGATGGTTGAGGGACTTCTTTGGTAGATCAATGGCCATGAGGCCCCCTCTTAATCCTGACTATTTGTGGTGGAGACCCTGGTAATCCCCACAATAGTTTGTTAATAAAGATATTTAAAACATGAACGGCGTCTCTTTGGAGCCAATGAAGATCCGACCATTAGGATGGTGGATCGGAGTCTATAAAGGGGGATTAGTAACACTGTAACACCATTGCAAGACATGCAAGAAAATTATAAGAAAAACCCAAAATTTTCTTGCACTCAAGAAGAGCATATCTGCATTGCGATTCCCAATCTCCCAACAGTCCACCCCTCTTGATTTTGGAAATGATTGACGGCCGGTTTCTGAGTTTTTTTTTTTTTTTTTCATATGGGTCTAGTCCTCTCACACATATGCTCAAAGCGGACTTACATGAAGTGGGGTAGAGAAAATCATGCACATTCATTGTGAACACAAATGCCATTAAATCATTTGTAGTTTTCTCCCCTATTTGTACGAGCAGTCTCTTTCATTTGATCGAGTCGGCTTCACACCATATCATACCATTTCATTCCTCTTAATAAGATAGGTTAGGGAAGTCGTTTGCTCCCTATATATTCTCTACCAACAGTATCATAGAAGGATGTAATCACACGTCCCACTAGGTTTAAGGTCCTGTGATGAAGAGATAAAAGAATGAGAGGTCAAGTTCGAGAAAGCAACGTTTTTGATCAAGTTGACATTTGTGATTTCCCTTCATCAATGTCTGGGTTAACTTCTGAACAGGTTAGATCTCAAATAAACATCATGATAGGCCTTAGGCAGGTTTCACGGTCCCCACTGTTTCCAGTGGTGGGTGCACTTGAGCTATAAATCTACCTCATTCTTTCACTCGTATCCTAAAATGATCCATCAAATATATGAACAACATAGATACAACACATACATTATGGTTGGGCCAACATAACTGGTGAAGTCACTTCAATTGTTAAACTGATACTTAACCCGTCAGTAGCTAATCTGCGCCCGTCCTCGTCTGTGTTGAAAATTTCAGTGCCGCTGCTGTTCATCGGCCTACGTCATTGCTCATTACTTATGGGCCAGATTTCCCTCTATTGCGTGCTGCACAGGACTTTTAAGGGGCAGGCCTTCTTTATGCGCCACACTTATTTATATTTTAGATCCACATTAACGTTTAAAGATTATTTTATAGCACTAGCCCGAAAATAATACACATTACAAGCTCAAGTGGACTACATCACATAAAGCAGCAATGACTACAGTTGAAATCCTCCTAAGGTCTACTGTAAGATTTATTTTCCATGTAACCTCTTCATGAGGTCACACTGACATGAATGAAGGGAAACACAAATATCAGTTTTTGATCATTGCCTTATGTGGCCTCATGATGTTTTCAATGGTAGGTGTCTAATTCTACTGTTTCTATAGTGGGGCCCACTTAAGCCGTGGATCCATTTTGTTTACTTCTCATTCAATAAAATAGTAAGAAAAATGGATAGACATTGTAGATCTGATACATCCATTGTTATGAGGCCCAGGTATGCTCTACATGCCAACACTTTTCTTCTGTCTACCTTAGACGTCCCACACCACAGGAGCGGATTGGCTGAAACCTAGGCCTTACTCATAATAATCTGGCCTTTACCGTGGTGCCCCACCTTGATATATGTATTTTGTATCCACTACATCCATCCATTTTTGTAGATCATTTTAGGGAATTATCCAATAGATAAAGCATATTCGATTATTAGTATGAACATATCATAGGAAACAGTAGTGATGGACCATTAGTGGGCCACAATAGTTTTGTAACAAGGTGTCTTTGTTTTTTCCTTTCATCTAAGCTCATGAGAATTTATCAATAGATTGGATGGCAAATAAAAACTAAATGAACGTTAAGGTATGCCCTAAGAAGTTTTAAATGGTGAGGTGTCCCTCACCACTGTTTCCCAAAGTATGGTCTAACTAATTATTGGATCATCTTTTAAGTTTTGAAATCATTTTCTAAAACTAAAATGAATCATGATCTTAAAAAATGGATGGAGGGAGTGTATACAGAATACACACAATGACACAATAAGGTGAGCCCCATGGTATGGTACGTACCATCTGCACCATCGCGTCCCACCTCATCCGCTCTCTTCACCGCAGGCAATGGAATTTCTTTATGGTGAAATTTATATCCTCACTGTGATATATTTTTAAGATCCACATTCTTCATCCAAATTTTCATATCATTCTAGGTTATTAGCCAAAAACAATGCATACCCAAATCTAAAGTGGACCACACCTCTTAAAATAGTAAGAATTGATGTTACATTTGAAAACTTCTCGAGGCCAAAGAACGCTGTGATGAAGCTGATATTGGTATTTTAACTTAGGGCGTGTTTGGATTCACGTTTTCATTGTATTGTATTGTTTTCCGATATTGTTCACGTATATAGTGTGCGATATTCAGAATACATCCACCTGAAATGGTACACTAACTAATGTTTGGATAGGACATACTATTCTAGTATGTATACAATTTTATGTAAGATCAATGTTTGGAAACGATTGTATAAGGGCCACACACTGTATATACATATAGATATTGGTAGTCTGTGTACTATGAAGCATATTAGTACATGCTTAGACATTCTATCTCCAACGGGGCCCAGTCTTGTTGTTGAAATTAATCCGTATGGTCCACCACGATTTGATCAGTGAGTGATGACTGTTCTACCAGTGTCCCCACTTAGATCCACTGTTTAAACGGTATGGATGTCATATATAATACCGTAGTGTCCTTATAATCTATCATACCATGCACGAAGTTAGAAAGAGTAAAAAGATTTGAAAACCCTCAACCTCAGAATGCAACATGAAACATGTAAAGATTAGATTGACAGATGATAAGTATGTACAGTATATAAACAGAGTACATGATTAAACAGCTAGTTACTCAATATGTTATTCATAAAACATTTTGTAGATGAATGTTTTCATACCCTTAAAACATAAGAAACATGAAGTAGAAACGACACATTTCGCAACAGATTTACGAGAATAGTTTTATAGACCTTTTACCAAGAAAAATACATTAAACATGCACGACAACATATGTATGTAATCTGTGAATATTCAGATAATTTCTACTTGCTGTTTTTAGAATGAAACAGAAAAACACCTCAATAACCACCAGGTTTCTATAATACAGGGCATATCCACCTGATAGAAGACAATTTGTCGGAACAGACACCACTTTTATATGGTATTCCGAAAATGGAAGGCTATGATGCACCCATCCTTTCCACATTTCCACTGTGCAGTTGAATGTTAATCCAAAATCGGTTATGATGCCCCACCGTCGTCTATACCTGACCAGATGGGTAGTAGACTGTATACAGTCATGGTGTCTATACCTGACCTTATATAAGTAGAACCCGATCACTGTGTATACTTGTTGGATGAATCCATGGCCGATTTTCAGAGGAGTTATATGCATACCTGAATGAAGTGCTTTGCGCAGTAGGACTGAAAAGCACGACCACTCACTTTTGGAAGAGGAAGATAACAGCGAGGTACTGTATACGTTAAAGATGTAGTCTAGGAGAGGTGAAAATCTGAGTTCATATCGGACATATAAAGTCACTAAGATAATTTTCAGAGATGAAGGAGTAGACAAATGAAGTTCTCCAGACGAACTGCTTGAAATGGCTGCAAACCGCTTTATTTCGGTCTTCAATATGCTCCAGCGCGGAGATGTGTTTGAGACTGAAAAGTCATCAATGTTGTGCAATCCCATCGATGTATTAAAGTGGTTCTTAGACGTATTCGCGCGTGTGGAATGCGTCGCACGTCCGTTCGTATCCAAACGTGGGACATGTCCCATCAACGCCCTTAATACGATACAATACACCCATAAACATGAATCTAAACATGCCCTTAAGGTACAAGTTATCTTATGAACAGGTTAAATGGGAAATAATCCTTATTGTTGGCCTAGGAAAGTTTAATCGGCAGTCTGGTCAATTTCCATTGTTTTCTCTGTGGTGTGATCTACTTTAGCTTTAGTTTTGGGCTCATGCTCTAAAATTATATGGGAAAGTAAAAAATTGATGGATGGTATAGATTTAACACAAAAATTATGGTGGGACTCAAAACAGTTTCACACGTTAAAATTTGTATGGTGTAATTAGCAATTTATTCGGGAGAAAGAAATCTGGCCTATTTTGTTAGCTGACTCAACGGAAATGACTTATACCAGTAAGTGGCCACGGCAGTGAAATTTCGTCTGCCTTCGACCCAGACGATCCGCATCTAAAATGGAAAGTCACCACTGTCAAAACACGGCCAGGCCTGAAATAGGACTGCCACGGTATCGTCTATTGTTTCGAGAGCGGATTAGGCAGACCCGGATCCACCGAGGAGGGTGGGACCCTAACTGTGGGCCCGACTCTGATGTAGTTGACTACGCCGATATGTATTGAAAGCCCTTCTAGGGTATGATCCAAAAAATAAGGCAGATCCAAATCTTAGTGGTGATGGACTATTGAAACTTTCTTGTGAGCCACAAAAGCTTTGGATCAAAATAATATTTGTGTGTTCTCTTCGCCTGGGTGTTTGTGACTTTCAATTGGTTGGATGGAAAATAAATAATCCAGTGTAATCCATAAAGCTTTTAATGGTGATGATTCAATCATTGACTGTTTCCTGTGGTGTGTTCCTCCTACGATTTGAGTCAGCTTCATTTTTGGCATGCATCATGTCTTAAAATGAGCTGGAAAAATAATTGGATGGTGTAGATTTATGGAATATACATCATTGTGAGCTGCACGAACAGAGGTCCCACCCACTTCAGTGGATCTGTCTGGCCTAATCCCCTCCCGTTTCAGGCAAGTGTCCTTTCCCCCGCCTGGACGGAAATGGTCCACACAAGGGCTGTATGAGACCACCATGATGTATGGATTTTATCTACTCATTTCAACCTAAATTGAGGCAGATCCAAAGCTCAAGTGGACTACACCATAGAAAGCAGCGGTGATATTGACATCCACATTGAAACTTCTATAAGATTCATTGTGATGTTTATTTGCAATCTAACTTGTTCATAAGGATGAATGAAAAATACAATTTTCATCTCGATGCAAAACTTCCATAGCCTTGGGATGCTTTTAACGGTGAGTGTTCAATCACCATTGTATGGTTCACTTGAGCCTTCTATCCACTTCATTTTTAATATCATACCAAGGGCGGCTCTAAGGGGTAGGTAGGTGAGGCAATCGCCTAAGGCCTCCTAATTATGAAGGCCCTATGTTATAGCAAAATTAAAATTTTTTAATTATGAAGGTCTTGTATTATAGTAAAATTAAAATTAAGAAGAAGAAAAAAAAACTTAAAAGTTTTTTAAATAAAATTTATTGAAAGGTCTATAAAATAGGAACATCTAAAAATTAGTTTACAAATTTGAAATTGAAAATAAAAAACAAATCGTATAAATTAGCACTGTCAATAACACTTTTCAAAATATTAGCATCGTTCCTAATAAATTCTTCTCCTAAAACCTAGGACCACAACTACCTACTTTATTGTTAATTAAGTTCTTAAAAAATTAAATTCTAATGTCTTTTTTCTAAATTAAACTCTAATTTCATTTTTCTAATGGTACAGTGGCACACCAATGTCTAATTAGATTATTAGTAGTGGATTGTTCTTTTTGCTAAATAGCAAAACAATCGCACAACACAACTGACGTTTTTTTTTTTTTTTTTTCAGAAAGAAGTTTTTCAAAGCTAAAAATTATAAAAAATTATTTACTAATATTCTCAAGATAGATTAAACGGTTTAGCAATTTTATCCATCGAAACTGATTTATTGGATAAACTTGAATACAAAAGTTTAATTAGTAATTTTGCATATTTTAAGTAAATTTATGGTTTAATTTTGAATTTATTAATTTTTTTTTAAATTTTTTTAAACTAAAAAACGCCATTTTTATGACTTGCCCAAGGCCCTCGGAAATGTTGAGCCTCCCCTGTATCATACCCTACAAAGATACGGAAAAATGGAAAAATGCATGAACAATGCATACAATCCAATGCACGACGGAAGTTCCCGTAGAGCCGTGTGCCGATTGCATCCAGCGGGAGCAGGAATCCGCTTCCTTGTTTTAGACCCGGTCTTTGAATATCAATATCATATCCATTACCAAAACGCGTTGAAGTTTCAAATGACAGCCTGTGCACATGCTGATGGTTCATACACGCATTCAGAAAGTGTACACGCTGTAAATTTATACACATGAAAACCAAATAACCAATATTAATTGGTCATAGCACCCCAAAATCAGATTGATTTGAAGATCGACCTATGGTTAATGGGGACAGTTCTATTTTTGATTTTGGACAGTTTACTGTTTTCATTTTAGCCATCCTTGTCCAAAAGTCGCCCATCAAAGTCATCGGCTCAGTGTAACTTTCAGTTTAAGATCCATCTAAGTGGGTCCCGTAATTTGGACGGTTCAGTTCGAACCGCATGTGTGCAGCGTGCACACCAATTTCTTAGCACATGCGTATGGGCCAATCTGCCAGAGTATCAAAGTTCAATGTCTTCACACCAACGTTGACCTCGCACGCGTTTTCATGAGTCAGATAAAATAACGTTTTAAATTTCTGTTGATAAGAAAACCTCTCCCTCTCCCTCTCTCCCTCTCTCAACGATGCAACCTTGGAAATGGGTAACTGGCCTTCTCCTTCTAATCTCCTTTTCTTACTCTCTTCATGCTCAGCCTTATGATTATCCTACTGCAAATCTCTCTACTCTGTGGATAAACGACCCCTCTATCATTACCCATAACGTGTCCTTTCTCGATGGATCTTCCGTGAGATCCATCCTTCTTAGAGGAAGCTTCGGTCCTCGTTTCGCTTGTGGTTTCTTCTGCAACAGAACCAACGGTGCTTGTGATTCATTCCTTTTTGCCATCTTTATAGTCCAAACCAACAGTGCTTCTGGCATTACGAGCCCGGCGATTGGATTCCCTCAGGTAGTCTGGTCTGCAAACAGAAACAATCCCGTTAGAGAGAATGCAACTCTGGAGCTGACCCAAGAAGGTGATCTAGTCCTGCTTGATGTAGATGGTGTCATGGTCTGGTCTACTAACACATCTGGTAAATCTGTCGTGGGCATGAATATCTCAGAAACAGGTAATCTGGTGCTCTTCAACAGAAATAACAGTATTGTTTGGCAGTCTTTTGATTACCCGACAGACTCGTTGGTTCTTGGTCAGAAGTTGGTGGAGGGACAAAAGCTAACAGCTAGTGTTTCGGTATTGAATTCTACTCAAAGTCTGTTATCTCTTTCTGTTATTGCCAATGGATTGTCAGCTTTTGTTGCATCTGATCCTCCACAAATCTATTACAAGTACACGGTTAGTCGCACTAAAAATAGCACCGAACCAGGCTACATGAGATTCATGAATGGCAGCTTTGCCTTTTTCACATCATCATCCGAGCCAAGCCTTAAAGAATTTGATTTCACGGTGCCTCCGGCATCATCTGTTCAGTACATGAAGTTGGAGTCTGATGGGCATCTGAGAGTATATGAATGGGGAGCAGGATGGAAGGTGGTAGCTGATCTGATCACTGGCTCTATATTAGGTGTTTGTGGTTATCCCACCGTTTGTGGTGATTATGGGATTTGCTCAAATGGGCAATGCAGTTGTCCTAGAGGAATTGCTGGGGACTATTTTACACAATTGAATGCGAGGCAACCCAATCTTGGATGTTCTGCGATCACCCCATTGTCTTGCCAAACTCCTCAATATCACAATCTTCTAGATCTTGCAGATATCTCTTATTTCAATTACGCTGATGATGATGCTGCAGTTCTTAAAGGAACGGATGCAGAAAGCTGCAGGGATGCCTGCATGAAGAACTGTTCTTGCAAAGCTGCTCTGTTTCAATACGGTGGGAATAGTTCTTATGGGGACTGCTTCTTACCATCCCGGCTGTTTTCATTGATAAACAACCAACAGGAAGTAACCCATTATAATTCTTCTGCGTTTATCAAAGTGCAGATTCCGCCGATAGCTCCGAGCCCTAATCCTTCAAATGGAGCAAATGCTCCTCTGTCTTCCGGAAAGAAAAAAAATCCGGACAGCAGTAATATTGGGCTCCAGCCTTGCAGCTGTGTTTGGTGCGTTTCTTTTAATTTGCATTTGTATCATGGTTTTGAGAAGGAAAAATGGTGAAGGGGAAGAGGAAGAGGAAGAGGATTTTTTTGATCAAGTTCCAGGAATGCCCATGAGATTCTCATATGAAAATCTGAAAGCTGCCACTGGCAATTTTTTCAACAAGCTAGGAGAAGGAGGATTTGGGTCTGTCTTTGAAGGAACTCTAGATGATGGTACGAGAGTTGCGGTGAAGCGCTTGGATGGCATAGGTCAAGGGAAGAGAGAATTTCTTGCAGAGGTTGAAACCATTGGTAGCATTCACCATGTCAACATGGCGAGACTGATTGGCTTCTGCGCTGAGAAATCCTACAGGCTTTTGGTTTATGAGTATATGTGCAATGGGTCCTTGGATAAATGGATTTTCTTCCGTAAATACCAAAAGCCTGCTCTTGATTGGCAAACAAAAAGGAAAATTATAATTGATGTAGCCAAGGGACTTGCATATCTCCATGAAGAATGCCGACAGAGGATTGCACATTTAGACATTAAACCCCATAACATTCTCCTTGATGAAAACTTCAATGCAAAGATTTCTGATTTTGGGTTGTCTAAGCTGATTGATAGGGACCAGAGCCATGTAATAACACGAATGAGAGGGCCTCCGGGGTACTTGGCTCCTGAATGGTTGAGCTCAAAGATCACGGAGAAAGTTGATGTCTATAGCTTTGGTGTTGTGGTTCTAGAGATAGTGTGCGGGCGGAAGAACTTTGATGAATCTCAATCTGAAGAAAGCATTCATCTACTCAGTCTGTTGAAAAGGAAAGCAGAGGAGGATCGGCTGTTGGATGTAATCGACAAGCAGGACAAGGATATGCAATCTTATGGAGAAGAAACCATGAAGATGATCAAGCTTGCAGTGTGGTGTTTACAGGGTGATTTCACAAGAAGGCCCTCCATGTCAGTGGTGGTGAAGGTTTTAGAAGGCATGATGGATGTGGAACCTAGCCTAGACTATAATTTCGTAACTTCAACACGAACAACGACTCACAAGGAAGTTGATTTGGGTGTTTCCGCTCCCCCCTTGGCATCGGTTCTATCTGGGCCCAGATGAAATGTGAGTTCAGTAGATAGGTAACAAGGATTTTCCATGATTGAGTTCTGTTTGATGTCATTTAAAGCAAGTATCTTGAGTTTGTAATGTTTCTGCCAAAGGCCTGGGCATGTTATTTGTAATGTTTCATAGATGTCATTCAAGCTGTTCCAGTGCTTCATCTTGTTGTAACGAAACACAAGCAAGCATGAATGTAATCACAACCTTTAATGCGTATACTACATTTATAGATATGTCTGTAGTTATTGCTTATGCACAAATGAAATCATTAGCATACACACATGCCTTTGTTGGTTCAGAAGTCCCATTGAGCACCAGTAAGAAGATCGCCAATTTCCTACATCATACCTTACTAAAATGCAATCCTGCTATCATTGAGGTCAGATGTCACCTAATATTCTTAGATGCAATATCCAATTCTATGCATGCTTTACTGCCAAAATCTAAATCCAATTCTGACACAGGGAGCGATGTGACAAGGTCGATCACTGTCTTCCTTAGGGGACAACTACTCCAAATCCACAGAGCTCCCTGGACTCTTCACAGAGCTTCCTCAAATTCATGAGGGATAAAAGCATGAATAATTTCTAATAAATTCGAAATAATTTGATTGATGATATAAATAAAATAAAATAAAAGAAGAAAATTACAGCTCTTTAAATAAGAAACTCAAACATAGGATGAAGTTTTAGACTTAAGACTCCAATCAAACACCCTAAAAACATGACTTACTATAAATAGTAAACTTATTATTTATAGAAGGCCTCTATACCTACTAGACTTCATGGTTTTAGGCTAAAAATAGTAAGTTTCCAATTTGGCCCAACCACATTATTCTCCTAATTTTCTAAGCCCTTTTCATGTTGGGCATGACTTTTACAACTCAAATGATCAAAAGTTATACTCAAACTAAAACTTACTATTAATAGATAAAATTAAACAGGACTTTTGACTGTCAATCTGAAGTAGTCTCGCAAATCTGGCATGCAAAACCCAGGATAGCCAAGTTGGTTGGCTTAAGTGAGTTCTCCTACCCCAAAATCATATATGATATGTCGAAAAACCCATCCTGCTTTGCGAGATACACCTGATTTAAGGTTCTGACAGTCCATATCACTTTTGCCTCCAATCGGGCCTTCTCTGGTCCATCTTTGCCATGAAAGTGTCTGCGACCCACTCTACATCAGTCCCCTTCACTTCAAAAGAACTCGACCTCGAGTTTTCATCCACCTTCGGTTCATTATACTCATTCACCCCTTGCCCTACATTATCCCGTTGTTTCACTGCAATTCTCATACCATCTTCTAATGTTCCTTTAAAAACATACCAAAATCCTCCTTGGCCGAGCCTTTCCATGAAATCCTCAGTGGCAATGCCCAAATCTTCATATAAGAACTTCATGGGCATTCCTGGTACTAGTTGAAATATTCATCCCCTTCTTCCACATTTTTCTTCTGAGAAACCACAACACAGAGAGCAACTAGAAGGAAAATAACCAGTACAGTGTCAACGGCAGACCCTGCTATGAATTGGTTTCTTCCTAGAAACCACATTTTTAATAGTGCGCATTCAAAGACCACTGTTTCATGTGGTGTGGTCCACCTGAAATTTGTATCTGCTTCATTTTTCACACCATACCCTAAAATAAGCTGGAAAAAACAGACGGACATCGTGGATATACAATGCATACATCAAGGTTGGCTCTATAGTCAGGATCTCACCCACACCGCTAGTTCCGCATTGCAGCCAAGTCATGCTTGTTGGAGGAGGCTATCAACGGCCCAGTGCTCCTTTCAGCTTCTCTGGCTAAGCTCATCTTTAGGATTGGAAATAGATATCCGTTTGCCTCATCACTCCACATATCCGATTCTAGAACATAACATTCAGATATGAAATTTTCACTTGAATAAAAAAAATTCTGCCTAATTACCTGGTTAGCCAACTTCTAAGCAGGTCACACATGGCTATGACATATCCATACCCGCTTACCTAATTATTGTACATCATTTGCATAATTTATCTAACTAATAATACTTTTAAGTAGAATATATTAAGATGTCTTACAATAGCTTAAATTATACAGTGTTGACCAACATTGACATGGATGATGAATTATTAGTAAAATACTTACAATAATATATGATAGTTTACACGACCACTTACAAGACAATATTTTCTAATTCTATCAAAATTGATATGGTGAGAGAGGTGGTAAATAAATGCAAAGCTAGATCTAAGGAGGGATACTTTAGAATTTCAAAGGAGACCAAGAACTGAATCGGTGCAAATGAGTGGGTTCAAGTTGGATGGTCATTTTAGGGGAGAAAAAAAAAGAAGAAGCAACAAACAAGAAAAACTAAATTCAATGGATGCAATCATGAGATTCACTTCGGAGAAAAATCGAATGCATGGGAACTGATTTATCAGTAATTTAAGAGCGTTACTGATAATTGCAGTTGGATGGTAATCTTGTGCAAGACAAAAAAAAATTAAAAAATGTAAGATTAATTTCTGCATTTAGTTGCTGACTAGTTCCATGAACATCAATGTCATCTTGAAAGTTCAATCAACGGAACAAATAAAAGCTGAAATCTGATGTTGTTGCACCCAGAATGTAAAAGATAGTATGCTCATCATCTGATCCACACTGTGTAGAGGACCATTAAGAGGATATACCAGATACCCCGTCCACAAAAGAGAGTCCCAAATGGCAGTGGAATTATAACAGGTTTCAGTTCTTATCATCCCATTCTTATTCACGTGGGCAGCAGATGCACGCCCTTGTCCACATTTTTACGAAGGATCCAAACTAGTCCATAGATTGTAACATCATTAGAGTAATAAATGAAAGGCATGAGGAGAGAAAACCCCAGTGAAGATGGCAAGCATTGTCATCAATTATATTATAAGATAGGCTTTTACTTAGAAACAAACAGAAGCCAAATAAAAAACTAAATGGCTACAAATCTATCTGCAGAGTGAAGTGGTGCATGCTAGCCACAAAAAAGACCAGAACAAGATACAAGATCCACAATCACACCTCCAACTACAACATTTGACTGAACTGCTAACCCTCAGTGGTTCGAAACGATACTTCAACCTATGCAATAATGCTTTTAGCTTCCTCAACTTGGGACCTTGCTGATTAAACTCCTTCAACTCTTTGTGAAATAGAAGGATATGTTAAGGGTCCATTTCATTAAATCACAGTTCATCTCCTTCAACTCCTTCAACTCTCGGAAGAAGAAAAATGTGGAAGAAGGGGATGAATATTTCAACCTAGTCCCAGGAATGCCCATGCACTTCTCATATGAAGATTTGTGCGTTGCCACAGGGGAGTTCAAAGAAATACTCGGTTGGGGAGGATTCGGGTCTGTGTTTAAAGGAATGTTAGCAGATGGCACGAGAATTGCAGTGAAACGACTGGATGGTGTAGGGCTAGGGGTGAAGGAATTCTTAGCAGAGGTTGAAACAATAGGCAGCATCCACCATATCAATCTGGTCAGGCTCATTAGTTTCTGTGTGGACGAATCACACAGGCTTTTAGTCTATGAGTTTATGAGTAATGGATCTTTGGATAATTGGATATTCAACAAAAACCAGAATCCTGCTTTTGATTGGGAGACCCGGAAGAAGATCATACACAATGTAGCCAAAGGGTTAGCTTATCTCCATGAAGAATGCAGACAGAGAATCCTTCATCGAGACATCAAGCCTCAAAACATCCTCTTGGATGAGGACTTCTGATGCAGGACATGAAAATTAAATATGATATGCGAGATTTCAGGCTTAAGACCACGTTAGTTCAGAAACAATTATACAAATTCCATATCCCACATAAAAGTCCAAACATTCAATTAAGGAGAATCTATGCGGGTCCAGGCCTACACATGATAGGGCTGAATCAATGAAAATTATGAACCAAACGATACTCAAAGATATGAAATAATCACCCACACATATATAGTAATCAGTCCCTAATCAAAGGGATTCAGAAATTCCAATTCGGAAAACCCTAGGATAAAAAAATTGGCAAATAGCTTAGGAAAAATATGATCTAGGGCTAGGATTCATGAAAAACAGCTATGAGAGGATAAAAGAAAATAAAAATCTGAACCAAAAGACGATCCCGCGTGTGGACAACAACAATGGCCCCAGACGGACGTTCATGTGATCCCGACCGCACATGTGTGGGGCCCACTATTCAGAAAAAAATCACCTTGGCCCTGGTTGGCCAGGGATGGACTCCAAAACCCCAAATCTCAGCTCGATCCGATGTACGGTTTATGCGTGGTGCTCCGCCGAAGTTTCGGCTCGCCTACGGGCCGAAATCTGAAAATCTGCTGTAATGAAGAAATCTGATGCAACAAAAGGGACGAATTCGAAGTATGGATGGTGGCGGAAGATGGAAAAGAAGATGATGGAGGATGGGGGTGAATTGGGGTCGATGCGGCTTCGCATCACGGTAGTTAGCCCTTAGAAAAGGGAGGGCTTCGCACCCACTTTTGAATTCTTTCACAACTCACGAAGAGAGCAGAAAAATAAAGCATGAATTTTTTTATTAACTTCAATGAATCAAAAGAACTACAAGGGGTGCCTATTTATAGGAAAAATCCTATACTCCAAAACTCGCACCATGTGCGCAACCAATTACTTGGTGATGAAGTAAACTAAAACAAAAACCAAACAGAGAAATCTAAAGCGTTCACAATGTTCTAAATAATAACAATAAGCAAAACCGAAAATATAAAATCAATCCGACGAGTGGGCCACGATCATGAGATCCCATGATGGGCTTTTTTTGACTATCGGGCCCAATTTTTTTGAACCAAAACTTGTCTTCTGACTAGGAGGCCCTCCCTAGATGTCGTCATCGAGCCAGATCGATGGTGGGGTCCTCCTTCTGCGTACGTACGTGCGTAGGGGTAGTGGTGTGCGGGCTTGCGTGTGCACGATGTCCTCATCAACTCTCCCCGGCTGCGAAGATTTCGCCACTGGCGAAATAAAACTCCTGAACCACTCTAGGATGTCGGGATCAAGTCTCTGAAGCTCCTCCTCAGTGAGTCACGTGCTGTCTGAAGCTGGGCGTGACTTCCATTTAACTATTTCTGAAACCCACCATCCGACGTGGAAATTATCTCATGGTCCAGGATATCCTCTATTTTCTCTCTGGGTGTGTGAAGGCTAGGTATGGGAGGCAGTGGCTGGGATGAAAGGTCGGAAAGAGGCCATGGATCAAAGGGTAAGTCTGGGGCATCAGGATGAGTGGACGAAGGGCCGGATAAAGTATCAGTGGGTCCCTAAAAAGCAACTAGATCCTCCACATTGAATGTGGAACTAATTTTCATGGAAGGTGGAAGATCTACCTCATATGCATTCAAACCATTTCACTTTATAATTTTGAAGGGCCCAGCGCTACGCGCATGTAACTTACGAACGGCCCTAGGAGGGTACCGCTCGGGCCTGATGTGGACCATCATAGATTCCCCAATATTGAACTCTTTGAAATGTCTATGTAGGTCTGCAGAAAATTTGTAATGTTCATTACTAGTAGTGATCTTTCGCCTAATTTCTTGATGCAATGAATGTATGTGATGCGCAAAAGACTCTGCAGACTCTGATGGCATATGGGACAATGACATGAGAATAAGATCAATAGGCTTCCTAGGCTTATAACCAGTAACGATTTCAAAAGGACTTATACCTGTGGACCTATTGACAGAACTATTGTATGCAAACTCAGCTATGGGTAGTAGGGCGTCCCATGTTCTAGTATACTCTCCCACTAAACATCGAAGTAAACTCCCTAGGTTCCTATTAACTACCTCAGTCTGGCCATCGGTCTGAGGGTGGTAGGCAGAAGAAAATTGGAGCCTAGTATTCATCATGTGTCATAGTGTCTTCCAAAAGTCACTCATGAATCTCACGTCATGGTCAAACACTATGGTTTTTGGTAACCCATGTAGTTTGACGACCTCACTAAAGAACAGCTTGGCAACATGAGAGGCGTCGGAGGTCTTAGAACAAGGAATGAAGTGGGCCATTTTAGAGAAACGGTCCACGATAACAAATATGGAGTCATGCTTTCGAATAGTCTTAGAAAGTCTAAGCACGAAATCCATACTGATGTCCTGCCAAGGGATGAATGAGACTGAAAAAGGTGTATATAATCCAGTATTCTGTTTCCTCTGCTTTACCAGTTGACAAGTGCGACATTGCCCTATAATTTTGGCCACGTCCCGCTTGAGGTTTGGCCAATGAAATATATCCTCTACTAGGGCAATGGTCTTGTCACGACCGAAATGACCCGCGACCCCCCCTGAATGTAACTCCCAAACAAGAAAATCACGAATGGAGGTGCGTGGTATACACAAGCGGTCACTCCTAAACAAATATCTTTTCAAAATCAAATACTCACTGTTAGCTCCTGACGGACTTTCTAATAAAGACGTACACACAACTCCAAAATTTGGACACTCAGAATAATCTTCTTTGATACGCTCAAGGCCTGTAACTTCAACGCTCATGGAGTTGAGTAAAGCGACTCTACAACTCAAAGCGTCGGCAGGCTTATTCTCTACACCGGCCTTGTGCTTAAGCACAAAAGTATACTCTTGAAGGAATTGGACCCACTTAGCGTGCTTGAGGCTTAATTTCTTCTGAGAGTTCAAGTATCTTAAGGCCTCGTGATCTGAGAACAAGACGAATTCTTGCGGTAACAGGTAATGTCGCCAATGGCGTAGCGATTACGCTACCGCGTAGAATTTCTTGTCATAGGTAGAATATCTTTGCTTCGCCTCATTCAGTTTCACACTAAAAAAGGCAACAAAGTGCCCTTCCTAGCTAAGTACTCCTCCTATGCCGACTCCTGATGCGTCACATGTGACTTCAAAAGCTTTTGAAAAATCTAGAAGTCGCGTGACTGGAGCTTCGGTCATCTTGACCTTTATTTCCTTGAAGGCCTTCGAAGCGGCCTTTGTCCCTTAAAACTCTCCTTTTTTTATGCAGTCCGTGATGGGAGCCACAATGGAACTGAAGCCTTGAATGAACCACCTATAAAAAGTAGCTAAGCCATGAAAGCTGCGCACCTCATGAATATTGCGGGGTTCAGGCCAATTAACGATGGCCTTGACCTTCTCGAGATTAACCGATACGCCCTTAGCTGACACAATAAAACCTAAGAAGATCACACTACTAGACAAGAATGCGCACTTCTTTAGGTTGTCGTACAACTTCTTGGCCCTAAGGATCTCACAAACCTGCCTCAAATGGTTGAGATGTTGCTCCTTAGTCATGCTATAAATCAAGATATCATCAAAGGTACTAGTTATCTTATTAACAGGTTAAATGGAAAATAATCCTTATTGTTGGCCTAGGAAAGTTTAAATAAGGAACTCAAACATAAGACAGAGTTTTAGACTTAGACTCCAACTCAAACACCCTAAAAATGTGACTTACTAGAAATAGTAAAATTACTATTCTAGTAAAATTACTATTTATAAATGTGATGTAGAGCAAGTCGCGAACACTTTCATATCCAAGATGGATTAGAGAAGGCCCGATCGGAGGCAGAAGTCATCAAAATCGTCAAAACCTTAAAATAGGCATATCTCGCAAACCGAAATGAGTTACTCTATGTACCATATATGATTTTAGGGTAGGACGAGCTACTTTAGCCAACCAACCCGGCTATGCCGGGTTACCCACGATGAATTTGCGAGATTCCTTCTTATTGATAGTCAAATTTCATGTTTAATTCCATTTTTACTATAAATAGTAAGTTTTAGTTTGATTATAACTCTTCATCCGTTGGGCTTTATGAGTTGTCTCCAACATGAAAAGAGCTGAGAATAATTAGGAGAATAACGTAGTTAAGCCACATAGGACACTTACAATAAAAGTAAATTTACTATTTATGGTAAGTTATGAATTTTAGGGAGTTTTAATTATAATTTGCTTCTGATTTCTCTCTCATTCTTAGTATCCCTATTTAAAGGGTTGTGAACTCGTTTATTTTATTCATCAATTAAATTTTGAATTTACTAGTATTTATTTATATTTTCTTGCTTTCTTTACTCGTGGATTCGAGAAGTCTCTGTGAGGAGTCCAGAGAAGCTCTGTGGATTCGGAGTAGTTATCCTTAAGGAAGATAGTGATTGATCTCATCATGTTCATCCCTGCGTCAATTGGTATTAGAGTAAGGACTCTCCTCGGGCCGATGGCAAACAACAAAGGTGTGAATCAAAATCCTGTGGACAGTGATCCAGGGATTCATTATCTTTCGGAAAGAATGTAAGCTTTCCACCGAGAGAGTCAATTGACTATGCAAGGGCTGCAGGCAACCCTCAATTGTATTACGGATGCGCTAATTCCGCCTTGAGCATAAGGCGATGTTCAACCGCCTGTGGTCGTTGTACGAAACAACCCCAATTTCCACAGAGCACCCACCAATAATGGTGAATCGGAGGGCCACCACCGTGAACATGAGGAAGTCATTATACATGCCAAAGGTAGAGATACATTTACAACGACACAACATCTTTCAAACAAGGTGCACTACATACCAAAAAGTCTGCAATGTGATCATCGATGTCAGGAGCTATGAATTTCGTGTTAAAAACAATGGTGGAAAAGCTACAACTGAAAACAGAAAGACACCCATCTCCATACACGATTGGATGGATTAAGGAGGTCAACAAAACAGAGGTAACTAAACGATGTCATATATCCTTTTTCATTGGTAAATATTATAAGGATGAAGTAATGTATGACGTGGTCGGCATGGAAGCTTGTCACATGTTACTTGGTCAACCTTGGCAAAATAATATTGATGCTACACATAGGGATCAGGATAACGTATTTATATTTATTAAAGATGGTAAAAATATTATCCTCGCTCCTATGAGAAGGGAGAACTAACCTAAGACTTCTAAAGTGGAGGACAGTCTCTTACAATTGAACAACCTTTTGTTAAACAATCTGAGAAAACAAAAGATATATATGCATTAGTTGAAAAAAAAAAGAATATATGGAGCTTGTGAACATCCCAGGGGATTTGAAAATAGTGTTGCAGGAGTTCAAGGCGATTGTACTTGATGAACTCCCTAATAAATTGCCTCCCATACGAGATATACAAAACCACATTGATCTTGTCACAGGGATAAGTTTGCCTAATTGCTTACATTATCAGAAGGAATATGAGATCTTGAAGGCAAAAGTAAATGAACTGATTCACACTAGCCAAGGAAAGTATGAGTATATGCATTGTGTCAGCTCAGGAGCCTAATGCCAAGTACAAGAAAATGGCTAATAAATATCAGCATCAAAAGTTATCTCAGAATCATGAACCAAGTCCCTTAAGTAACTCGAGGACGAGTTTTTTTCCAAGTAGAAGGGTCTGATGTAGAAAGTGTCACAGATACATTCCTAGCATGGTTGGACCAAAAGAAGGTGGACCGTAAATTGATCATAACTTTTGATTCGGGTATCGTTACGACGCACTAGACGGAGTATCATGAATCGAAGCAGCACGAGAACTCGAGGATAGAGCTGGGCATCGGACTGAGTCGGACAGGATTCGGTCCAACCTGATTCGGTGTAAAATCTACGTGGCCGGATCCGAACCCGATCCGATCCGGCACCGATTCTAGGCCATCGAAGTCGAACCAATCTGATACATGGTTGGTCTGACTCGAACCGCCGAACCGAGTCGATCCTGATTAGATTTTTTAATGGTGAAAATCATTATCCTCGTTGCTATTTTCGGTGTGGTCCATTTGAGCTTTAGATATGATTCATTTTTTTACTAAATGCTCTAAAATGATCATTAAAAATAGATAAACGGTATGGATATAATAAATACATCATTGTGGGGCCCATCTTGAACTCATTTGAGCAGTTCGTACAACTCGAAGCTCGAGGGTCGAGGCTTTAAAAGCTACAACTTTAAAATAGCTGTGAACGGCGTTAGTGTCAAGTCCATCCATTTGGCGAGCATGTTTTAAGGTGGGTCTGATCACGGTGCATGTGTTATACCATGGTGCATGTGTTATATCAAAATCATCCATCCATTTGGCGAGCATGTTTTAAGGCTTGAGACAAAAAATAAGATAGATCTAACTATTAAGTGGGCCACATTGAAAAAAGCAGTGAAGAATGAACGTTTATCATTGAAACCCTTTTTGGGGTCACGGTCTGACGGAAGTTCTACATGATTTCAAATTTCTTTTTCCTCTTAATTGAGGTCTTTGTGATCTTATGAACAGATTGGATGGAAAACAAACGTTATGGTGGGCCCTACAAATTGTTTAGAGGTGAAAATCATTCTCAATCGCTATTTGTAGTGTGGTCCAGGTGATCTTTGGATATGATCCATTTTTTTGGATAATGCTGTAAATTGATATGTAAATATGTATAAATGGTGTAGATATAATAAATACATCACTATGGGCCATATAACTTTGATGTCCTTTGAACCGTTCGTAGAACTCACAGCTCGAGGAGCATTGTCTTGGCACGACACGTACCTATGCTAGTGCGTAAGCCAGCTACATAGCTGCTGTACACCAGCAAATCCTTTTGCTAATGTACACAGTAAACTCTGTTCGGGCCCACCTTGAATGCATGTGATTTATCCACGCCGTCCATTTGTTTTTGCAAATCATTTTAATGGTTGAACTCAAAATTGATGTGAATGGATCGGTTTTCGGGTCGGGTCGGGTCAGGTCGGGTCGGATCAGGGTTAGTCTGAACTCGACTCAAAAATTTTCGGATCTGGATGGGGTTACGCGATCCGCACCGATCCAGGCCATCGGTTCGGTTCTGATCGGGCCGGATTGAGTTTGATCGGGTCAGATCGAGTCTGATCGGGTTGGATCCACCGGATTGAGTCTGTTTTTCCTAGCTCTACTCGAGGACAAGTTCTTTTGAAGTAGAGGGGACTGCTGTAGAGCAAGTCGCGAACACTTTCATGTCCAAGATGGATCAGAGAAGGCCCAATCGGAGGCAAAAGTCATCAAGACCGTCAAAACCTTAAAACAAGCATATCTTGCAAACCGGAATGAGTTACTCTACATACCATATATGATTTTGGGGTAGGACGAGCTGCTTTAGCCAACTAACCTGGCAATGCCAGGTTAACCATGCCGAATTTGGGAGATTCCATCCTATTGACGGTCAAATTCCATGTTTAATTCTATTTTTATTATAAATTGTAAGTTTTAGTTTGATTATAACTCTTCATCCGTTGGGCTTTAGGAGTTGTGTCCAACATGAAAAGTGCTTAGAATAATTAGGAGAATAACGTGGTTATGCCACATTGGACACTTACTATAAAAGTAAATTTACTATTTATAGTAAGTTACGAATTTTAGGGAGTTTTAGTAATAGTTTGCTTCTGATTTCTCTCTCATTGCTTGGTATCCCCATTTAAAGGGTTGTGAACTCATTTATTTTATTCATCAAATTTCGAATTTACTAGAATTTGTTTCTATTTTCTTGCTTTCTTTCCTCATGGATTCGAGAAGTCTCTGTGAGGAGTCCAGAGAAGCTTCGTGGATTCGGAGTAGTTATCCTTGAGGAAGACGGTGATCGACCTCATCACGTTCATCCCTGCATCAAGACGGCCTCTATTCCTACTAGACTTCATGGTTTTAGGCTAAAAATAGTAAGTTTCCAATTTGGCCTAACCACACTATTATCCTAATTTTCTAAGCCCTTTTCATGTTGAGCATGACTTTTACAACTCAAATGAATGAAAGTTATACTCAAACTAAAACTTACTATTTATAGTGAAAATAAAATTAAATAGGACTTTTGACTGTCAATCTTATGGAGTCTCGCAAATCTAACATGCGCAACCTGGGATAGCCAAGTTGGTTGGCTTAAGTAAGTTCTCCTACCCCAAAATCATATATGATATGTCGAAAAACCCATCCTGCTTTGCGAGATATGCCTGATATAAGGTTCTGACAGTCCAATTCACTTCTGCCTCCGATTGGGCCTTCTCTGGTCCATCTTTGCCATGAAAGTGTTTGCGACCCACTGTACATCAGTTCCCTCCACTTCAAAAGAACTCAACCTCGAGCTTTCATCCAGCTTCGGTTCATTATACTCATTCACCCCTTGCCCTACATTATCCAGTTGTTTCATTGCAATTCTCATACCATCTTCTAACTTTCCTTTAAAAACAGACCAAAATCTTCCTCGGTCGAGGCTTTCCTTGAAATCCTCAGTGGCAACGCGCAAATCTTCATATAAGAACTTCATAGGCATTCCTTATACTAGTCGAAATATTCATCCCCTTCTTCCACATTTTTCTTCTGAGAAACCACAACACAGAGAGCAAAACTAGAAGGAAAATGACCAGTACAGTGCCAGCGGCAGACCCTGCTATGATTGCTGCTAAATTGGTTTCTTCCTAGAAACCACATTTTTAATGGTGCGCATTCAACAACCACTGTTTCATGTGGTGTGGTCCACCTAAAATTTGTATCTGCTTCATTTTTCATATCATACCCTAAAATAAGCTGGAAAAAACAGACGGACGGCGTGGATATACAATGCATACATCAAGGTCGGCTCTACAGTCAGGGTCTCACCCACACCTCTAGTTCCACATTGCAGCCAAGTCATGCACGTTGGAAGAGGCTATCAACAGCCCCGGTGTTCCTTTCAGCTTCTCTGGCTAAGCTCATCTTTAGGATTGGAAATAGATATCCGTTTGCCTCATTACTCCACATATCTGATTCTAGAACATAACATTCAGATATGAAATTTTCATCTGAATAAAAAAAATTCTGCCTAATTACCTGGTTAGCCAACTTCTAAGCAGGTCACATGGCTATGACATATCCATAACCTAATTATTGTACATCATTTGCATAATTTATCTAACTAATAATACTTTTAAGTAGAATATATTAAGATATCATACAATATATTAAATTATACAGTGTTGACCAACATTGACATGGATGATGAATTATTAGTAAAATACTTAGAATAATATATGATAGTTTACAGGACCACTTACAAGACAATATTCTCTAATTCTAACAAAATTGATATGGTGAGAGAGGTGGTAAATAAATGCAAAGCTAGAGCTAAGGAGGGATACATTTTGGGGGGGAAAAATCAAAGACATGGGAACTGCTTTATCAATAGTTTAACAGCGTTACTGATAATTGCAGTTGGATGGTAATCTTGTGCAAGGCAAAAAAAAAAAAAAAAAAAGAATGTCAGATTAATTTAAGCATTTAGTTGCTGACTAGTTCCATGAACATCAATGTCATCTTGAAAGTTCAATCAACGGAACAAACAAAAAGCTGAAAGCTGATGTTCTTGCACCCAGAAAGTAAAAGATAGAATGCGCATCATCTCATCCACAGTGTAGTGGACCATTAAGAGGATATATACCAGATACCCCTGTCCACAAAAGAAAGTCCCAAATGGCAGTGGAATTATAACAGGTTTCAGTTCTTATAATCCCTTTCTCATTCCCATGGGCAGCAGATGCATGCCCTTGTCCACATTTTTATGGAGGATCCAAACTAGCCCATGGATTGTAACATTCATTAGAGTAATAAATGAAAGACATGAGGAGAGAAAACCTAAGTGAAGATGGCAAGCAGTGTCATCAATTATATTATAAGATAGCCTTTTACTTAGAAACAAACAAATGCCAAATAAAAGACTAAATGGCTACAAATCCATCTGCAGAGTGAAGTGGTGCATGCTAGCCACTGAAAAAAAGACCAGAACAAGATACAAGACCCACAATCACGCCTCCAAGTACAACATTTGACTGAACTGCTAACCTTCAGTGGTTCGAAACAATACTTCAACCTCTGCAATAATGCTTTTAGCTTCCTCAACTTGGGACCTTGCTGATTCAACTCCTTCAACTCTCCGTGAAATAGAAGGATATGTCAAGGGTCCGTTAAATCACAGTTCATCTAGTTTAGCTCAGTAGGCTATACAGACCAATATTCCTTTCAGGTCAGCAAGGGAAGCCTTCAGGGGCTTGTCATAGTCAGAGACTGAGAACCATTATTCTCGACTCGGCCAACACATTCTCCTGTTGGCACAAAACAAAAGCTACTGAAATTAAGTAGAATGCTATAACTCAAAGTCCTAACGAGTTCTAAGAGTGACCGTCTACATGTTTGAGGTTCCATAAATTCTCAAATTATGCACCATAAAAACCAAGCTGCCTATTAGGTTGAAAGGCAATAGCTGTAACACTAGATAAAACTGCCTAGATATAACTATATGTATGTGACAAGGACAAATAATCATTTTACAAAATGTGTCATCATGCTGGGTTTCAGCCTCACCATCTGTCAGCATTGTGTATGTGTCTAAGCTGAATTGTGCTCAACAAAACAATGAGAAGTTGTGATGAATTCAATATGAAGATGGGTATTTGCAATACAATGGACTGAGAGAATTAATAATAAGACCTTTCCCCATCCTGCTGACAGTGTTAGAAAGCCGATACATAGTTCTCGATTAGAGTTTAAGGGCATCATTAGTTGGGTCCCCCAACTTTGTCATCCAAGCCTTCAGCTTGTGACATGGACAGGGGACAAGTATGTAAGACCCGTATCTTGGTCTGTACCTTTCCGTAGACTTCCGCGGTCTTACCGGTCGAATTCCGGCGACCTTCGACCCTTAACCGATATCGACGCGCGACCCTGATTCATATGCCGATGACCCGAGTCGACTCAACCCGAGACCAATACCATAGCGTCCGCGCCGTCGTTGCGGTTCCGATACCGCGACTCGCACGCCGAGGCGATACCCTGGTCGAGAGATGTGGGCCAACATTCGGTGCGAGAAAACGCCGCGCGTTGCGAAAACCAAGGGAATCTCTACGATGTGTCACATCAATCACATCAATCCCATCAATCAATCAATCCATCAAGCCATCACATGTCAAGTACACATCACTTTATTCCCTTTTCCCAAGCAACCACAAAAGTCTTCATCTCCCACACCTCTCTTACACAAAAAGCCACAAAAGTCTTCATCTTCCATACCTCTCTTACACAAAAGTCACAAAAGTCAATATTTTCTTACACAACCATCACTCACCACATCCATCCATCACTCTCTCTCTCTCCCATACATCACTCTCTCTCTTTCTCTCTTTCTCATTTCAAACCTCCAAGCAACTTCCAAGCTCCATACGTATGGAGTTTTTCAAATCTCTCTAAACTCCAAGTGGCCCACCTTCCTACCCCATCATCTCCCATCTCAACCTTCCATTCTCCATCTCCTCCATTGAAGTTGAAGCTAAGGTGCCAAGGAACCTCTAGGAGCAAGAAGATCGGACGGTGGGTGCCTCTATAGGGTAGTTCTTTCTTGTTTTTATGATGGGCCAAGTGAGACCCACCGATCAATGGTGCGGATCTCACTTAGGACCCTAAGATGTGGCCGATGGACCACTTGGATCATCATGATCATTCCATGATGGGGCCATTCTCCATGGACCCTATCATGATGTTTATTTCATTTAGAAAGTTTCATCTAGACCGTCCATATCGGTGGGGAATGGATCCCCACCGTTGATTTATATTTTCGATGGTCCCATATACAAGGGATCCGTTTATTGTATGATTCATTGTAAGGGAGGGCCCATAATGTCGGGGTCCCTCCATCACAAGGCGTTTCCCACTCTCTATCTCTCTCTCTCTCTCTCTTTTATTTATTTTATTTTATTTTATTTTATTTTATTTTTATGCTATATGATTGTGTGGCCCACTTGAATGGATCCCACCTTCACATTATTTTTTTTAGATGTATTCAAGTGGGGCCCACCATATACATTGTACCCATATCACGCATCCGTGGTGGCCCACTCCATCAGGGCCCACCACTATTCAAAAAAAAAAAAAATCAAACAAAACCGTCTAGCGTCCCTGACGCTGGATGTTTCTAAAGAAAGAAGAAAAAGGAAAGAAAAGGAGAGGCTTTTGGGTGGTCCCTAGTGTAGGCCCCACCTTGATGTATATGTTCGATCCAAGTCGTCCATCCTCTTACCCACGGTATTTTAGCCGTTGGGTAGAAGTTTGGAGCTGATCTAGTCACCTGGTGGGCCATAGCACCAAATATTGCGTCCTCACCATTCGAACACTAATTTCTTATTTTATTTCACTTCTTAAGCATTTTAAAATTTGAACTCTGGACTCATTTGGACGGCCTCGAGCCACTGATCGTAATAGCCGGAGCAGATTTCATTTTAGCGGGCCCCAAATGTGAAAAACCGCAGGAAAACAGTCTTTTCCTGGATTTTGAAAGAGGCAGAGCCTCTGCTCCTGCCACGGTCAGCGGCAGCGCTGCACACTGCTGCGTGCAGCAGTGCAGGCGGCTGGCGGACGTCCAGCTAGGGACCCACGGCTCCAGCCGTGGGCCCCACAGTAATGTTTATTTGCCATCCAACCAGCTCGTGAGGTGAACCGCCCTAGTAGCGGGCCCCCCTCCAAAAATGGGACAGATCCAAAACTCAGGTGGCCCACACCACGTGAAACAGTGTGGATTGAATTCTACCATTGAAAGATTTTTGGGGCCCACAGAAGTATTGGATCAAGCTGAAATTTATGTTTTCCCTTCATCCAGGTCCAAGGGACCTTTTGAACGGTTGAATTTCGAATGAACATTTCAGGTGGGCCCCACATGGGAGCCACAATGATGTTTATATTTTAAAGACCACCATCCAGTGGACGGTGGCGCCCACCTTGATGTAGTATTTTCCTCCACCGTCCAGCGGACGGTGGGGCCCTCCTTGATGTGTGTGCCACCCCCCTGTCCAGCGATAGTGGAGCCCGCCTTGATGCTTGTGATGCATCCAGACCGTCTATTCGCTTGGTGGAGCCATTTTAAGGCATGAGTGGCTGATTGGGTGGGCCACTCATGTATGGGCTAGGCCCATTTAAATTGTAAAAGGCCTATGGGTTAGGCCCATTTTCTTTATTTAAGGCCTATGGGTTAGGCCTATTTAGATTGAAAAAGGCCTATGGGTTAGGCCCACTTGAAACACATAAAGCCTATGGGCTTAGGCCCATTGATATGTTTAAAGTACATGGGACTAGGCCCATTTGATGTACTTCAAGGCCCATGAAATTGGACCCATTGTTGCATTCTTAAAGCCCATGGAAGTGGACCCAGTTGATATATTGTAAGGCCCATGGGACTAAACCCATTGATTATAAAAAGGGTCCATGGGATTAGGCCCATTGGACTTATTTGAGACCCATGAGTTAGGCCCATTTTATTTGATTAAGGCCTAGGAGTTTAGGCCCATTTGACTCATTTTAGTTCTATGGGTTGAGACCTACCTGATCTACATGTGGGGCCTAATTGGTGTGGCCCATTTGATACATATTAGACTCATGTGACTAGGTCCAATTGATGCAATCTAAGGCCCATGGGTTTTGACCCATTGCAATGCACATAAGACCCATTGGTGTGGCCCATTTATGTGGCCCATCTGATGATTAAAAGGCCCATAGGATATGGCCCATTTGACATATATATGAAAAGCCCAATGGGATGAACCTAAGGTCCATTGCAATGTGTAATCCCAATACCGATTATGTAGCGATATTTAAGAAGATCGTACCTGGGATGCAATGTTGGTTTGACGTCCACATTGCGAGTGTAATGTTGGTTGGATGTCCACATTACGACTCTCCATAGGGCCCATTACTGGGCCGTATTTGCTGTGTTTCGGCCGTCCAGGCCCATCTGCGTTGTAATAATGGTTCATCACTCAGTATAGTTTCATGACTCATGATCATACGCATCATATGTATGCTTGATATGAGGATTGACTGATCATAGCATATGCCTTCGGGCAGGTTATTTTTGGGCTCCTGGTTAGGCAGTATTGCCTTACATGAGTGCACGATATGCGCATGAATTGTTGCATGACTGGATAGCATGAATCATGCATTTCGCATTTGTGTGACATGGTTATTGTACGTCCTAGCGACATTAGGGCCGTAGCCTCCACAAACGCATCGTGGTTGGCAGGATTGGATACCAAAAATTATGTTCTACATGGGGTGCTATTGATATCCTTGGGTGAAAGTTCCTAAACTCTTATGGTACCAAGAGGTTGCTCCAACGTCTACACCGAGTGGGTAGATGAGCGTTGAGTGCCGATTACCAGATGGTTACTCTCTCTACTGTGTCGTGGTCGGTTGGAAGGGGTGCGGCCTTACTCGCCTGAGAGTAGGGGGCTATGCTAGGCTGAGTTTGACCAGCTCGAGGAATGGGTCCGCTATCGACGAGTCGCGCCCGATATTGGCAGACGGATAGTGTGGTCTCTTCCACTTACCTTATTGCGCGCGATGTGGCGGCAATCTGGTTTAGAGTGTACTAGACCCCGGTGATATCCCATATTTTGAGCTGTATGGATGTGTGGACATAGATGAGGATCTGTATGCTTGAGTTGTATTGCATATCGCATGGCCTTGGGTGGCCGATACCATTCATGTCTTCCATTGTATAGCCTTGGTACGGCTCATGATGTTATGGTTCCATCTGTATATCCCACATGACTCTGACATTGCATGTTCATATTTCTACCTTGCGCACACACTTTCACTACCTTCTAAGCTTTCTGTAAGCTTATGCACGACCGTTGCGTGCAGGTGACGTTGGTTCCCAGCAGCGCTGAGGCAGGAGCACGTTGCAGAGTGTTTTGGAGTTTTTGTTCTTTACCATTGTATTTCCCTTTATGCTCATTATACTTGTAAAGTTTTTGATCATAGTGGAAATGTAATGGAGTGCTTGGTTATTGTTTGTGGGTTATGCCTTTGGTTACGCTTATTACGAATCAAACTGTCATTTAAAATCCTCCTCGTAGTATCACAGGATCGGAACCTGGTGAATGGGAGCTAGGAGCCGAGAATGGGGTTCTACGGAGGCTATCGGCGCCAGATTCGGCGATCGAGAATTTTGTGAGCCTAGTTTCTGAGTTTGGGGCGTGACAGAAGTTGGTATCAGAGCATAACTTGGGAATAACCGAAGACAACATTACATGTCTGTTATGAGTGAAGAATGGCTAAGTTCCGAAGTTCGGATAGCTTCGTGACCTTCCAATATAGACCGTTAACGTGTGTACCTTCGAGAGTTTTGAAGTTGATAGGTGCCTTCGCTCTTTCCTGTAGGACATGGCACCTGGGAGAGTTACCCGATCGACTTCCGCACCACCACCTGAGGATTCTGCTTCACCATCGGAGGCTCCATCTTTACCACCTGCGTTTTCCGTTCCACCCTCAGAGATCCCTGCTTCTTCCCCTGAGGATAACATTCTTCCACCTGAGGTCGATGAGGAGCCGACTGTGACTGTGAGTGCCTCTCATTTACAGCAGATGTTACAGGCTATGACAGCCGCACTCAAGGGACAGGGTAGACGCCCAGTTGTTTTACCAGCTCAGGCAGAGCAGGAGCGCGCGAGCGCCTTGCTTCGTGAGTTCAGACGGCTTGATCCCCCACGTTTCCAAGGCGAGCCAGATCAGACTGCAGCAGAGAGATGACGCTCCGATGTGGAGAAGATCTTCGATACCATGTCATGTACGACCAAGCAGCGCGTCCGGCTAGCTGTATTTCTCTTCCAGGGTGAGGCCGAGCATTGGTGGACTTCTGTTACCCGTGTTGCCGGACCTGAGTATGTCTGGACATGGTAGGACTTTGTGGATCGATTCGAGGAGCAGTACTTCCCCGTCCATATCCGTCGTCAGCGAGCCTTAGAGTTCGAGACTCTGGTGTAGGGAGACATGTCTGTGGCACAGTACGCGGCCCGTTTTGTGGCTTTATCGAGATTCGCACCGTATATGGTTGATGACGAGGGGCGGAAGACCCGTTGTTTCGAGCACGGCTTACGTTACGACTTTCGAGGTAGTGTTATTGGGCATGAGCTCCCTACTTTTCAGGCAGTAGTGCGGAGAGCTCAGATTTATGAGACTGAGTGGGCCGGTTTTCAGTCTGATCGCGGTCAGAGGAGAGACCGGAAGAGGCAGGCTTCTTCCAGTGATTCCCAGCAGCGTCGACCGCAGCAGCAGAGGCGCACAGGTCGCCCAGCCTTCCGAGCACCAGCAGCACCTCCACCTCCACCTCAGAGGCAGTTTACCGGCACCTACTTCAGGTGTGGTGCGACGGGACACCGTTCATGGGAGTGTCCCAGCCCCCAGCAGCCGCAGAGAGGTTCACAGCAGCAGAGACCTCCACCGTAGCAGCAGAGACCCCCACAGCAGCAGCGACAGCAGCGTCCACCACCGAGGCCACCTCAGCAGCAGCATCAGCATCATCACCAGCCTCAGAGCCACAGCAGCAGAGGCAGCAGTATCGACCGCCTCAGCGACCCCAGCAGCATCAGCAGCACGTTCAGAGGGGACAGGCACCTCCTCAGCCAACTCAGGCTAGATTCTATGCGACTCAGCAAGATCCGCAGTCATCCGGAGGAGTCGTTAAGGGTATACTGCCAGTTTCTGCATGCATTGCACGTGTACTGTTTGATTCCGATGCATCGCACTCTTTTGTGGCCGAGAGCTTCTGTCGATCGGCTGGCTTACCGTTGGAGTCTTCTGATGAGAGCCTATCAGTATCGACTCCCTTAGGGAGGACTGCAGTGTTGGGACGATTTTGTTCGTCTTGTCCCGTTTTAGTTGGGGATACCTTTCTACCTGCCGATCTGTTCGTTTTGCCGATGTCTGAGTTCGACGTCATCCTAGGCATGGATTGGCTTGCCGAGTACTATGCTATATTGGACTGCCCCGCGAGGACCGTTACGTTCTGTATACTCGGCGTGCCGCAGTTCAAGTTCGTTGCAGAGCTCAGAGGAGAGCGGTTGTCTTGTTTGATGTCTTGTGCCATAGAGGAGCCTGTTGCCGCTTGCATCGACCATCTGCCCGTGGTTTTCGATTTTTTCGATGTGTTTCAGGAGATTCCGGGATTACCGCCTCGTCGACTCACCGAGTTCCAGATTGATCTCGTGCCCGGCACCGCGCCTATTTCGAAGGTCCCATATCGTATGGCACCGTTGGAGTTATGGAAACTGCAGAAGCAGTTGGACGGGTTGCGAGAGTTGGGTTTCATCCGTCCCAGCAGTTCGCCGTGGGGAGCGCCGATACTCTTCGTGAAAAAGAAGGATGGCTCGTTGAGGCTCTACGTTGACTATCGCGAGCTCAACAAAATCACAATCAAGAACAAGTACCCGCTCCCTAGGATTGATGATTTGTTCGACCAGCTGCAGGGTGCACAGTTCTTTTCGAAGATTGACCTGCGTTCCGGTTATCATCAAATTCGGGTCCGAGATGAGGACATTTCGAAGACAGCATTCAGGACGCGTTACGGTCATTTTGAGTTTCAGGTCATATCCTTCGGACTGACCAATGCACCCGCGGTGTTCATGCAGCTGATGAATGAGGTTTTTCGCCCATATCTGGATCAGTTTGTTGTAGTCTTCATCGACGACATTCTAATCTACTCGAGGACCCGTGAGGAGCATGAGCAGCACTTGGAGATTACCTTGCAGACCCTCCACGTACACCAGCTTTATGTGAAGCTGGAGAAGTGTGAATTCTGGCAGGAGGAGGTGAAGTTCCTCGGTCACGTGGTGACGAGGGAGGGTGTCGCAGTGGACCCCTCGAAGGTCGAGGCAGTGCGTCAGTGGGGCCAGCCCACGACTGCGACAGAGATCCATAGTTTCCTTGGCTTGGCGGGCTATTATCGACGTTTCATCGAGGATTTTTCTCGTATTGCAGCCCCGCTGACCAGGTTGACTCGGAAGGGCGCAGAGTTTATTTGGAGTGACGCTTTTGAGCGAGCATTTATGGAGTTGAAGGACCGTCTGACGTCCGCTCCTGTCCTCACTCTTCCCTCTAAGAGTGACGGATTTATTGTATTCACAGATGCCTCGCATATCGGTTTGGGTGCTGTCCTGATGCAGCACGGGAGACCAGTGGCCTTTGCGTCTCGTCAGCTCAAGGTCCATGAGCTGAACTACCCTACACATGACTTAGAGCTGGCTGCAGTTGTCTTCGCACTGAAGGTGTGGAGGCACTATCTTTATGGGGTCAGGTTCGAGCTCTTCTCTGATCACAAGAGCTTGAAGTACCTCTTCTCTCAGTCTGAGTTGAATATGAGACAGAGGCGCTGGATGGAGCTCTTGAAAGACTATGATTTTGATCTCCAGTACCACCCGGGCAAGGCGAACGTGGTGGCAGATGCCCTCAACCGTCAGCCGCGAGGCCTAGTGGCGCATATGATGATTCAGGAGTGGCGGATGCTTGAGGATATTGCAGCGTATGACTTTGAGTTCGGCCTGCAGTCTTCCATTGTACAGTTATCGAGCCTGTCGATTCAACCCTCTCTTGTCGCTAGGGTGATCGAGGCTCAGCAGGCTGATGAATCGTTACAGAGTTATATGGCTGAGGCGGCATCTGAGGGTCAGGCAGATTAGCAGATCGGTACAGACGGTGGACTTCGTTTCAGAGGCCGATTATGTGTCCTGGATATTCCAGAGTTACGCAGAGATCTTATGACCGAAGCACATCGATCGCGATTTTCTATCCACCCGGGCTTGACGAAGATGTACCGTGACATGAGGCGACAGTATTTTTAGGCGGGGATGAAGCGCCAGATCGCCAGTTTTGTGGCCGAGTGTGACACGTGCCAGCGTGTCAAGGCCGATCATCAAAGACCTCCTGGTCTTTTGCAGCCGTTGAGCGTCCCGATGTGGAAGTGGGAGCACGTGTCGACTGATTTCATTATGGGTTTGTCGAGGACTCAGCGCGGTCATGACGCTATTTGGGTTGTTGTGGATCATCTGACGAAGTCGGCACATTTTCTTGCGATGCGTGCGACTTGGTCTATGGACCGGCTTGCGAGACTATTTATTGAGGAGATTGTGAGACTACATGGCGTTCCAGTCTCGATCGTTTCTGACCGAGACTCGAGATTCACGTCTCAGTTTTGGGGGAGCTTCCAGCGTGCGATGGGGACTGATTTGCAGCTAAGCACCGCGTACTATCCGCAGACCGATGGCCAGACCGAGAGAGTCAATCAGATACTTGAGGATATGCTTTGGGCCTGCGTGATTGACTTCGGGGGTAGCTGGGATGAGCATCTGCGATTAGTTGAGTTCGCATACAATAACAGCTATCAGGCGACCATCGGCATGACTCCTTTTGAGGCACTATATGGCAGACTATGCAGATCACCGAGTTATTGGACCTAGGTTGGAGAGCGCCGTCTCCTACGTCCTGAGCTTGTGCAGGAGACTTCAGATGCTATTGACATCATCAGGCAGAGGATGCGCACAGCTCAGAGCCGACAGAAGAGTTCTGCTGATCATCGGCGTCGTCCCTTGGAGTTTGATGTAGGGGACCATGTGTATCTCAAGGTCTCGCCCATGAAGGGCGTATTTCGATTTGGAGCGAAGGGTAAGCTTGTCCCGAGATTCATAGGACTTTTTGAGATCACTGGACGCGTTAGCGCCGTGGTCTATCGGCTTGCCTTGCCATCACAGTTGTCTAGCGTCCACGGCGTTTTCCACGTCTCCATGTTGAGGAAGTGTGGGTCAGATATAGTTCCCGTTATTGATTGGCAGCCGCTGGAGGTTCGTGAGGACGCTTCTTACATTGAGTAGCCAGTCCGTATCCTTGATCGGAAGGAGCAGGTCCTCAGAACCAAGGTCATTCCGTTGGTGAAGGTGCAGTGGGGTCACCATTTTGTAGAGGAGGCTTCTTGCGAGCATGAGGCTGAGATTCGAGAGCGTTATCCTCATCTCTTTGATGATTGATCATGTATTGTATTTTGTACGCTGTCCCTGATTCTATATGATGACGTTATGTTTCTTATTCCTCGCGAGTAATGCTTATTTGCGATGCTTGTGTAAATTTTGAGGACGAAATTTTTATAAGGAGGGGAGAGCTGTAAGACCTGTATCTTGGTCCGTACCTTTCCTTAGACTTCCGCGGTCTTATCGGTCGAATTCCGGTGACCTTCGATCCTTAACCGATATCGACGCGCGACCCTGATTCATATGCCGATGACCCGAGTCGACTCAACCCGAGACCAATACCATAGCGACCGCGCCATCGTTGCGGTTCCGATATCGCGACTCGCGTGCCGAGGCGATACCCTGGTCGAGAGATGTGGGCCAACGTTCGGTGCGAGAAAAAGCCGCGCGTTGTGAAAACCAAGGGAATCTATACGATGTGTCACATCAATCACATCAATCCCATCAATCAATCAATCCATCAAGCCATCACATGTCAAGTAAACATCACTTTATTCCCTTTTCCCAAGCAACCAAAAAAGTCTTCATCTCCCATACCTCTCTTACACAAAGCCACAAAAGTCTTCATCTCCCATACCTCTCTTACACAAAAGTCACAAAAGTCAATATTTTCTTACACAACCATCACTCACCACATCCATCCATCACTCTCTCTCTCTCTCTCCCATACATCAGTCTCTCTCTTTCTCTCTTTCTCATTTCAAACTCCAAGCAACTTCCAAGCTCCATACGTATGGAGTTTTTCAAATCTCTCTAAACTCCAAGTGGCCCACCTTCCTACCCCATCATCTCCCATCTCAACCTTCCATTCTCCATCTCTTCCATTGAAGTTGAAGCTAAGGTGCCAAGGAACCTCTAGGAGTAAGAAGATCGGACGCTGGGTGCTTCTATATGGTAGTTCTTTCTTGCTTTTATGATGGGCCAAGTGAGACCCACCGATCAATGGTGCGGATCTCACTTGGGACCCTAAGATGTGGTCGATGGACCACTTGGATTATCATGATCATTCCATGATGGGGCCATTCTCCATGGACCCCATCATGATGTTTATTTCATTTAGAAAGGGTCATCTAGACCGTCCATATCGATGGGGAATGGATCCCCACCGTTGATTTACATTTTCGATGGTCCCATATACAAGGGATCCGTTTATTGTATGATTCGTTGTAAGGGAGGGCCCATAATGTCGGGGTCCCTCCATCACAAGGCGTGTCCCACTCTCTATCTCTCTCTCTCTCTCTCTCTTTTATTTCTTTTATTTTATTTTATTTTATTTTATTTTATTTTTATGCTATATGATTGTGTGGCCCACTTAAATGGATCCCACCTTCACATTATTATTTTTAGATGTATTCAAGTGGGGCCCACCATATACATTGTACCCATATCACTCATCCGTGGTGGCCCACTCCATCAGGGCCCACCACTATCCAAAAAAAAAATAAATCAAACAAAACCGTCCAGCGTCCCTGACGCTGGACGTTTCTAAAGAAAGAAGAAAAAGGAAAGAAAAGGAGAGGCTTTTGGGTGGTCCCTAGTGTAGGCCCCACCTTGATGTATATGTTCAATCCAAGCCGTCCATCCTCTTACCCACGGTATTTTAGCCGTTGGGTAGAAGTTTGGAGCTGATCCAGTCACCTGGTGGGCCATAGCACCAAATATTGCGTCCTCACCATTCGAACACTAATTTCTTATTTTATTTCACTTTCTAAGCATTTTAAAATTTGAACTCTGGACTCATTTGGACGGCCTCGAGCCACTGATCGTAATGGCCGGAGCAGATTTCATTTTAGCGGGCCCCAAATGCGAAAAACCGCAGGAAAACAGTCTTTTCCCGAATTTTGAAAGAGGCAGAGCCTCTGCTCCTGCCACGGTTAGCGGAAGCACTGCACGCTGCTGCGTGCAGCCGTGCAGGCGACGGGCGGACGTCCAGCTAGGGACCCACGGCTCCAGCCGTGGGCCCCACAGTAATGTTTATTTGCCATCCAACCGGCTCGTGAGGTGGGCCGCCCCAGTAGCGGGCCCCCCTCCAAAAATGGGACAGATCCAAAACTCTGGTGGCCCACACCACGTGAAACAGTGTGGATTGAATTCTACCATTGAAAGATTTTTGGGGCCCACAGAAGTATTGGATCAAGCTGAAATTTATGTTTTCCCTTCATCCAGGTCCAAGGGACCTTGTGAACGGTTGGATTTCGAATGAACATTTCAGGTGGGCCCCACATGGGAGCCACAATGATGTTTATATTTTAAAGACCACCGTCCAGTGGACGGTGGCGCCCACCTTGATGTAGTATTTTCCTCCACCGTCCAGCGGACGGTGGTGCCCTCCTTGATGCGTGTGCCATCCCCCTGTCCAGCGATAGTGGAGCCCGCCTTGATGCTTGTGATGCATCCAGACCGTCCATTCGCCTGGTGGAGCCATTTTAAGGCATGAGTGGCTGATTGGGTGGGCCACTCATGTATGGGCTAGGTCCATTTAAATTGTAAAAGGCTTATGGGTTAGGCCCATTTGCTTTATTTAAGGCCTATGGGTTAGGCCCACTTGAAACACATAAAGCCTATGGGCTTAGGCCCACTTGATATGTTTCAAGTACATGGGACTAGGCCCATTTGATGTACTTCAAGGCCCATGAAATTAGACCCATTGTTGCATTCTTAAAGCCCATGGAAGTGGACCCAGTTGATATATTGTAAGGCCTATGGGACTAAACCCATTGATTATAAAAAGGTCCAAGGGATTAGGCCCATTGGACTTATTTGAGACCCATGAGTTAGGCCCATTTTATTTGATCAAGGCCTAGGGGTTTAGGCCCATTTAACTCATGTTAGTTCTATGGGTTGAGGCCCACCTGATCTACATGTGGGGCCTAATTGGTGTGGCCCATTTGATTCATATTAGATTCATGTGACTAGGTCCAATTGATGCAATCCAAGGCCCACGGGTTTTGACCCATTGCAATGCACATAAGACCCATTGGTGTGGCCCATTTATGTGGCCCATCTGATGATTAAAAGGCCTATAGGATATGGCCCATTTGACATATATATGAAAAGCCCAATGGGATGAACCTAAGGTCCATTGCAATGTGTAATCCCAATACCGATTATGTAGCGATATTTAAGAAGATCGTACCTGGGATGCAATGTTGGTTTGACGTCCACATTGCGAGTGTAATGTTGGTTGGATGTCCACATTACGACTCTCCATAGGGCCCATTACTGAGCCGTACTTGCTGTGTTTCGGCCGTCCAGGCCCATCTGCGTTATAATAATGGTTCATCACTCATTTACATGTTAGTATAGTTTCATGACTCATGATCATACGCATCATATGTATGCTTGATATGAGGATTGACTGATCATAGCATATGCCTTCGAACAGGTTATTTTTGGGCTCCTTGTTAGGCAGAATTGCCCTACATGAGCGCACGATATGCGCATGAATTATTGCATGACTGGATAGCGTGAATCATGCATTTCGCATTTATGTGACATGGTTATTGTACGCCCTAGCGACATTAGGGCCGTAGCCTCCACAAACGCATCGTGGTTGGCAGGATTGGATACCGAAAATCATGTTCTACATGGGGTGCTATTGATATCATTGGATGAAAGTCCCTAAACCCTTATGGTACCAAGAGGTTACTCCAACGTCTAGACCGAGTGGGTAGATGAGCGTTGAGTGCCGATTACCAGACAGTTACGCTCTCCACTGTGTCGTGGTCGGTTGGAAGGGGTGCGACCTTACTCGCCTGAGAGTAGAGGGCTATGCTAGGCTGAGTTTGACCAGCTCGAGGAATGGGTCCGCTATCGACGAGTCGCGCCCGATATTGGCAGACGGATAGTGTGGTCTCTTCCACTTACCTTATTGCGCGCGATGTGGCGGCAATCTGGTTTAGAGTGTACTAGACCTCGGTGATATCCCATATTTTGAGCTGTATGGATGTGTGGACATAGATGAGGATCTGTATGCTTGAGTTGCATTGCACATCGCATGGCCTTGGGTGGCCGATACCATTCATGTCTTGCATTGTATAGCCTTGGTACGACTCATGATGTTATGGTTCCATCTGTATATCCCGCATTACTCTGACATTGCATGTTCATATTTCTACCTTGCGCACACACTTTCACCACACTCTAAGCTTTCTTTAAGCTTATGCACGACTGTTGCGTGTAGGTGACGTTGGTTCGCAGCAGCGCTGAGGCAGGAGCACGTTGCAGAGCGTTTTGGAGTTTTTGTTCTTTACCATTGTATTTCCCTTTATGCTCATTGTACTTGTAAAGTTTTTGATCATAGTGGAAATGTAATGGAGTGCTTGGTTGTTGTTTGTGGGTTATGCCTTTGGTTATGCTTATTACGAATCAAACTGTCATTTAAAATCCTCCTCGTAGCATCCCAGGATCGGAACCTGGCGAATGGGAGATAGGAGCCGAGAATGGGGTTTTACGGAGGCTGTCGGCGCCGGATTCGGTGATCGGGAATTTTGTGAGCCCGGTTTCCGAATTTGGGGCGTGACAAAGTACAACACCAAAATGTCCCTTGTGAACAATCCCACCCACACAATCCACAGATATTTTTTCAACTTAATGTGGACTGCAGGGGAACAGTTGAACCATTGAGATCACAGAAATGCCCTTTTCAATCATCTAATGGAGGAGAATGTTTGGGTTTGGCGGATGAACATCGGCACAATCCACTTGGAATGGAATGAAAGGATGCATGTAGATTACAATGATGAGGGTGGGAAATGCTAACGAAGAGGCCAATGATCAATGAAAGGCCTGCCAGCAGCTTAATAGGTCCCAGCATTAATTTTAAAATTAGTCTGTAGTCATCGTTTATACATGAATGAAATCATGAGCATATACACATGCTCACTCAGTTCAGAAGTCCCATTGAGCACCAGTAAGAAGACCACTAATTTCCTATATCACGCTTTACGAAAATGCAATCCTGCTGCCATTGAGGTGAGCTGACACATCACCTGATATTCTTGGACGCAATATCTAATTCTACAGGTCGTTTACTTCTGAAATTTAGACCCACAACTCCATGGACAATTGGACATGATCTATGCTCAATGCATTTGTTGAGCATACATACACCACATGAGAATCATAGCCACCACACCGTTGGAAATGCACATTGTTCTTCTATGGTCGATAATGTTGCTCTGTTCATCCTTGAGTAGGTCCAAGTCAGTCTTCCACATGATCATCAGCACAAAATATCCAAACTCAAACTATCTTTCATTAATTAAACTATATGGGACTAAATTCCCAAAACTCCCTCCTAAAGCAGTTATACGACTACTCCATCTTTATCAATCAGTGAAATGAAAAAACTCAAACATAGCATGGAAGAATATAAATAGCTTACTCTTCAAACAAGTTAAAAGCTTGTAATCTAAGGTGATATCAAGAAGAAAAAGACCAGAATCACAACGATAATGCTTTCATTTTCGTGACTCATAGTATCAGGTGAGAATCCTCATGTTCAGGATAGAGTAGATATTGGAATCAACCTTAAAAGAAATTGCAATAGAAAACTCTAAATAAGTTTCAATAGTAGGGAGCAGAGAAAGGTACTTGCCGATAGGAGACCAAGCTTTCATCTAGGCCCTGAGAGAATAGATGCCTGTGGTGGTGCTGAGGTAATAGGCACACTAGTCTCCTCATCATGTGCCATTCCATTGGAAAACCTGTAACTGATATCGGGATCCACCTCCATCAGCCCCTCCAAGACCTTTACCACCACTGACATGAGAGGCCTCCTTGTATGATCGTTCTGCAAACACCATGCTGCGGTCCTGATCATCTTCACCGCTTCTTCTCTATGCAATTGCATATCTTCACTCATTTCATCAACAATGTCAATTAGCTGATCTTCCTCACCCTTCTTTTCCAATAACCCTAGGAGATGTGCACTTGATTCTGCCCGAGAACGATCCAAGTTCCTCCTTCCACAAACAATTTCAAGAACAACGATCCCAAAGCTGAATATATCTGCTTTCACTGTAATTCTTAATTGTCGCCATTCTGGAGCAAGATACCCGGGCGTTCCTCTCATATTGGTCAGTACTTGGCTCTGATCTCTGTCAATCATCTTAGATAGCCCAAAATCAGAAACTTTAGCATTGAAGTTGTCATCCAGGAGGATGTTTTGAGGCTTGATGTCTAGGTGAACGATTCTCTGCCGGCATTCTTCATGGAGATAAGCTAACCCTTTGGCTACATTGAGTATAATCTTCTCCCGGGTCTGCCAATCGAGAGCAGGAATCTGGTTTTTGTTGAATATCCAATAATCCAAAGATCCGTTACTCATATACTCATAGACTAAAAGCCTGTGTGATTTCTCCACACAGAAACCAACAAGCCTGGCCAGATTGATATGGTGGATGCTCCCTATTGTTTCAACCTCCGCTAAGAATTCCTTCACACCTTGCCCTATATTATCCAGTCGTTTCACTGCAACTTTCATACCATCTGCTAATGTTCCTTTAAACACAGACCCGAATCCTCCTCGGCCAAGTCTTTCCTTGAAATCCTCAGTGGCAATGCATAAATCTTCATATGAGAACTTCATGGGCATTCCTGGGACTAGGTTGAAATATCCATTCCCTTTTTTCACAATTTTCTTCTTCCTAGAAACCACCACACTGACAGCGACTAGAAGGAAACTAATAACTGAAGTGCTGAAAGCGGCCCCCGCTATTGTCGCTGCTAAATTGGCATGCGTAAGAGAATTCTCAGGTCTGGATCTGCTAGATGGGTATTGACTTCGCACCTTGACGAAAGCTGATGATGCGAAGTTGTAGCCCGGTGTTGGTTTTGCTCTGATCGACTGGACACGAGATATCAAATAGCAATACCCACCTGAAAAATTGCCTCCATGCTTGAAGAAAACGGCCTCACAAGAACAATTCCACAAACAGGCCTGCTTGCATCCATCTACATCATTCAATCTCGCAACCGCAGCATTTGGGTCTATTAGATTGTAGTAGGAAAGGCTGCCATAATCAACAAGACACTGTTCATCTAATGATGTTTCACAAGACAATGGTGTAATCCTTGAGCAACCACCATGGATTCTCTTGAAGTACTCCAACCCATCTATCTCCTCCAGGCAACTGCATTGACCTTCTCTGCAAACCCCGTTATCCCCACAGGAGTCGGGATACTGGCATTCATCCATTTCTTCATCTACGAAATCGGACAGCTCCTGCCAACCTTCCAACGATGCCCACTGATAAAGCCGCAAATGTCCATCAAATCCCAATCTAATGTATTGAGGGAAATCTTCTAATGGAGAATGACTCGGTACTGGAGAGGATGTCTCAGAAGTTCCTGGGTGCAGGACTAGCCGTCCCAGCTCGAGCTTCATATATATTGGTGCGCTGCTGTTTTTCCTACTCTGTTCCAGCGCCAATTGAAAATACATCAAAGGCGTCTCTGCTTGTGTTTGTACAAATGCAGCAAAGCCCAAGGAAGTCATGGAAGCGTAGTAGGACCCACTACTCAAATCGGCAGCAGAGGTGCTGGCATAAAGCCTCTGACCCTCGGATAACTTCTGCCCGGAAAGCAACACATCTGTTGGGTGGTCGAAAGACTGCCAAACTACAGCACCTCTCTCATCGAAGAGCACAAGATTTCCTTGCGTAGTGATATTCATGCCAGCTACGGACATACCGGCTGTATTAGTAGACCAAACCTTGGTGCGATCGGAGTCGTGTAGGACTAGATTTCCATCTTGGGTCAGCTCCAATGTTGCGTTCTCTCTCACAGGTCTGTCTCTGTTGGCCATCCAAACTACCTGATGAAAACTGATTCCGATGATGACCGAGAAGTAGTAAGAATCGCAGGATCCGTTGCAGAAGAAGCCACATTCATAGACCATATCCACCCTTCCTCGAGCAAGGATCCATCTAACGGCTGAGCCGTCTCCGGAACTTACGGTTTGATTGATTGAATTGTTGTTGGACCATGTAGAGGGGGAGCTAGAATTGAGGAAGAAGGCTCCATTGGTGCCCTGAGTATAGATAGAGGAGGTGGTGTTGTTGGCCGTGGAAACCCAGAGATAAACGGTGAGGATTGAGAGGGCGAGGATGAAGGGAATCATGGCCTTATGTGGGGAAGATTATGAAAATTTCATGCCTAAGGATGGCAAGCGTCTTTTTTACCGACAGCTCTAGATATTCAAATGTTTGAAGAGTCTGGTTCGGTCCATTTAGGAAAATGATTAATAATAATAAAGAAAAGAGGTCGGGTACCATACAACGTTCATGAGATCCACACCGTTCATCGGGAATGTTACCAGATTTTAACTGTCGAATGCAGATACTCGTTGTAATCCAAAACTCAGATAGGCCACAGTGCAGGAAGCAAATAAGATGATGGCCACGGTGCGGACTGCGTGATGTGCCGCACACCACCCACGTTGATGGAGTGTTGACGTCACCCAGTTCTATGGGCTCCACCATATTGAATGTGTTATATCCACACCGTCTAACTATTTTAGGATATCATTTTAGGGCATGAGCCCAAAAAATAGCTAGATACAAAGTTCAAGTGGACCACACCACAAAAAGAAATGGGGACAATGACGCCCACCGTTAAAACTTTCTTAGGCCAATCATGTTGTTCAAAGCACAAATATCAGCTTGATTCAAAACTTCCATGGCCCTGAGAGATTTTCAATTGTCCGCCATGTCCTAAAGTAACCTAAAAAAATGGATGTATGGTATGGATATAACACATGCACCATGATATGATAGGGCCTACAAAACTGAGTGATGCCAACACACTTACGAGGTGAGGTCAGTGGTGTGCAGCTACACAATCGACTTCCCCATAAATCACATTACTCCAAAACTAAGGTGGCCCATATTTTTTAGGCATAATTTCTTGGGGTGGCCCACTTGAGTGTGGAATCAGCTTAATTTTTACAATCAAGACCAAAAGACGAATGATTTAATGTGGAAGGCGTGGATTTGATGTTCTTGTACTTTACTAGTAAATCATTTACAACTTAAAAGTATTGCCATAGGCCCTACTCTGATGATATGTTGTATATCTACTCCGTCCATTCATTTTTACAGTCCATTTTATTATATAGTTCGAAATATTAAGAATATCCAAATCTCAAGTGGACCACACCATAAAAACAGTAATGATTTAACGCTCACCATTAAAAATTTCTCAAAGCCCACTGGAAGCAGATGCGTTATGTTAATTTGATAAGTTCAAGAAAATTTGAATAAAGGAAAAATATAAAAACTAGCTTGATCTAAAACTTAACCTTTGTAGCCTTATTCACCACGTTTTGCATTGGCGTGTTCTACCATAGATTTGGATATTGGAAGTTTTTAAATAAGCTCTAAAAACGGATGGATGGTGTGGATATGAAACACATTCATCAAGGTGGCCCCCACATAATAAGAGTAACACCCTCTAAACTATAATTCAGGTAATTAGGTAATCTCGCAGAATTCTTCTAATTGGATAAAAAGTTATCTGAATTTGATTTTCTTAGCTAGGAGATATTGGCTAGTCAGCCATAAAAATTCCATGTCCCTATTTGATTTTATTAGGTAGGATGTGTTGGGAAAATTTAGGGGCGGCTCTAAAGGGTGGGCAGGTGAGGCAATTGCTTAAGGCTCCTTAATTATGAAGGCTCTATATTATAGCAAAATTTAAAATTTTTAATTATGAAGGTCCTATATTATAATAAAATGAAAATTAAGAAGAAAAAAAAAAGTATAAAATTCTTGAAATAAAACTTATTGGAAGGCCTATAAATTAGTAACATTTAAAAATTAGTTTAGAAATTTGAAATTAAAAATAAAAAACAAATCATATACACTAGCAATATCAATAATAACAGTATATCTTTGTCGTATCTTTTCAAAATAATAGCATCATTTTCAATAAATTCTTCTTCTAAAACTTAAAACTATAACTACCTACTTTATTGTTAATTAAGGTCTTAAAAAATTAAATTCTAACATAATTTTTTTCAATTAAATTTTAACTTTATTTTTCTAACAGTACAGTGACACATTAATGTCTAATTAGATTATTAGCAGTGGATTGTTCTTTTTGCTAAACAGCAAAAGAATCACACAATACAATTAACTTTTTTGTATAAAAAAGTTTTTCAAAATTAAAGATTATAAAAAATTATTTATGAACAATTATGTCTTAATATATATTAAACGGTTTAGCAATTTTATCTATCGAAAATGATTTATTGGGTAAACTTGAATGCAAAAATTTAATTAGTAATTTTGCATCTAAAAAGATAAGAAGTAAATTTACAGTTTAATTTTGAATATATTAAATTTTTTTATTTTTAAAATTAAAAAGTCTCATTTTGATGACTTGCCTAAGGCGCCAATAAATGTTGGTAAATTGGAACACGGACATCCTCCCGCAACTACTGTTTAGAAAATGGAATGCCAGATGCAATTGGGAGTAGCGTGAGGAGAGATTGATAGGCGGATTTTGGAAATAAGTACTTGAGATCTGGCCAGTTATCTGGTAGAGTCCACCTTGACCATTCCCTAGTAATCAGGTGAGCCAAATACATTTTATGAACATAAACGGTTGGTAATCACTTTTCTAGCTGTTGATATTTGTGGCTCTCTTGAAGAGTATTGCCATCTGATTTTTGGCCAGTGTATAACTCACAATAAGTACCACATGTTAAATAGTCTCGATCTCACACATCTTGACACGATGGCATATGGGCCGCAAATTGCTTACCAAATCTATAGTGGCATGGATCACCTTGCATGCATTTGTCTGAAGGAGGACTCCGAGTCCGCGGCGCAGAAACTGGAGAGGAAAGGCTAAAGAGTCGTCATTCATGCTGCGCAGAAAAGAAATGACGTGGATTACGTACTGAAACCACTAGTAGCGATACGGTAGTGGACGGTGCTCTGTGGGCCCTGACATGAGGTCTATGTTTTATCCAGGCCATCCATCAATTTATCCATATCACTGGCATGAGCCCAAAACTGAGGGGAGCGGATTAGCTGAAACCCCGGAACACATGGGTGGGTGGACCCTTGACCGTGGGGCCTACAGTGATGCATGTGCCTTAAATCCAGGTAATCATTTTGACAGCTCATTTTAGGGGATGATCCCAAAAATGAAGCTTACTCGAATATTAGGTGGACCACACCACAGGAAACAGTTGTGATTGAATCTCATCATTAAAAATTTCATGAATTCCACGGGATGTTAGGTGGCCACTTGAATATTAGGTTAAATTTCATGAATATTAGGTGGCCACTTGAATATGTGGTGGCCACTTGGATATTAGGTTAAATTTCATGAATATTAGGTGGCCACTTGAATCCAACCTCGTGAGTCTACACACAGATCCATAGCTCAAACTGGCAGCCTTAGTGGAGATAACCTCGTTTCAACACTTGGGTTTTGGTATCGATCCCTGGTGAGAGTGGCTAGCATGGAGTGTGTGTATCGACATGTGTGTACTAACAAGCTAAACATTTTAGAAAAATTTACCCTCATCAGCTATGGCAAAGTCATAAACACTTAGACACAGACCACATAAATATCATCATGATGCAGAGCTTTCTTGGTCCACCAGAAGTTGTCAATGGAAAATCACCACGGTTTCATGTACTACACGACAGTGTTAGGGAATGATTAGGAGCTGTAAAAGTTACAATCACAACGGTTTCATGTACTACTCTACAGAAAAAGTGAATGACAAGGAGCTGTAAAAGTTCATGCACTGCCGTACAACTACTCTACAGTGAAAGTGAATGGATTAAAGCCTGGTGCACTTAGGAGTGTACATCAAGTCAAATTGAGTTGAGCTGGCCTCGTCTTGAACATTGGCTGACCTCAGCTCGGTCTTCGAGCCTGACTGGCCAGCTCGGCTCGGCTCAATCAGCAGCTCGAGCTAGCACAAGCCAAGTTCGAGCCAAGATTTAGTTGAGTTCACCGTTGAAGTATTTCCACAAACACCTAAATTGTAACTTAAAAAACCCATTGTTTTATAAGCAGAGGGAATGGTTTTACAGAGTAAATTGTTGCTCTGTAGAAATACTCTCATGAAGGAATTACAAAAGGAAGAATTCTCAAATAAAATTAAAATAAGGAAATGGTATTGTTCTTGTGTTTTTTAATTAAGCACACATTCCTTTACTTTTGGTCAAGGTTTCCAATATACACCATCTTGTCTCTGTCTTTGCCTGAAACTGATGGCCCATTACATTAGCCCACACATGGGATGAACAGTATTGTCCAATTGCTGTTAAAAACTAGAGGTATTATACAACATTTCATTCTCCATTTCATACTAGCCAATAATAAGGTATTTGTTTCATGTACAAACCTTGCTTACCACTAGTCAAACCTGCCTTGCTAGCAGCCGCATTTCGTTGAGTCATTTTATCAAGCAGTTGGTGAGCAACATCAATAACAAAGTAACCAAGTCACCGAACTGGTTCCATCTGAGTTCAATTTAAGCTGGGGCCTCAATTCGAGCTAGATTTGATTTGAGTCGAGTTGAGCTGGGCCTGCTTGAACTCATTTTTGAGCTCAAAAAATCAACTAGACTTGGCTTGAATTCAGCTTCTAACAGAGTTGAATCGAGCTTTTTCGAGTTGAGTCAAGCGAGCTAACCTCGGTTCATGTACACTCCTAGGTGCACTTCTAAATTTAAGATGCTTCTACTTCTACTTTGCTCTACAACTTGTGAGGGAATCTGAACCGATGCAACTCTTCTATCACTTTGATAATATTATGCAAAGTCAAAATGCTACAAAATTTATTATTTTCAATTATCATTCGATTTTCTATAATTAATTATATCTTCTTTAATAATCAAGGACAATGTAATAAATGTAATGAGAACTTAGAGTAATAAAAGTTTTGGCCACTAATAATCTTCTATTCAAACTATTCTTATTATTTTCAAAATATAAATATTTCAATATCAAAAAATATGTTTTGTTTAAAGAAGTTGATATTTGTGTTTTTCCATTATACAAGTCTTAGTGGCCTAATCAACATATTTGATTTTAAAATAAACATTACAATGGGCCTAGGAAGTTTTTAATGGTAGGTGTTCCATTTTCCATTATCTTTATTTTTCTATGATTTGGTCCACCTGCGATTTTGATTTGCCTATTTTTGAGCTCATGCCCTTAAAAAATAATCCAAAATGAATGAATGACACAAACAAAACATATATATCGTTGTAGGACCCACAAAGCACCATCCAATAGTTACCAGATTGGAAGTGGATTGACTAGTGACCATGGTCAATGCTTTTTGGGCCCCACCATGATGTGTGTTTCATCTATATTATTCATCTTTATTTCCAAATCATTTTATAGTATGAGCCTAAAAATGAGCTAGATCCAAATCTCAAGTGGACCACATCACATGTGATGATGTTGATTGAATGCATGCCACTAAAATCTCTTCGGGGCCACAAAAGTTCTGGATGTCAAATAAAAAATATGGTGGGCCCTAAGTAGATTTTAATGGTAGACATTCAATCACTAGTGTTTTCTTATGGTGTAGTTCACCTGAGATTTAGATCTATATCATTTTTTAGATCAAGTCTTAAAATGATATGGAAAAATAAATGAATGGCATGGGTAAAACACATACATCATGCTGGAACCATAGAGCACCGACCACTCTCTCTCTCTCTCTCTCTCTGCATGCCTAACTAGTGGCAGTGTCATTGGCTAAACCTCAGTTGGACGCGGAATGGCTAGTGACTTTGCCGCTAGCCAATGGCTAGCAATCATTGGCTAAACCTCAGTTGGACGCGTAATTTTCTTTTTTACACACACAAACCCTCGTGTAGTAGCTCTTGTAAGCTTACCACTGAGGTATGAGACAGGACCCATGTGACACAACATGCGCTGATTACATGTCCACTATTAAAAAGTTCCTGGCCCTGCAAAAGTTTTTGGTGAAGATTTTTTGTTTTAGTATGGGACTGGTGTGAACTTTTTTAAGAACCAATTATATTTGAACCGTCCATGTGAAGCACCACCTCATTAAACACTCCGGGCCTAAGTTTTACTTTGATCCAAAACTTTGGTGAGCCATGAAAAATGAAAACAGTTTTCTCTATTGATTTACATTTCTCTTTGCTATGCCTATCAGAATTTTAAATTAAAGTGAAAATTTGTTCCTTAGGGTTTTATGGGATTCTGCATCACATGGACTGTTAAGATTAGACACCCATGACCTCTGCACACGTGCATAAGTACACAGGTGTGCATCTCTCTCTCTCTCTCTCTAGACACCCATGACCTCTGCACACGTGCATAAGTACACAGGTGAGCATATCTCTCTCTCTCTCTCTCTCTCTCTCTCTCTCTGTCTCTATATATATATATATATATATATATATATATATATATACACACACACACACACACACTTTAAAGAGGCCCTTACGGGGTTTTTAATGGTAGACATTCTGTTAATATTGTTTTCCTGTGGTGTAGTCCACTGAGATTTAGATTTACTTCATTTTTGGGATCAAGTCCTAAAATGACATGGAAAAATGGAGGGAGAGTAAGGATAAAACACATACACCAAGGTGGGGCCAATAGATCAACGACTCACTAGTTAAACCACGTCTTTGTCATAGGCAAATCTGCATATAGAAAAAGAAAGAAAAAGTAAAGGGCTTACAAAAGAAAAATGCTTGCATAGCCTGTGCTAAGCACCTACTGGATTACTCTCTTATGTGGGAGATGTAACGCGGGATTGGGTAGCATTGGGTGATATGGAATTACGTTTGGTCTTGTATTTAGAAACAAAGAAAAAAATGGGAGTAATTAATCTAGATATCATATCCTCCAAATTCAGGCAGAAGATACCAGCATGGTTTCTTATTGGTTTTGATATCTACTATATTTGTGGGCCTCATGTTGATGCATGCATTTTATGCACACCGTCCATCCATATGCCTCCGTTATGAATGATACTAGAGTTGCTTATGCAAATAAGTGACCGGCATCCGTAGTAAAATCTAATTTGTTGATTATAATTCTATTATCCATCAAACATAAGTTTCACTTGATACAGTATCTTATCTAAAGGGAGAATTTGATTCCAAAGGTTGGATTGGACAGTCAAAATATCCTGATATTTTCAGACATACAATAATAATGTTAATTCCACTTAACGCAATTCTATATCCTTTAATACGTTGCAAACAGGCCCTAGATCGCATGGAAGACTCCGCCTAGTGAAGAGTGAAAGTCATCCTTCACCTTTCTAGCCCAGAGGGGCTGTGCATGGAAAAGAAAGGCCCATGAATGGAAAAAGCTTGCCTGACTTGCACTAGCTACCCACTCCATTACTTTGGCTTACATGGGAAAACGACTAAAGCGCAAGAAATCCATGCTGTCAATCAGCTACACCACCCCACATTTGGCCGCGATTGCAAAAATTAGGCTGATTCCACACTCAGGTGGGCCACCCCAAAAAAAATATACGTCCAACATCTAAATTCTCGTGGTGTGGCCCACCTTAATCTTGAAATACTGTGATTTTTGGCTGATTATTTCCTCCTAATGACTCACGTCAGAAGAATTGATTGGATGGCATGTATTGACCCAGGTAAGCCCTGTACAAAACTAACGTTAGCCTATCTTAGGATTTTCGGACGCGGTTTGCCTTAACGACCCCAGACACCCGCCAGCTAGCTGATGTCAAAGCTCTGCGGCCCACCATGATGTATCCGTTGTATCTACTCCGTCCATCCATTTTGTTAGCTTATTTTTGGGCACAAGCTGCAATTTGCTCAAAATGCAGCAGATCCAAATCTTAAGTGGATCATACCACAGAAAAACAATGTTGACTGACTGTCTACCATTAAATACTTTAGGGCTTATTATAATGTTTATTTGACATCCAACCCGTTGACAAGGTAACACAAATATGGATGAAAAGAAAACACAAATATCAGCTTGATCCAAAATTTATGTGCCCCAAAAAGTTCCTCAACGGTGAGGATTCAATCGCCACTGTTTCCTGTAGTGTGGTCCACCTGAGATTTGGATCTGCCTCATTTTGGGCATGCAAGGACGGCGTGGATAAAACAGATACATCTTGTTAGGGTCACACCAGCTAGCCGGCTGGTGTTGAGGTCACTAGCCAAACAGCGTCCAGTTTTGGATTATCAAGATAGGTGGGTTCCGTGGTTGAAATGACAGGGCGTACCTGATGGACGGATTGGATCTCATGAACGTCAGGAATCGTCCCTTTCTTTCCTCTTTTATTTCCTTTTTTTTTTTTTTTTCGTTTTATGCTGAATGAACCGAGCCGATCTCTCCAAACATTTGAATATCTAAAGGGGAGCGGATTGGATAATGGACACTTCAGTAGCCAAGAGCCTACTGAAGGGACGTAGTGAAATAAGAGTAGTTGAACGCCAATGGCCGGTTGCTTTAGGATTACTGCTCATTCCATTAAAGCTTTGTTAAACGTCTCTCTCCATTTGACAGTGTACACACTCCACCACCCATTTTCAAGTCATTTCTTTTACTGGCTCCCCTGGTGAAGTGGGGTCACGCTTTTCATGGGCGCCATGTATGTATTGTATTCACGCAGCTCATCCATTTCGCGAGATCATTTTAAGGCATAATCCAAAGAGTGAGAAAGATCTACATTTCAAGTGCACCCCACTGCAAAAAATAACAGGGATTGGACGCTTACCATTAAAACCTCTTTGTGCCACATAAGCTTTCGGTGAAGCTAATATTTATGCTTTATATTATTCCATGTCTTTTTTAACTTATAAAAAATTTAGATCTCAAACAAACATCAGGGTTGGACTTAGGAAGGCTTCAACAGTGGCTATCACTGTTTCACTTTTTTCCCTGGTGGGGTCGTGGATACAACACACACATCATGATGGAGCCTATAGAACGCGGTGACATCATCTCAGTCTCCAGACACGCTACAGTACGGTTAAGTAGCCATTTCCAATGGACGCGGATTGCGGCCAAAGCCATTGGCATGAACTTCCTTCGACAGCAAGCTAGGTGGGGCACACCATGATGTTTGTTAGAAATTCACTCTGTCCGTCCTTTTTTCTGTATCATCTTATAATGTAGGCTCAAAAATGAGGCAGATTTAAAACTCATGTGGGCTGTACGGATGGAAACAGTAAATGGGGGAATTCCTGTTGTTGAAAATTCCCCGGGTCCACCATGATGTATATATGCCACCTATATAGTTCACGAGGTTATTCTTACATGGATGAACTGAAATTATAAAAACATTAGCATAATCCAAAACTTTTGTGGCCGCTTGAATGTTTCAATGGCCGAAGCTCAATCCTCACCTTTTCCTACCGTTTGGCCCAACCGAGGTTTGGATCAATATCATTGTTAGGTCCATGTCGTAACATAATCTAAAAAAAACTGATCGCCAGGATAAATTTACCAAAAACATCACCATGGGGCCACCTAGACATGTTACTACTACCTTTAATACTCCATGCTACGGCATTTTAGTAATTTATAGAGGATGGGATTTTTAATTTTTTAAATCATATAGAGCAGGGAAGGGGGCTGGCTACTCAACCAGATGGTAGCTAGTCTTGTGGGACGTCACCACCTTCCATGGGCCCCACCACGATGTATGTGTTGTATCCACACCATCCATCCATTTGGAGAGATCATTTTAGTGAGTGAGCCAAAGAATTAGGTAGATCCAAAGTTCAAGTGGACCCCACCACAGAAAACAGTGGGATGGTGACAGCCACCATTGAAACCTTCCCAGGGCTGACCATGATGTTTATTCGTGATCTAACTTTTTTATAAGTTAAAAAAGACATGGAATAATGTAAAGCATAAAAATTAGCTAGATTAAAAGCTCATGTGGCCCAAAGAAGTTTTAATGGTAAGCGTTCAACCCCCATTGTTTTATGCGGTGGGGTGCACTTGAAATTTAGATCTTTCTCGCTCTTTGAAATATGCCCTAAAATGATATCGCGAAATGAATGGCCGGTGTGGATACAATACATACATCGTGTGGCGCCCACGGAAAGCGGTGACATCACTTCAGCAATGGGAGCCACTAAAAGAAATGACTTTAAAATAGCCTTTAGCCTTACGTGGTCGAGTGCGTGCACTGCTAAGCTAAACGGAGAGGAACTTTTAACGGAGCTCTAACGGGACATCATTAATTGTAAAGCAATAGACTCTTTGCGTTCAACCAATCCTATTTCACCACCCCCCTTCAGTAGCCAATAGTATCCGATCCGCTCCCCTCCCTATCTAAAGCCACTGATGCAGCAGCTTCACGAAAGACCTTGTCATCCTTGGGCATGAAAATTTCGACAACTTACCCACCCAAAGCCATGCTTCCCTTCATCCTCTCCCTCTCAATCCTTACCGTTCATCTCTGGGTTTCCTCGGCCCAGCCTACTGTTATAATCAACAACAGCACCCCCCCTTCCGATGTTCCGACCACCAATGGAGCCTTCTTCCTCAATTCCAGCTCACCCTCTACATGGACTAACAACAATTCAATCGACCAAAACTTAGGTTTCGGACCCATCCCGACACTTTGATTGATCCTGATTCAAGGAAACTTAGATATGGTCTATGCATGCGGGTTCTACTGCAAAGCACCCTGCGAATCCTACTACTTCTCGATCATCATCGGAGGCCCACATGGCAGCGACCCATACCAACAAGCCAGTTTTAACGACGTAGTTTGGACGGCTAACAGAGACAGGCCTGTAAGAGAGAATGGGACATTGGAGCTGACCCAAGAAGGAGATCTAGTGCTACATGATTCTGATGGCATGAAGGTTTGGTCTAGTGACACAGCTGGTATGTCCGTTGCTGGCATGAATATCACTACACAAGGAAACCTCGTGCTCTTCGATGAGAGAGGTGATGTAGTTTGGCAGTCTTTCGATCACCCAACGGATGCGTTGCTTCTCGGGAAGAAGTTAGATGAGGGACAGAGGCTTTATGCCAGCACCTCTGCTGACAATTTGAGCAGTGGGTCCTACTACGCTTTGATGACTTCCTTGGGCTTTTCTGCGTTTGTCGAAACGGAAGCAGACACGCCCTTGATGTATTTTCAATTGGTGCTGGAACAGAGTAGGAGAAACAGCGGCGCATCGATATATATGAAGCTCGAGCTGGGACGGCTAGTCCTGCACTCAGGAACTTCCGAGAGATCTTTTCCACTAGCTAATCGTTATCAGTTAGAATATTTACATCCGTACATCAGATTGAACGCTACTGGGCATTTGAAGTTTTATCAGTGGTCATCGACAAAAGATTGGTAGCAGTCGGACGAGGTCTTGGTATCTCAAGAAATAGATGAATGCCAGTATCCTAGCATCTGTGGGGACTACGGGGTTTGCAGAGAAGGTCAATGCAGTTGCCCCCAAGGGATAGATGGGGTGGGGTATTTCAAGAGAATCCTAGACCAATTACCAAACCGTGGTTGCTCCAGGATTACACCATTGTCTTGCAAAACATCGTCAGACAAACACCGTCTTGTTGATTTTGGCAACCTTTCCTAATTCAATCTAATAGACCCAAACGCGGCAGTTCCAAGATTGAATGATGTAGACAGATGCAAACAGGCCTGTTTGCAGAACTGTTCTTGCGAGGCTGCTTTCTTTAAGCATATTGGCAACTTTTCAGATGGGAATTGCTATTTGATATCTCATGTCCAGTCGATCAGAGCAAAACCAATACCGGGCTACAGCTTCTCATCATTGACCTTCATCAAGGTGCAAGATCCATACATAGCACCGAGTCCCGAGCCAATAAGCGGATCCACACCTGAAAATCCTCCTCCTCCAATATCTAGAAAGCAAACCAATTTAGTAGCAATAATAGTGAGGTCTGCAGCCGGCACTGTATTGATTTTTTCTCTTCTAGTTGCACTCTGTATTGTGGTTTCTCGGAAGAAGAAAAATGTGGAAGAAGGGGATGAATATTTCAACCTAGTCCCAGGAATGCCCATGCACTTCTCATATGAAGATTTGCGCATTGCCACTGAGGAGTTCAAAGAAATACTCGGCAGGGGAGGATTCGGGTCTGTGTTTAAAGGAATGTTAGCAGATGGTACGAGAATTGCAGTGAAACGACTGGATAGTGTAGGGCAAGGGGTGAAGGAATTCTTAGCAGAGGTTGAAACAATAGGCAGCATCCACCATATCAATCTGGTCAGGCTCATTGGTTTCTGTGTGGAGGAATCACACAGGCTTTTAGTCTATGAGTATATGAGTAATGGATCTTTGGATAATTGGATATTCAATAAAAACCAGAATCCTGCTTTCGATTGGGAGACCCGGAAGAAGATTATACACAATGTAGCCAAAGGGTTAGTTTATCTCCATGAAGAATGCAGACAGAGAATCCTTCATCTAGACATCAAGCCTCAAAACATCCTCTTGGATGATGACTTCAATGCTAAAGTCTCCGATTTTGGGCTATCTAAGTTGATCAGCAGAGACCAGAGCCAAGTACTGATCAACATGAGAGGAACGCCTGGGTATCTTGCTCCAGAATGGCGACAATTGAGAATTACAGTGAAAGCAGACATTTACAGCTTTGGGATCGTCCTTCTTGAAATTGTTTGTGGGAGGAGGAACTTTGATCGCTCTCGGGCAGAATCAAGCGCACATCTCCTTGGACTGTTGGAAAAGAAGGCTGAGGAGGATCGACTAATTGACATTGTTGATGAAATGAGCGAAGATATGCAAGTGCATGGAGAAGAAGTGGTGAAGATGATTAGGACTGCAGCATGGTGTTTGCAGGAGGATCATACAAGGAGGCCTCTCATGTCAGTGGTGGTGAAGGTCTTGGAGGGGGTGATGGAGGTGGATCCCGATATCAGTTACAAATTTTCCAATGCAATTGCACATCCTGAGAAGGCTGGTGCACCTATTTCCTCAGCACCACCACAGGCATCTATTCTCTCAGGGCCTAGATGAAAGCAAGGCTGCAGGATAGGAAATGATGAGTACCTTTCTACGCTCCCTACTATTGAAACTTTAAAAGAGTTTTCTATTGCAATTTCTCTTAAGGTTGGATTCCTGTTCTCACATTGTGAGAATGAATATCTATTCTATCCCGTATTGAAGTATTTGAAGCTGTTTGCTCTTACTTGAACACAAGGATCATCACCTGATACTGTGATGTGGTGATTCAGATCTTTTTCTCCTTGAACTCACCTTAGATTACAAGCTATTTACTTTTTTGAAGACTAAGCTATTTATATTCTTACATGCTATGTTCGAGAGTCTTCATTTTCACTGACTAATGAAGATGGAGTTTGTCATATAATCACTTTGGGAAGGACATTTGGGCATTTAGTCAATTGTGCATTCCGTCCCATATAGTTTAATTAATGATTTGTAGAAAATCAGATAGCTTGATTTTGGATCTTTTGTGCTGATAATCATGTGGACGATTGACACGGAGCTACTCAAGGATGAACAAATCAACATTATCCACCATAGAAGAACAATGCGCATTTCCAACAGTGGAGGCAACGATTCTCAGGTAGTGTATACTCAACAAATGCATTGAATATAGACCATGTCCATGGAGTTGAGGGTTTAGATTTCAGCAGTAAACCATCCGTAGAATTAAATATTGCATCCAAGAATATCAGGTGATGTGTCAGCTCACTTCAATGGCAGCAGGATCACATTTTACTAGGTTATATGTAGGAAAATGGCGGTCTTCTTCGTGGTGTGCAATGGGACTTCTGAACCAAGAGATGTGTGTGCGTATGTCCATGATTACAGTCGTGTATAAACAATGACTACAGATATCTATACGTATAGTATACATATGAAAGGGTGATTACATGCATGCATGGTTGTGTTTTGTCACAATAAGATGAAGCATTGGAACAATTTGAACGACATCTATGAAACACTACAAATAATATGCTCAGGCCTTGGAGAATTATTTATCCAATTTTGGTAGAAACATTCCAAACTCAAGACGCTTGCTTTAAATGACATGGATCGGCTGTTAGATGTAGTCGACAAGCAGAACGAAGATATGCAATTTCATGGAGAAGACTCCGTGAAGGTGATCAAGATTGCAGTGTCTTGAGTTTCATTAGATGTCATTTACAGTGTCTTCAGTTTGGAATGTTTCTACCAAAATTGGATAAATAATTCTCCAAGGCCTGAGCACATTATTTGTAGTGTTTCATAGATGTCGTTCAAGCTGTTCCAATGCTTTATCTTCTTTGTGAGCTACTGTTGCTGTCAAAGTGAAGGGTTATAGTCGAGGCCAGGTTCCACATCCATCACACCTTCTAAAACCTTCGCCACCACTGACATGGAGGGCCTTCTCATGAAATCACCCTGTAAACACCACACTGCAATCTTGATCACCTTCACGGAGTCTTCTCCATGAAATTGCATATCTTCGTTTTGCATGTCAACTACATCCAACAGCCAATCCTCTGCTTTCCTTTTCAACAGACTGAGTAGATGAATGCTTTCTTCAGATCGAGAATCATCCAAGTTCTTCTACCCACACACTATCTCTAGGACCACAACCCTAAAGCTATAAATATCGACTTTCTCCATGATCTTTGAGCTCTACCATTCAGGAGCTAAGTACCCAAGTGTCCCTCTCATTTATGTCATTACTTGACTCTGGTCTCTATCAATTAGCTTAGACAATCCAAAATCTGATATCTTTGCATTTAAGTTTTCTTCTAGGAGGATGTTCGGGGCTTAATGTCTAAATGTGCAATTCTCTGCCCATATTCTTCATGGAGATATGCGGGTCCCTTGGCTTCATCAATTATAATTTTCCTCATCGTTTGCCAATCCAGAGCAAGCTTTTGGTGTTTATGGAACAAAATCCATTTATCTGAGGACACATTGCACATATACTCGGAAACCAAACCCCCCTTCTCAAAACAATCCTCTTCCTCTTCCCCTTCAGCATTTTTCCTTCTCGAAAGCATGATACAAATAATAATTAGAAGAGATGTACCAAACAAAGCTGCAAGGCTGGAGCCCAATATTGCCAGTCTGTTTTTTTTTGTCCTTTCCAGAAGGCAGAGGAGCATCTGCTTCATTTAAAAGATCAGGAAACGGAGCTATCGGCAGAATTTGCACTTTGATAAATGCTGACGAATTATAATGGATTTTTTTTTTTTTTTCCTTTTCGTTCTGGTTGTTTATCAATGGAAACAGCCAGGATGGTAAGAATCCGCACTCTGATAAATGCTGAAGAATTATAATGGATATTTTTTTTTCCCCTTCTGGTTGTTTATCAATGGAAACAGCTGGGATGGTATGAATTTGCACTTTGATAAATGCTGAAGAATTATAATGGATTTTTTATTTTTATTTTTCCTTCTGGTTGTTTATCAATGGAAACAGCCGGGATGGTAAGAAGCAGTCCCCATTAGTGACCTTATTTATATATAATTTATAAAAACATATGTGCACATATATAGCCATTTTTTCACTCCTATTTTTTAATCCAAACCATATTAAATCCGAATTTTTCATTGGTCATCCACCACTGGTGACCTTCTCTTTTTCTCTATGCCTATAGCCACAACATTTCCTTCCATTTTTTCTCTCACCCTCCGAAAGTATATGTCCCCCCATTTCTCTCTCTTTCTCTCCCTTGCTCTCTCCATGTGCATTGCAAGTGCCAATTCCCCATAGGCCCTAGTCATAGTAGTAACAATAACAATAATAATAAAACCCTCATGCAAGAAATTACCAATTAAATGGTGCTACTATAATTATAATAGGTCAGCAGATTTAACCTTTAGAGATGATTGGAAAATAGTATTCTTACTTATGCCATTCTCAAACTATCAACAACCGCACATGTCTTCAACAGCTCAGACTTGTGGCACACAATGCCAATTACCATTTTCCATGTATCAATATCGATAGCATTTCCTTTCATCAAACTATTCAAAACTGACCCCAACAGCTCAACAATCCCTTCCTTACACAACCGCTCTAAAAACTTTTGTACACTTACAGCACGAGGCTTATGCCCCTTGAACAACATCTCATCCAAAGTTTGTGCTGCTTCCTTAAATTCCTTCCCATCGCATAATCCATCAAAGAGCGTCCGATAAGATACAACATCAGGAAAACAACCCCGCCTAGGCATATCCTCAAACAAATCACATGCATCTCTCAACCTAGCCTCCTTACAAAGGCCTGCTATAATCACATTATAACTAAAGACATCTGGTTTACATCCCTCCTCCCTCATCACATCCAAGACCGCAAACGCAGAATCAAATTCTTTTTCACCACAAAATCCTGCAATCAATGCATTGTAAGACACTGTATTAGGCTTACATCCATTCCCCCTCATCTCCTCCAAAATTCCAACGACCTCTCCCTTACGAGCTACTTTGAAAAGCCCAGTAATCAGAGTCGAATAAACCGCTGAGTCCAACACAACCGTCTCATCCAACAACATCTCATCCTTAAGCTTAAAAGCCAAATCCAACTCATTCATCTGACAAAGGCCTTTGATCAGCGAAGTGTAGATAAAAACATTCGGTTTCACGTGGAACACTCGTATCATATCCTCTTTCAACCGAAAAGCTTCATCTAACATCGAATTCGCACAAAGGGCGGAGATCAAAGTTCCAAAAGTAATGACATTTGGCTGAATTCCCCTCCTACGCATTTCATCAAACATGTTCCAAGCATCACACAACGACTTATTGAAACAGCAAGCGTTAATCAGAATATTGTAGGTGCATGCATCGGGAACTGCGCACCGATCAAGATCTAGATAAAATTCACGAATCTTTTCGAATTCTCTACAAGCCAAGAGCGCACTGAGAAGGGAATTGAGAGATCTGATAGTCCTTAGGGAGCCGAAGGAAGGGATCTGATCGAAGGTGTGGAGAGCGGGGCCAGGCATGCGGGAGCGGCCGTAGCAGGAAATGACGTGGCAGAAGAGGGATTCTTTGGGGACGAAGCGGTGCCGCTGCTGCTTCATCTGGAGGAGGATCTGTTCCATGTCGGGGAAAAGCTTGGCGCGGGCGAGCTTGGAGATGATTAGATCGTAGGAGAGGGCGCTGTGGCGGAAAGGTTTTGGGGAACTAGGGTTAGGGTTTTGGAAGAGGCGGAGAGCTAGGGATGGGTCTTTTTCGAGGCGGAGAAAAGAGGAGAAGCGGAATGGAGAAGCGGTTTTGAGATTTTTACCCATTTGTAAGAAAGCAGAGAGCAAGCATATGAGCGCGCGTAGAGAGAGACGTTACGGGCGTCTGATGTGCGCAAGTTCGAATTTCGCACAAACAAAGCGAAGTGCATCGATTTTCAAACGCAAATTCGTTTTGCCTCTTTCGCGACAAAAGATCTGACGTGTGTCGCCTCTCACTGGGGCCACGCGCTGAGTTCCCATGATCCAAACCGTCGATGTTACAGGCTCTGTGTCAGGACGCGGATTGGGTACTACCCCCGCCCGTCCCGAGCTCGGAACAGGCCAGGGCTCGGGAGCCCCGCAGTGATGTATGGATTTATCCACACTGTCCATCCATTTTTCCATATCATACTGGCACGGTGGATATTAAACGGTCACAGTTGAAAAATTCATGTGCCACTGAAGTCTCGGTTCAAGCTGATATTTGTTTTTCACTTTATCCACGCCTATCTGACCACAGGTCAGATAGCAAATAAACGTCACGGTGGGCCTAGCAAGATTCTAACGGTGGGTATCATTATAACCGCGGATGCTGATTGGCTAGTGTACCTCACACCAGTTATATAGCTGTATCCACGTCAGCAAACTCTGTGAGTCTTATCATGAGATATGTCTTAGATCTAAATCTTCTATCCATTTGGCGAGCTCATCTTAAGGCTTGAGACGAAAAATGAGACAGATCTGACTATGAAGTAGACCACACTGCAAAAATCAGTGAGGGGTTGAACGTCTACCATCACAGAAGTTTTGGATCAATATGAAATTTTTTTTCCTCTTCGTTCATGTCTTTGTGACCTTATGAACAAATTGGATGAAAAATAAACGTTATGGTGGGCCCTACAAATTTTTTAACAGTAAAAATCATTATCTCTGCTGCTATTTGTGGTGTGATCTAGATGATCTTTGGATATGATTCATTTTTTGGATAATCCTCTAAAATGATCTCTAAAAATAGATGAACGGTGTAGATATAATAAATACTTCACTGTGGGGCCCATGTGACTTTGATCTCCTTTGAATCGTTCTTATAACTGGGAGCTTGAGGTGCGTCAGTGCTCGTCTTCGAGCGACACGTATCTACAGCTAAGGCTGAAAGTTGGGTGGGTTCAACCTGACCGATCCATGACTGACCCAACATTGGGTTGGGCTCAGGCAGGATATATCGTGTCCGATCTCAAACTTGGGCTATACAAACACCAACCTGAAAAAACTTGGGTTGGGCTCGGATTGAGGTCTTGGGTTGCCCGACCCAACCCGAACTCGAACCCAATCAATATACAAGTTACTTATAAATTATAATTGAGTGTGGATCATTTGTATCGAAGGCACACTAGTGATGTCAGGTATCATTTGTCCACGTCATTTCCAAGGACTCAAGCTGACAAGATATGCCGGATTTCTTTCTCTTAAATAGATTGCGTGCTATGCTACATGACTTTGAATGGAGTAGTTGTCTTATATTTTAGCTTTTTTTTTTTGAAAAGAAAAAAAATGAAGTTCTTTATGATGAATAATCACATATATGATTAATAAAATCATAGATACAAAAAATAAGTCTTATATTGAAATATAATAAATTAATGTAATAACGAAAATATTAACACGTATATACCCAACCAATCCGACCAACCCAATCGAGCCCGCTTGGGTAGGGCTTGGGTTGAGAATTCCCAACCTGAGATTGGGTTGGGTTGAGTTAGGGTTGAAGTATAGGAACCTTGGGTTGGATTAGGGTTGAGTACCAACTCGACCCAACCTGCCCGACTTTCAGCCCTACCTATAGCAGCTATATAGCTAGTGTGTGGTCCACCAGCCAATCCGCTTCCTATCACTACCGTTTCCTGTGGTATGGTCCACCTAAGGCCGAAGTGCTTCTTTTTTTTGCTAATACCCTAAAATGATATGGCAAAACAGATGTGCTTCATTTTATTTTTTTTAGTTAATACCCTAAAATAACATGGCAAAATAAATGTACTTCATTTTTTGGCTAATACCTTGAAATGATATGGCAAAATAGATGGATGGTCCTGATAAACTCATACATTACCGTGGGTCCCTTAAAGCAACTGTTCCAAGCTGGGACTGGCAAGGGTACTACCCAATCCGTATTCGGTTATCATAGGTAGATTAAGCTGAACGGATAATTCGGACCATCATTACCTTGGTTGAATTTAGAACAATGACAATAAACATTTCAATGGCCCAATTTGAAAAATCAAAGTCAAGTTGAGATGATCACTAAAAGGGATTGTTGAGCTGTTGGGGTTAGAATGACAAAGTCTACTCCACATGGATTAGGCGTGAATGAAACCTTTCACCCGTTCTTGATCATATTGGAATGGGAGGATGAATCTATTTCACTTTTTCACCAATAAATCATAATTATTGCAAGGAATGGAGCAGATTGATTAGATCAGCTACTCTTCCTAAATCTTAGGGAACGGATTCAAATCACCTTAAGGATTCTTAGCCCAGATAAGGCAGTGTGCGAAGCATAGAGGTGCCACACTTCTACCTAATGGATTCGAACACTCCCACTTGACCTATCACTTTCACTAATGTTCGAAATGAGAGCCAGACCACCCTAATGAAATGTCATGAAGGAGAGCTCTCAGATATTCTATTATGTTAAGGGCTAGCACCTTGTGGACATTTTTGCCCCACAACTACTGTTACACAGTTTGGGCATTAGAGGTTGAAATAGTCTTCAAAATTTAGCTGCTTGGCAACCAAAAATTCAGATAGTCTCCAAACATTTTTAAATGATGCGTGACATGTTTAAGGGATTGTTTGGTATTATGGATTTGAGTGTATTTGAGTGTATTTTTGAAAGTATTTGAGATTAGGTGTGTTTGAAATACACATTCAATGTTATGAAATCTCTCCTTTTTACTACTGTGTTCCACGTTTAACAAGGACCTCATGAGGCTACTAATCCATTTTACATGTGACAGCTAATTGATACTCTAAAATAATTAATTTATCCGTTGAACTCTAAAATCACATTAATAAAATGATATAAACAGTCCAGACATTGACCATGTTGAGAAATGCTGGTAAGTCACTCGTCTGTAAGACATAGTGCTTGTGGCTCACCTTAGGCTCACAATTTCATCATTTTTGCCAAACTATATATTTTAATGGGCTTATTATAATTATTCTGTCCAATGTCACATATTTACACAAATTAGGGATATTGAAGTTGATTTAGTAATCAAATACAAATTTTAAAAGTATACTATAACATTTTAAAGCATTTTTATTTTTATATTTCACAGTATTTCGATTGCAAGCTATAAATCACAACTGGGAATTTAGAATCACCTTGATTTGTTCCAAATACTAGCTCTTAAGCAGGCCCTTAATTATCATCTTTGTGCCTTATTGAGCCTTGCAATTAAGGTTGTGCGGCACTCATTATAATATGTGTTGTATCTACTCCATCTATTGGTTGCACCAACTCATCTTAGAATTGGAGCTTAAAATAAGCCAAATTCAAAATTCATGTGGGTCACACCATAAGAAATAGAGGGTAATAAATGCCCACCATTGAATCTTCTTAGGGGCCATAGAAGTGATTAGGATGATATTCATGTTTTTTCTTCATCCAAGTGGTAATCAACTTATGAATATGGTATAAATGGCATATAAGCATCGCTATGGACCCCAAGAAATGTGTGGCCCACTTGAGTTTTGAATATGCCTTATTTTTGGTATCATGTTCAATCATGATGTGGCAAAATTGATGGAGTAAATGTTATGCTAACATCACAATCGAACCCCTGGAGCTAATTATTATAGCCATAGGACTCACTAACTTTGAAATTCACATAATGATCCTCCACTCTCCTTCGCTGGTTTCTCCCTCCTTCCCTGTCATGGTGATGAGAATTATGGTTGGTTCAAATCACCAGACAATCTCAACATGTTGGCCTAGTGGGTGGCGATGCTACTGGAAGCCATGTGGAATGAGCTCTTCCCAAGTTCCAAAATGCCATGTGGGTTCGATCAAGGGTGACTTTTTTGTACTAGTAAAGTATATTTTTTGTATAAAAGAGTAGTAGCTTGAGTTGCAACTTTGATGGCATCACTCTTGATACTGATCAGAAGCAGATGAAGTTCCACCACTACATTCACTTCTCTATACACATCTCTTGCCATTCAGTTCTCTTAGGATTTTGAAGCATCACCATATGAGAGGGATAGTCTTCTGCATGAGAATTGTTGCAAAAGGCATAAATTCATAACTAAATGCATGCAACCAGTAATTTCATTCCAAGATATAGCCCAAAACACTCGACCATGTCCACCAAATATAGAAGAAGACTTATCGAGTATGTTGCTACACATCTGCTGCTAATCATCTGTCGAAGTTGTCTCTAATTACACCACCCAGACTCGCAAATTAATTGATCCATTGAAATTTAGTTTCTAAAAACTGAGTTAGACGGTTCCCGCTTGACAAGGATTAGTCAAGCAGATGGGAGGGTGGAGGAAATTTTGTTGTTGCCAGCATTCGAGATGGCTAGTTGTGTTGCAAGATTCATTCATTGACTCGATTGTTTGGATCACCAAATACGTGTTGAATATCCATTCGTTCCTTTCCAACTAGTTGTGTAACATGGTGCAGGAGAAGTAGCCTTCCAGATGAATTGGCTGTGTAAGCTACCATGGGTAGAATTTCCCATTAATGGAACTACTTCTGAGGATGTTGGTTCCAAATATATGCCAAACCTCATCAGTGAATAGACAGTTGATTAATAGATGGGTATTGAATTTTGGCCTGTTTTTATAAAGAATGCAATATTGAGGATGTACTCGAGTGTTTTCCTTCTCAAAGAGTCTTTTAGAGGAAAATGTTACAACTCTGGAGAGTGTGATGTGTGTATTGGTATAGTTGTGTGCCCATAAAGCTAATGTATTAATCTTAATTATTGATTTAATGATTTTGACCTAGATAAGGTGATGAACATGGGTTCGATGTGGATTTGTCATTGCTACCATGTCTAGTATATTGGTATATCTTAAATTTACATATAAGTGGGTTAAAAAAGAAAAATTCCTCTAATCATGCTTGAAACTTAAAATTGGACACAAGGACACAATGGCCACTAACTCATTAATAAAATATTGCCGTCCATGCATTTTAGTACTCTCTTATTTTATTGCCACTTACCAGGTTATAGAACAAACCTGTAATAGCCATCTTCTTATGTGGGCAACAGATAACTCAGTGAACATCGTCTAAATCCTACAAAAGAGTGTAAGAATGACATGGAAATTGGCTCCTGGTATTGGATGCTTTAGTTACTTGTATTGAATTATCAACTCAAGTTTGTAGACAGAGATCCATTAGGCTTGGACTATAATTAACTTGCATATATACTAACTTTGACTAATATGTAGGACTAAAAACATATGAAAAGTATAAGTTCTCGATGTAATGTATTTTAGCTTGTCTCATGAAGCTAATTATAGTAATTCATATATGGATGTGAGGATATGGTCGAGATCCATATGATCCTACAGAGGAACATTAATCTCTTAATTAGGACACTCTCTTGAGTAAGTTTTGATAAATTGAACCATATAACAAGTATTTTTTCAATCGTACCAATACCATAGAAGTTTCAAATGATTTTATGTTTGTTTTCAACTGTAAAAATGTTTTCGATATATTTATTCTTACTCTAGAAGGGGTTTTTTTTTTACTGTTATGAATGCCAGTTTACTAAATATAGAGATCTTATAGTCTAAATTAATTAATTTTTTTTTTTCTCTCATGGTTGAAAATCAACTTTTCTAATAGATTTTTCTTTATCTCTACGTGTGTTTCTTTGCAACAAAGACCATGGTTAGCATTCAAAGTAATTTCATTCTTTAAAAATCTCAAATTGACATATTGTCTAGCTTTCTGCTTTCATCGTATCCAATCAAATTACATTTACCAACTGTACCCTACTTTTTTTGTTTCCTTTTATTTTTACAAGAAATATTCAATTCATCCACATCCCTAAAGAATGACCGGTACAAGACAAGTTCCATCCGACCCATAATGGAGTCCGAGTCCCAAGTACACAACCCTGTCAGCAACAAAATTCTCCATCCTATATGATGTGGCTGAGCAATCCATGCAAGTTCCTCTTGACCTTTTTCCTCAAGGAGGAATCTCATCATATCACCTGTTTCCTCTCAGGGCCTTCTGGATTCACTGAAGAAAAAATAAAAGAGAGGAAATGATGATTTCTTGAAAACAATGGTGTTTTTTTTAATTTTTATTTTATTTATTTATTTATTTTAACGTCTGCTTTCACATGAAAAGTTGCAAGGAAATTGATTTTGATTTTGATTTTTGTTATTAGGCTGCTAAGATACTTTTCGTAGAAAATTTAAATGACTTGATAGATAATGACCCAATTCACATCTGTGATCTAAGGCCCACATCATTTACATTTTCGTATTGGCCCATCTTACACATGCCTCTTGGAACGCATAGCCTTCTTACATTAGTAAACATATGTGAAATTGTGGCCCATCATTTGATGGTCATCATCATCTGTAAAGATAAGCATGTTGTAACATTGTGCTAAAGAGACCTAATAAGGCAACAAACTCCAAATTTACATGGATCATAGGATCCTCCACCGTAGGATTTCAAAGCTGATAAATGAGGGCCATGTTCACTAATCAAGGGAGATGGTCTGCTGGGCCCTACCATGGATGGACTGTCCAAAAAAAAATCTCATTGGGAGGACAATAACCTTTCAATTTGTGGCTAACAAGGAGTTGACAAGAGAATTAAAGGTATGATTTACAAAAGAAAGATAAAGGTATGATTTACATTATCCGTGGATAAGGCCAATGAATATTGGTGGCTAGCATCATCTCATCTGTGATAATTGTGGCATGGTCCATCCATGGTGACATCTAACAGATGGAACGTTCGGATCCCAAGCAAATGCTCCATATCAGCACGTGCATCTGTGTGCACATGTGCAAGAAGCCACATGTATATGCAACTTGCAAATCCGTTGAGAGGAAAACTCCTGCATTAATTAGCGCGTTTTCGTTTTCTATCCTTCGTTCTCAAATTTTGTTATTAATTATGTGGGAGAGGAAAAGCAAAAAGGTCCAATTTCCATGAAAATTTGAAAAAACAGGAACAATGTTTTCAAAAAATTGTTGAAAAAATCTAGTAGGATTTTCAAAGAAATATCATTTCTTTGAGGGGTTTGATTTTCTAATTCGAACCGTAATTCACAGTAAGGGCCTGCTTTGTTTTTAATTTACATTGTAAATGGATTGTAAATGACTAATGTGACTTATCACACTTGATTGGCCGTTAGAAAATTATAGGGTAACTAGACTTCAAAAACCCCAACGTAAATATGTTGAAATTTGATTAGAATTGTGCTTGTAAAATTTTTTAGGCCAACTGCTATATATGTGTGTGATTTACACCATTCATTCGTTTTACCCACTCATTTTAGGGAATGAGCCCAAAATTGAGGCAAACCCAAAGCTCAATGAACCACACCACAAGGAAATGAGGAAAATCGAACACTAAGTTAACAACATATATGCAGACCAGCCAAAAATAGTTATATATACCTAGAGCCTATCAATCTTATGTTTTGGAATATTGAGACTTTCGGGTAATTCTTTCATCTTGATTGGACACATTAGATAAATGGATTGTACAAAAATGGAGGGGTTATTTCTCTTGGCTCAATAATAGACACTATTAAAGATGGGCACGAGACGACTCGATCCGGCTAACTTGACTCGTTCTGATCCGACATGACCCGAATCAAATGGGTGAGTCGATCCGAACCGAGTAAGCTTATCCCAATCCGAACTCAAATCGAGTCAAGTTCGAGTTACCCAATAACTCAACCCGACTTAACTCGAAACTCAATCCCATTAGACCTGACTCTCTAACCCTACACTGACCCGATCCCAACCTCTATCTCTCTCTCCCTCCCTCATCCTCCTCCTCTTCCAAGCCCGTCAACCACCCACCACCATCACCCTCCTCCTCCTCCTCCTCCTATCTCTCCTCTCCACTCCCTCCCTCCCTCAGCATCCTCCTCTCTCTTCCAAGCCCAGCAACCACCCAACACCATCACCCGCCTCCTCCTCCTCCTCCTCTCTCTCTCTCCTCTCCACTCCCTCCCTCCCTCATCTCTCAATTCAACTCGGTGCCAACTTGACCTAACTTAGTACTTCTGACCGGATTGAACTTGGTTCAAATCAGTCTAGGCCAGACCGAACTCAGATCGAGTTAGGCATATTGGACTCGGTATCGAGTCAGATCAAGTTCGGGTCAGGCTTATTTCAAAACTGAATCGAGTTAAGTCAACCCTAACTCGATCCGACTTGACTCAATGCCCAACTTTAGATGCTATGTGTCTCATCTCTAAGGTCAAGGGTACAAAAACCCATGTGTGCATGGGGTGGTAGTATGTATGTTTTTCACCTTATTAAAAAAATAAAAATAAATAAATAAATTAGACACAAAAGGGAGACTCACATAAAATGATGGCATTCTATCTCATTTGTTTCCTATGATGTGGCCTACCTAAGTTAGGCTGCCATTTTTTTTATTATTCTTTTATGTAACTAGTGGAAAAAGAACAATAAAGAAAAGGGAAAAAAAAGAAGAAGAAAAAAGACAAGTCTATCACCATTTGAACGAGTCCATTTTTGTCATTAGTGAGTAGGGGTGCACATCAAACCGACATAACCGTGAAACCGGACTGGAACCAATCAAATGGTTCGGTTTGGTCTGATTCTAGATTGTATCCGTTCCGGTTCCAAAAATTAAAAAATCATTGGATACGGTTCGGTTCCGGTTTAGGGGTATGTAGAACCCAACCAAACTAGGAACTGAACTTATGTTTTAAAAATAAATAAATAAAAAAAACCTAAGTCTACCCAACTCAACCCTGCTACGTCTGCGTGTGGCTGCCTAGGCATCCTGCCCTTTTTCGTCGTCTCTCTCTCACTATCTCTCTCTATCTTTATCTCATCGTCCCTTTCTCGCTGGCCCCCTCTCTCTCTTGCTACTCCTCCTCTCTCTCTCTTGCCAAATCAACAAGTGAGTGTGCCAAAATGTGGGTCACATCAATTTATACTAATTGGGTTGGATTTTAAAAAGCCCAGAACCTATCCAGTTTTCACAGTCCGATTCTAGTTTGGTTCTAGGGTGCTAACTCTGTTCGGTTCCGGTTTTGAAATTCATATAATTGTATGGAACGGTTTGGTTCTGATTTCACCCCGGAACCGGACCAAACGGACCCGTGTATACCCCCTATTTGTGACTGCAAAATTTCTTTAGTAGGCTTCCCTCGTATCATTTTGCGGCCCAGCAAGATTTTAGTGAAATTGGGCAAGAATAAACCCTTCATTAGGTCGGTCGAATCAGCCGCCAGCGTCTACCGCATCATTGCGGGTGCAAAATGGCCCACTCGAAAGCATTTTGCTCGTCCCCAGCAATATTTTGGTCAACATTGGACAAAAATAAGCCCTTCGTTACGTGGGTTGCATCAGAAGGCAGATCCTAGCCATCAAATCAAACCGCACAAAAAAATAAAAATAAATAATAATAAAGACGAGGGCTCCGGAGAGATATGCCTCTACCAACTCGACTAACGAACCGAGGATTAAGAGGGGGCCGCTTCTTTTACCGGACGGTGCTTTTGGGATGGTAACGGCACTTGCGCAACTGTAACTTTTGTGGCATTCGCCTCTATCTTGAACAACAGGCAAATGTGTGCATGATCGTAGCCACTCATCAGGAGATTCCCGATATGCGATCTTACAATCATGTGGGCAAACGTGTAGAAAACAAAAGAACGGTTGAGAGAAATCGATACATCAGATGACCATCGTTCTTTAGACAAGGTACCATACTGATCGTCTGACCAGCAAATCCACTGTTTCATTTAGCCACGTGTCAGGACACTGAGAAGATGATTGGTACGGGAAAAGTTTGCCTGACTTTGGTCAGCAGACAGGGCGTGCCTTTCGCTGACGCGATGGAATGACTTCACGTGGATAAGATCCATTCCGTCCATCAGGCGCCCCGCTTATTGTTTTGACCCGGACTAAAATCAGGACCTTTAATTTCTCAGCTGGGCTAGGGAACGGTTGAGATAGAAAGTACCAAACTTAAAATTGTCACGATTAATTACATCACTAATTTATTATAAAAGGGTAATAATTACTAATTACAATATCTATTTCCGAAAATAGTAAAGTATAAATACGATAATATTTTTATATTACTTTAGTGTTAAATTATAGATAAAATATATTGATATATGTGTTTAAATGAAATATTTTTATTATAATATAATATAAAATTATAATAGTTATAAATTCTTTTATTTACCAATGTCATTGAAAGTTGAAGTGTCTTTTCAATGTAAAATCATTGCCAAAGATAGGGGAGATAAGAGATTGCATGGAGATTGGCTAGGGTTAAAAGACCATATGGATTAAAAACTTAGGTGAGCTACATCAAGTGGAGCAATTAAGAGGAAGCTGATTGTGTCCTGCATATGCCCAGATGGATTCGGGATCCCAGCAAAGGCTCTATGGAGTTAACTGAAATATATGAGTTTTGTATAGATGAGATCCACCACACTCATCAGCTGTGCCACCCTGTATTTTTACCGGTGCCCAAAATTCAGGCCGATTAGAAACTCAGGTGAGCTACAACATGGGAGTAGTTAAGATAGGAAGTTCCACCATTAAAATGCCCAAATTGTGCGAGGGTCCATTATGATTTCTATATGAAATCCTTTCCACTAATCTGACGCACTACACCAAGATGAACGGATTCCACAAAAAACCATCACATTCTAAGACTTACGTGGGCCACACTATGGAGCATGATTTAAAACGTCCACAATGGTGTGGCCCACTTAACTATTAGATTAGATTTATTTTTAGGTTCAATGGTGAAAATATGGTGCTGCACCTGATGGACAGGGTGGATCTGATGTTTATTCTCCTACACGTGGTACTTGGTTAGTTATAAACACGCCCTCACAATGACCAAGGGTAGTGGGCAGTCCCTTTCCAAACAGGCATTATCGTAACAAAAATCGAAGTCAGGACTGTATCGGTTGTATTCTTTTACCTGATTTAATCTATATATATAAACGCATCTCCATTTCCGGTCAAACAACGAACACTTAGATGAAGAGAGACATGGACGGACCAAATTCCCCATCAAGAACACCAAAATACCTGCATATGTCAATATATAAAATAGACGGTTAGGGTCTTCGCTTCTTCTTCTTCGAATACGAGGAAGAGAAGAAAAGAAGTCGGGTCCATACAGGTAACCAAACCTTGCACCGCTTCGAACGCGCCTCCGCGATTGTTCTAAGCTTCGCTAGCAATTCATCTTCAGTGCAGATACGGCCCGGAGAGCTGAGGAACGTGCCACGTCGGACGGGCGGGGACCACAGGCCGCTCTGCTCGTAATCGAAGTCGAATTCGGAGAGATCGGAAAATTTCCCGAGGAGTTGGTCCGAGACGGCTATCGGCACTGATTGGACACGTGGAGGGGACGCTTCAGGCAACGGTGGAGATTTGCTTTCAGAAATGGACATTGATGGAAAGAGAGGGAAAGGAAATAAGATGGTTGTGTGTGTGAGAGAGAGAGAGAGATGGAGAGAGACAAATATAAAGGGAAATGATGAAAGAGGCGCGTATGGCACGATGCAATCATGTAGACGGACGTGTGCCGCTTGATTATATACGGCTCGCGAGTTGCCGGCGTTATCTTCAAGTGGCCCGCGTGTATGCTAATCGCTAATCGAGTGGACCTGTTATGGAAAAATCAGAGACATCTGAATCTCAAGGCCCAAGACTATTCTCAACCTACTTGAGGCGCAAGACTAAGCTTGGAGTCATAAGAATAGGCAGAGGCCGGACTCCCAAGTTAACATTTGTTCTATCTTTGCTCCGAAGCTTAAGGCCTGGATGGCTAACTCGGAACTTAGAGTGATCCAAGCTGAGGCAGTTGGCTCGGGATGCAGAGTGGAAGTGTGGATGGTTAACTTGGAACTTGGAGTGATTCGAGCCGAGGCGGTTGGTTCAGGATGCAGTGTGGAATCTACTAATGAAGGAGATCATGAGGTGTCCCACTACTGCACGGTTGACTATGGTTACTCAACCACCCATGTCCACATGACCACTGAACAGCTGGGTGGTCGAACTACCCACGAACATGGTGAATGGTCCAAGATGCGCCTACTTATGCGAACACTCCTAAGTGAGAGGATATAAGTAACATCTTTCAGGGAGGAGACAGGTACACAATATCACGCACACTCTTTCTACATTTTGACTTAGACTCAAATTTCATTGACCTGACTTAGGCATCAGAGGGTCTCCTGTTTAGGCTAGGGTCTCTTTTGCTCACCACTTTTGGCAGAACCAGGGTTTAATAGGGTTTCGCAGCATCGAGTGGAGGGTGGTTTATATCTTGACTGCAACAGACCCCTCCTGTGATTTTGTAGCACGGGAATCACACTCTGATTGGATATATCCTTAAATATTCAACGGATGGTGATTATATGGACGGGTAGAAAGAAATGGTGAGTTGTCCAAATGCAATGGGTGGGATCGGACGGTCACGATCATTTGATCGATATAATATTAACGCTCATCCCTTTCCAATTGGATGCATGTATGCATCAGATTTGGTGGATGAGTTGCGATACGATGCATTCATGTTAGCGGATGGATTGGCCCACTTGATTGCATGAAACCAAGATCTGTGTGGTGCGCCAGCAATGAAAGGCGATTGTACGAATATTGAATGGGGGCGGCAGATGAGCAATCCTGCCGTTCTCTTTTCCATTAACAGCCTTGAAATCGATTTTTAAAAGCGAAAAATTGGCCGTCTCTCCAATTCAATTCTCGCGGCTATAATTGTAAAGAGAGAGGATACCCTGCTTTCAGTGCATTGTAAGCTATAGTGCTCCTATCTGCATTGGTCCACTTAGACAGTCCAAACGATCAATCTGAACCGTATATGAAGTTCAGGACACATTTCTTGGACCCGTATTCGGAAAATACACTTATCTGATGATCTAATCCATCCATGATTTGACTTTATTTTCTGTAGCCATCCTTTTTCCAAGCTATAGATGGGATGGATAAGATTGACTAGTGAAAGTGATTATTTAGAAACATAAGTAATCCATGATAGGCCTTAATAAATAGATGGATGAAATTGTTGGTTGAACTTATTTTTATGTAAACAATCATGACCGTTCGTGTTAGAAGCAATTGATCAAGTGGTTCTTGTTTGACATATCCGCATGATGTTTCCATCATAGCCCGTGAGATATGTGTTCAACCTCATTTGACTGTCCATTATAGCTTATTGAGCACTTTATGGTAAGGAGCATCGCTGGGTCGTAAGATGGGAATCCCATTAAAAGAATCTCAGTCTTGCCATAAACAAACACGAAATATTCATTTTCCTGCAACAAGTTTCATCTGTGTTATCAATATTGCTGCATGAAATGCACCATGTGATGATATGGTCCAATCAATTTGCGACAGACAGGAATTTTCTCTCTGTGGCAACCAAAAGAGAGGGATTTTCATATAAATCCACCAATGACCGCCCATGAAATTGCATATTTATTTGAACCTATTATTGCTTAAATTCTTGATGGACGGGTGTAGTTGCTTGTAGATGCAGACCTGTCGTGTGTATCTACACAAATAATATGTAAAGCATAACAGTTGTCAATTGTGATTAAGGACCCTCCCATGCATACTAAAAGTAGGAACTGTACTTCAGCTAGAAGTTTATTACCTTTCTCTCTTTACATACAATGGGGGTATTTATAGGGTTTATGAAATTGTATTGGGATCGCATATTTTATAATACGACACATAGGAATACGATAATATTTTATCCTAGATATAAATTTTCCTTATAAATATTTATCGTCGAGCTCGCTTCAGCCGATATGATCTTCTGCTATGTCGGACTTAATTCCTTAATTTGGAATGAGATATCCATCAAGATCCTCATTTCACCTTCTGGCAGTCGACGTGCTCAGCTCAGGGAAGAGCTCTTTGTGCCTGAGCTCTATCCTCGAGGAGCTTGACTCGAGAACTCTGTCTTCGAGGACCTCGGTTCACTCTCCATTGAAGGGGATCATTGACAGCATCCTCCAAACTGTGTCTTGGAGGACTCACTCGAGTGCTCTTTCTATAATTAATTGTTCTTTCCATATGGCAAACTAGCTCAATTTCCTCCGCAACAAAACACACCATTGAAAATAAAAAATAAAAAAATAAAAATAAAAATAAAACTATTAAGTAAGCGCATGGTAGAAAACGATGGACAACCTTCCAAAATCTCCACATTCAACTGGGGCGCATGTAATGATTGGATCCACTTTATTTTTCAAGCATCTGACTTTCACGGGTGGGACAACTTTGCTAGACGGCCCGATGTCATACAAATACCATGGTGGCCCCACACGCCAACTAGTTATTACGTATACACCGTTGCGTGTGAGCATCTCTTTTTTATTTATTTTTTATTAATATTAAATCAATGATGAGGTCCACCAAATGGGTGGCCAGCCGGACAGAAATTACCAAAGAAAAGGAGTGAATCACTCGTTCATGGATGTCTTGAGAAATAATCCCGAGCTCTTGGAGGGTTATAAGTTACAATGCTAGCTTCTAGTTGGATCGGGACACTTGAACAACCTAATCTGCCCATCCAGGTCGTCCATTGGGTCCAGCACATATTGCATGGAATAACATGAGCAAGCTCACACCAACCAACAATTCTAGCCATCTTTTCGGTAGCCTATAAATGGACCATCCAGATCATTCAAAAAAAAAAAAATGGACCATGAACAATTTGTACCAACAGCTTGTTGGGTCCTATCATGGATCACTAAAAAATCTAAAACGATTACTTTTATGACGTACCTAACCATTCAATCCATGGCTTGGAAATTAATTAGGTGGCAATAAAGAAGAGAAGACCAACTTACCGACGGATCAGATTATCTGATCAGTGTAATTGTTGCCTGGTAGCCCATGAAATTTGCGTTGGACCTAACGAATGGTCTGGCATAGACTATAGTTGATTGAACTGTCCAAGCTTCCCAATGGAACTACGAGCACTCTGACTTGAAGTGCTCTAGGAGCACCTGATCTTATTTTTCAACAAAAATCATTGGCGTGATGAGTTGTGTCCTTTCGCATGATCTATGTCGGCAGATGGCTCTGTACAGGCTACAAAGAGGAAAAAAAAAAGTGCCCTTCACTCATCAGGTGGGCCACACATGTCCATGTCGTGACATGCATTGTGTCCTGGTGCGGACCGTCTTAGAATTTTTCTGTTGAGAATTTCGGGAGAAAGATGAAGATGGGAAAGTTCTCTTGAACGTTGTAACCATTTAAGTAAAGGTGATCTTAAGTTGATTCAAATCATTTATCTGGTGGGCCTCATCATGGGATGTGCCATGTTCCACAGTCTCTTCCATTAGTCAGTGGGAACATTACAATTGTTGGTTTGCAAATGGACAGTTGAATGGGTTAGAAAGGTCCACATTTTAGGAAAAAACTAGACAAATTGAGTGATCTTGTCGAATCATCAATTCATTGGGTGTGGTGCTTCCTACTCTTTACACTTGGCCTGAGTAGTCCACCTTGTTCAGTGAGAAGTTACCACGTGTGTTAGCACTCATATATAAACGCCTAAATGGTAGGAGAGTCGTATCCGCAAGGTAAGAAATATGTGATCGTCATCTCTTGGTAACTCGTAGCATGAAAAAAGCAGCTTTAATCATAATTGCATGCACGTTTGCAATGGAAGAGAGGAAACATCACGTGGTGGACATGTGAACGATGCAAGCACATGTGACTCCTAGTATGCGTAGGAAATTGCACTATCAATAAGAGAAATTTTTTTAGTGACAATCGATACATTCTCAAAGAGAAATAAATAATTAGTGAAAGTTCCATTTAGTATTAGAATAAAATCAAATCACAATAACATTATACAATAAGAAATTCAAATCCTATTAGGATAAAGCCATTGTGCAATCAAAGATACACATGAAATCAGACACGAACACCGCCTCCCAAAAGCTTATAAAAGCAACATCCGAAGAAAAGTTTCAGACCTTCACTATACAGAATCAGTTTCTCTATGCCATAACATTGCTTATCATTAGTCTTTAGCTTCTTAGATTAGACACTTCACTTATGTCCAATCATGTTGCAATAAGTTCAAAGGCATTAGTTTAGTTTAGATTTGTTATTGTCCAGTACCATTGCTATAGTACACCCTATAAGTAAGTTAAATATCTACAACCATCGTCTTTGGATCTCTTGATCATTAAGTTTTTGGTAGATCAGTGATCATCCTGCTAACTGCATCCCACAACCGTCTCATGATTGTTAGGTCTTTTTCCTTGGTCATTTTGCCAACAAAAGTAGCTGTTTGTATTAATTTTTTTTCTTAACTTAGTTTTTTATTTTTTTTTCGTTGATTGTATTTTTCATACTTCCAAATTAATAAAAATGGCGACCTAGTTTATTTTTAATTTTATTTGTTCATTATTAATTCATTGAGAAATCTGATATGTTAGTACTATTAAAAGAAAAGTTCTTAGCTTAAGAAAAAAAGAATCAATTTTGAAGGACAAATCATTCCCTTGATAGGTTTGATCATAGTCTAGCTATTTCGGTGCCTACAGTCACAAGCATTCAATCGATTTAAGTTGAATACAACTCCGGCATGCCCAACATAATTTCTAATCACACATGTTAGATAGTCATTCATTATATGTATGACCACATGTCTGTATTGAATAACAACAATACTTAACTTATAATAAAATTACTTTTTGCCTCTAAGGTGGGTTATCCTTTAACTAATGAAGCCACTTGCCCAAGGTTCCCTATTGTTCCATGGGTGAGTTTTATATGATTTCGAGGGAGTATTCGAACGCATTCTTTTATTGATATGATGTTTTTTTTTTTTTTTTGGAAACTTAAAAACTAAGGATATGATGGTTAAATTTGGAATCACTAATGATGGCTCCTATCTACTCTACCATGCATTTTTGAGACATACTCACCTCTTCTTTTGTTGTGCTTACTCATCTTGAATTTTGAAACAGCTCCACTAGGAAATGAGTACTCTTTTCAATCCAATTCTTTTCTTATTCTAATATGTTCATCTCTTTGTGTAAAACTTAAGGCATCATGTTTCTTCTTTTCTAAGCTAGCTTTGTCTTCTGGCTCTTGCATGGCATCTTTAGAAGGAATAAAACAACTACATTTTAAAAACAAATCCCTCACTAATGAAGCTAGTCTTAAACTTATTCTGGAGGAATTGTGAGGCCCCAAATAGTTCTCTCCCTCTTTCACAGTAGCCTGGGATGCTGTCTCTAATACTGACATTTATGGGCTTGCGGACAAATGCTTACACTTGAGTTATTTTGGACTAAAGGGTTTTGCTCGGCCTCTATCCACGATTTCTCTTTTAAGATCCATGATGAAAACTCGCTTGCTTCAATATCTTGCCTTGAGAAGTCATCTGGGTCTATGTGGCTTTATACGTATTTATAGCTTCTTTGTTTGAACTATTATGGTGGCCAGGTTAGCATCATTTGCAAGAGAAAGCCGACTCTTATCTCTAAGTTGTCTAATGCTTCTTCAAGTCGGCATCCCCACATTATCTCTTCCAATATGCTGGCTGCTTATATCCTGATCTTACAACATATATATATATATATATATATATATATATATATATATATATATATATATATATATATATATATATAACAATGCTTCTCTTATTGATTTTTAGGTTAAATTAGATTGTTTTCTTCTTTCTTTCTTTTTTTTTTTCTTTTTCTTTTCCTTACCCTGGGGTGTAAATTTTCTTTCTTGTTCCCTATCTTAAGGTGAGGTGTAAGATTTCCTTCTTTTTTGCTTTTCTTTCCTAGAGTGGGCGTTTCTTTTCTTTTACTTCCCTAGCTTGGGATGTGAACTTTCCCTTTCTTCCTCTTGTAATTATTCGATGACTAGCCTTTGAAAGTGACTCTTTTTTAATTTTTTTTTTTATTATTATTTTTATATATATTTTAAAATCTTTCAAAGGAAGATAAAAAAAGAAGATTAAAATAAAAAAAAAACTACAAGAATTGGAGAAGAATTTATTGGGAGTCATGGAATCAAACTCTGAAGAGAATCATACAAGTGAAAAATAAATACAAGCAAAGCAACACAGATAACACATGATTTTAAAGGGAAAAATTCTTGCATACTATAGATTAGATGGACTTACAGATGCAAAAATTATAATTTTCTCCCTTCCAAACCCGAGAAATGATTTTGCTCTCTTTGTTCTCTAACCTAATCCTATATTACATCCACATATATAATGTTACACCTGGAATAGGAAACAAATTGCACAATTATGTAAAACTCACATGCACGGTCGATCTAAGCTTCGATTAATCGACATTAATCGTGCAACCCTTAATCGATCGAGCAACCCTCGATCGATCGAGCCTCCATGTTTGATTAATCAAATATGCTCAAAAGTGTCTAACGAGCAAATTAGAAAATCTGGAGAATTTCGATCAATCGATCAATTTGGTTGATTATCGATCAATGACCCCTCTTTCAAAATAAATTAAAGCCACCTAATTTCAACAGGATCTCGAGATTAAATAATACTACACCTTCAGTTGGTGCTCTAAAAAATGTACAATTAAGAATAAAATAAAGCAATGGTTAACATTCAATGAAAAGTGAGCCAATGATAGAATGATTGGAATATTTTAATAATGGATTTTTGGGCCATGGCCCATCCAAGTGGGGCCCATCATATCTTATGTTTGTATCATGGGCTCTAATTGTTCAAAATTATAAGCAGTGACATATTACGGGGTAGGCGTAGTGGGCCCCTGACAGTAGACCATTTAAATTACTCTTATCATATAAAGAGTGAATGAATAAGGTGTGAACTTATTGTAGTCACCACACGATTTAAGTTGTGTAGGGCCACCATAATGTGTGAGGCCATTTAACTCATGTAAATGACCTGAAGACTTGGATTGTTTTCCACCATCAATCTAAGTTTGGGGTGAACTGGGGTGAACTGCGGTATTGAACTGGATCAAGTACTATCTGTTGAGTGACTGCGAAAGCACACAGAGATGAATCAAGTAAAGTATTACAATTGTGCAATTAAGTTCAATCACATAGACTTTGAATTTAATGTGGAAAATTCCTTTCGAAAAAAAAATCATGGCACAAAGCGATAGATGCATTATAAAAGCAGAAAATTGCAAGAGATTACCCAATTCGAACAAACCTCGAATCACCCAAGCTACATTCTTGAAACCCTATAAATGAATTAGAAAGCTCTTAATATTCCCAATTCTCAATTATACCCATATATATAGCCTCTAGGTGAATCACAATCGAAGTAGGAAACAAATCCCGTACTTACGCAACTCCGCATAACTCTGTATAACTCTGTGCGATCATTCGATGACACCTTTGATGTTACTTTGATGACATCAAACCTCTTCGATATCATTGAACTAAACATTAAAATGTTCCAGTGACTAAACATGTATTTTTCAGGTTTTCTCGATGTCACTGACGTCTCATCGATAGCATCGAACCCCTTCCGATGGCATCGAACAGGACACCTAAAGTGTCCGGTAACCAATCATGAGATTTTTAGATTTTTTCGATGGCATCGAGCAGCTGTCGATGCATCGAACAACTCTCGATAGCATTGAACGGTTTGTCGATGGCATCCACAAACCCTATTAGTGAAAGATTTGAGACATCAACAACACTATGGAATCCCACTAGAACATAATCCAGCCTATCCCTAAGTTGCAACCGTGTTAGGCCTAGATAAAAAAATGCAGCCTGATCCGTAACTTTGGTGGGCCAAACCAAAGGGAACAGTGCATGGGGTACTTGGGCGGGGGATCTCCCACCATGGAAACTTCTAGATGGAATATGGGGTCAACTATGTTCTGGATGTCATCCAACACAGTCATCTAGTGCGTCCCACAAGGATGAAAAGACACCAAACTCAGGCTATTAAAAAACACAGGTGGGCCATAAAAAGCGAATATATAGTTTTTTCCTGTGATCATACAATTTTCTCTGTGGTGAGTCTAATGTCTCACCTGAGTTTTTGACGCAGGGATGAACGTGATGAGGTCGATCACCGTCTTCCTCAAGGATAACTACTCCGAATCCACGGAGCTTCTCTGGACTCCTCACAGAGACTTCTCGAATCCACGAGGAAAGGAAGCAGGAAAATAGAAATAATTCTAATAAATTCGAAATTGATTGATGAATTATTAAAAACGAGTTTACACCCCTTTAAATAAGGGAACCAAGCAACATGAAAGAAATCAGACTCACACTACAACTAAAACTCCTAGAATTCGCAACTTACTATAAATAGTAAACTTACTATTTATAGACGGTCACGATGTCTACTAGTGCGCAAGGTTTTCGGCCAAAAATAGTAAGTGTCCTATTTGGCTTCAACAAACCGTTCTCCTAATTATCCTAAGCACTTTTCATGTTGGACACAACTCCTAAAGCCCAACGGATGAAAAGTTATACTCAAACTAAAACTTACTATTTATAGTAAAAACAAAATTAAAACGAGGAAACGATCGTCGATCAGGGGGTTTTTCGCAAATCCGGGCTGCGCAACCCGGCGTAGCGGGTTGGTTGGCTAAAGTAGCTCGTTCTACCCCAAAATCATATATTTTACGTCGGATAACTCATTCCGGATTGTGAGATACGCCCGATCTAAGGTCCGATGGTCCGGATCACTTCTGTCGCCGACCGTGCCTTTTCTGATCCATCTTAGCCATGAAATTGTCCGCGACCCGCTCTACATCAGTTTTGGGTACAGATGATACCTGGCCGGATACACGGTGAACATGATAAGATGCAACAGACAGACGGTTTGGAATCCAAATAAGCATAAGGTTGGGCCCCACAAGCAGCTAAAGCGGATGGAATTAGCATACCTTCCAACTTATGGGATATATCATTCCCCATCTCAAATTACAGCCAACAAAGAGGAATTGCACAATCCTCAACTCTGAAGATACTGTATATTTGGGTTTTCAGTATGTAGAACTGGGGCCAGAATTCAGTGGTCCAAAGAAATGGTTGTCTTGGGTCCAAACAGATTTGGAGGATGGACGACACCAATCTTGCTGCTTTTCTTCTCAACCTTCTATTTTTGGGCCAAATTTTAAAGGTTAGGGTTATCTTATTGGGTAGGCCTTTTAGGGAAGGCTCCATCTACGTCTGGCCTAACAGACAGGTGGTTTAGATTACTGACCAATGGGCCCACTTATGTCAACAGGGAAGGGAAACATGTTGTGTATGATCAGTTTGGATCAGGAAACATAAACTGGTTCCAAAATGAATGAGAGAGAGAGAGAGAGAGAGAGAGAGAGAGAGAGAGAGAGAGAGAGAGAGAGAGAGAGAGAGAGAGAGAGAGAGAGAGAGAGAGAGAGAGCTTTGATACTGATAGAGTGTGATGGATCATACACAGGTGCTTGAAATTTCTTACGTGTTGCGTACATGAGATGCTTGGGTCAATTTAAAGTATCCAAATTATAGGTCCTAGAATAGATGTGTCATGAACTAAAATTTATTTGATTATTACCTGACTATAGGATCGGTGGACATTTATTGGGGGCTAGAAATGAATGGATGCGTCCTATCCCCACCGGTCTCTAGCCCCGAACCGGCAGTTCTGTGGGCAGGCCCACTGTGATGTATCTGTACATCCAAGCCGTCAATCCCTTTTCTCAAAAATTGCATATGTAGTATAGATGTATTATGAACCAAACTTACCTTCTAAATTCATTTGATCATCCAACTGTCTAAGCGGCTGGTCATTTATTGGATGATTGCGAACAGAAATATGAAAATGGTCTTCTTCAACAAAGAAGTGTCTACAAATCAGAGGTTGGGATTCTTCAACCAATTGGATATTGGGTTTTGAATTTGCAACAGCCCTTTTCTCAGTTTAAGCAGTTAATTTAGAGTTAACCTAGGTACATGAACAAGTTCTGAGCGACTGAATACCAAATAATTCCCAAAGTTAAAAGGGAGCCACTATTTCCACTAAGGCTGCCACTTAGGTTCAGGGCAACTTAAAAACCAGTTTGCTTATTAACGTCCAAAACTCCAACCCAATTCAAAATCGAGTCATGTTCATGTTGTGCAAATTCAAGTTTGGTTTGGTTGAGTTGGATCCTTACTCTTGCTCCAGTGGTGGTGGACTCTCAGGAGTTTCAACACCCGGTCAAGGGTTTGAGCATCCATAGGTGATGAAATTCCACTATGGTGTGAGTGTGTGGGGGTGTAAGTGCATGTGTTTTTAAATTTAAAAAAAAAAAGAAAGTTTGGTTGAGTTGGGTAGGTTAGTATTGAGCAAATTCAAGTTTGGTTGGATTTGAATGGGGATAATCATTCGAGTTGGATGCTTTGGTAGGAATTCGGATCAAGTTGGGTCGTGGGCATGAGTCCTCTTGAATCTGGGTAGACCCTCAACCCAACCTGCCCTAGCTGCACTTCTAATTTCCATGGTCACTTAGCTCGAGACACATGGTATTGTCTAGGGCTTTGCAGGGTTTACAGTGATATATATGTTTTATCCAAGCTGTCCATCAATTTTTCTTTCAAACTTTTTTAGGGCATAAGCCCAAAAAGGAAGCATCTCTAAAGCTCCAGTGGACCACACCATACAAATTGAGGGTGACAATGACCCTACTGCTGAAACTTCTCAAGGGCCACCGTGATATTTATTTGCCCTCCAATCTGTTCATAAGGTAACATATACCTGAATGAAGTGAAAACATAAATATGAGCTTGATATAAGACTTCTGCGGCGCACAGGAGAATTCTAGCAGCAGGCATTCAATTCCCACTCTTTCTTATAGTGTGGTCCACTTGAGCATTCAACTTGACTCATTTTTTCAGCTCATCGTCTGTAATGATTTGTCAAAATGGATAACACAAATACATGAGTCCCATGAGGCCCTGACAGGACCGTCCCTCTCCAACCAGGTGTGGGGTAGTACCCAATCCCCACCCGCAGCTAGGTTGGGCGTAAAACAAATTTTGATATCTATCATAAATTTTAGGCCATGGCCAATTCACACGTCTCGTGGCTTAGCCTAGACCTGGCCAAAAGTAATGTGGGTTAGGGGCCTGGGGGCAACCCAGCTCAGTTACAACCCCATTTCCATGAATGAAAAAGAACCGCGTTGGCGTACCTGACGCTAATCACCATGCTACATATGCAAATCGAGATTCACAAGGGTGAAACTTTCACGTGATCCACGCCCATCCGTCAGATACGCTCCCTCAAGTTCGTCATGAAAACAATAAATGATGATGATCCAACACTCAGTCATGTGGGCCACGCTATAGTAAACAATTGGGATGTGACATCCACCACAGTATGGTGTTTATATGTCATCCAGTCCGTTCATATGAAAGAATTACCCAAAGCACAGTATTGCAATATTCAGGTGGGCCATACCCCCGAAACTTAGAGGGTGTGGTGTGCCTGATGGACGGGTGGATTGGATGCTTTAAATCGTTTCCCCACTTTAGTGAAAGTAACCTGGTAGGTACAAGGCCTGGTACACAAGCGCTACCGATGAAAAATACACAGTTCAATTCCAAAAATGGTAAATAGTGTATGCAAATCAAGTAGGGTGGGTGTTGCCATCAATCTCTCTCTCTCTCTCTCTCTCTCTCTCTCTCTCTCTCTCTCTCTCTCTCTCTATATATATATATATATATATATATATATATATATGTGTGTGCGCGCGCGCGAAAAGGTACTATGCGCTCGACCTCACGATAAACTCCCGTGAGGTCGAGATGTGTGGGCGCCAACGTGATGTGTGTCGACCATCAACACCGTGCGTTTGATGGGTACCCTTTAAATTATGGGACATCCCAAAAATCAAACGTATACTGAACTCAGGTGGTCCATACCATCTAAAATCATGTGAAACACCGTTAAAACATATAAAAGCACTTGGTGGGGCCCACTTGAGTTTTTAATGCTGCTAAAACTTGGTCTGAACCCTCATACAAGTGGGACATACATAATAGATGGGCTGAATTTTCAAAAAATATCTTTTGTGAGCCCAAAAAGGATTATGAATGTTTTAATGGTGCACAGCCCCTCTCCACTTCTGCATATGGTGTGGCCCAAAAAAGTCACGGATTGACTTTATTTTTGAGACCTAGGCCTTCGAAATGCATCACGGTGGCGCCCACACAGCTCAACCTCATAGGACGGACTTGTGAGGTCGAGCGCATAGTACCTTTTCCCTCTCTCTCTCTATATAAAGACGAAAAAAAAAAAAGAGAAAGAAAGAATGAGAGAAAGAAAAGAAAAGAAAAGGAAAAAAAAGAGTGTCGCTGTCGCGCGCGGATTCAGTACCACCCCGGCAGTACCTAGCTAGATAAGGATGGTCTTTACAGAGGCTCTGTGGGGCACACTGTGATGAATATGTTTTATCAACTCCGTTCATACATTTTTACATTATCATTTTAAGGCACTAGACTAAAAATAAAGCTAATTGAAGAATCAAATTGGCCACACTATAAGAAGTAGTGATATTGAAAGCTTACCATTGATAACTTCTTAGGGCCTTCCGTGATGTTTGTTTGTCGTTCAACCTATTCATAAGGTCATATAGACCTTTATGGGAAAATATAAATATTATCTGGATCCGATACTTCAGTTCTCTCCGAGAAGTTTTGGACTGCTTTCTTTAGTGTGGTCCACTTGAGCTTTAACTAGAGCTGGGCATCGGACCGAGTCGAATCGGATTGGGCCCAATTCGACCAGATCCGAGTTCACCAGGGTCTGACCCGAACTCGGTCAGAACCGGGACCGAGTCCTGGACCTCTGACCCAATCCGATCCAAACCCACGTGGCCCTGGACCGATCCGAGTCAGACTCGGTCAGGAAAACCGAGTCGGATCGGATTGGCCCAGGTTTGGATCCGATCCAAGAAAAAAAAGAAAAAAAGAGGGAGAGAGAGAGGGAGAGAGAGAGGGAGAGGGAGAGAGAGAGAGGGAGAGAGATTTTGTACCTTGATATGGCATCACTTCTTCTTCTTGAATATGAGGAAGAGAGAGGGCCATTGCAGCTCTTCTTTTCTTCTTCTTCTTCTTCCCCTGCAGTTGCTCTAATGAGAGATGTAACACTGTTCCCAGGAAATTCTTTACACCCCGGAGATGACTAGCAAAAAAGGATAAGAAGTAAAAAACATTTATGCTTGTTCTTCCATTTATGCTTGTTCTAGCATTGTTATCAATTCCTAACATCTTGTCCTTTTGGTCCCTTGCCCTGCCAAATTGCATTATTATTAACAAATATATGAAGGATCAAACAGGATACATGATGAAAGAGAAATACCTTTAACCTGTGTTTGGTTGCACTATCGTAGTGAATTGCAATTTGATGTAGAGCGGGTTACGGACAGTTCAAAAGGTACTGTTTTGAGGCAGTGTAACTGATAAATAAGTTAATATCTTATGGAAGATCCACATGTGCAAAGGCAAAGGAAGCCGCAAAACGTGAGCAGGCCGAACATCGTACTACTTGCAAGCTCCGTATTGAGAAAGTTAAGAGCATCCAGAAAAGTCCACACAGAAACAGCCAAGTTCTGCTACTTGTACCATTTGAGCGGCATTAGTTAATCGACACGTTCACCTACCTGATCGTTACGAATTAATACCATGGATCCAGCATCTTTAGCTTATAGTTCATATTTCTTTCAAGAAATTCAAATACTTTTTTAAGAATTTAAGAAATTCAAATACAAGCAACATGTATAAACTTTTAGGCATGTTTCTTTTAGATTCATTTTTTAAAAACTCTGTTTTGTTTATGCAAGTGTTTGTGTGTAAAACAAAGCTTAGGATCAAAAGCTAGGTTCCGAGTGGAAGCTAGGTAAAAAGGGCATCATGTTTCTTGTTTTCCGCTTCCACTCAGAATCCAGTCCTGTTGCACATTCGACATCTGACTTCATTCTGTTAAAGGTGGGTTGTGTAAGAAAGAGGAAAATACTTTGATCTCTTGAAATTCTGCAGTCCGCAGCCTTCAGTATTGATCCCTAACTTCTGGATTCAGGGCCATGGACTTCACTCTAGCAAGTGCCTTCTCCAACCTTGCCTTTGTCTGCTTTCTTCCTTCTTTCAGAAAATCATAATCATCGTCTTTAGAGGATCCAGTCTGTATGTTGGGGGCCTCGACTCGGAACCCACGCAGGCCACTTCCTTTTCTTCTCCAGCGTAAAATTGCTTTCTCAACAATCCCTATAGTCCATATGATCTTTCCATAATGTTTTCTCACCTGATGCCCCCTCACATGGGCTTTCTCACCACAAAATGAAAACTATTAGTTACTAGTAAAGAGAAACGCATGCCGGGAATAAACAACAATTGCACTGCATCTCTGAGGACTACTTCAGTAGTCAGCAGGATTACCCAAAATTGAATTACATGGGATTGTCTACCACACATGGGGCTCACCCAAGTGACCAGAACCATTACACCTGTTGGCACCACAATGGTGATCCATGGTGCAAAAGAACGTATCTATACATTACATTTTCAGGTCCCTAGGTGTGCATTAATCTACAAATTCAGTAAGAACATCATCCAAAGGCTGATGCATGCTCCCTTAGGTGGCACTTCATTAAGGTAGTCAAAATCCAAAAAATCATTCTGATTTAATTTATCAACATAAGAAAAAGACCATGGAAATGGCATTTTGAACCTGTATATGCAGGCATAAGAATTACCTACGAGTCCAAGTAACCTTATTAGCTTTTACTAGAAGATGGGCGCAATGACAACATTAGCATATTTGCGAGGGAACAAGGAAAGAGAGAACAGAAGAAAAGGCAACCCACATGGATTTCAAATGTAGATTTTCAGAAACTAAATTACTTTTTTTAAAAAAACTAAATTAAAAAGACTGGAAGAATAGCAAATATACCTGGATCTTGACAATTCGCTGACGGATTATCAAAAATTCTTTTCTTCCCTTCCAACTGCGAAATTTGTTCTGTATACGTATTGCAGCAGTATGCGAAGGTTCATCATGCTGTCCTATTCTGTGTGTCTTGACAGAATAAAGACGGGTTCAAGTTCCTTACCTGTCAGGCTGCCACAATATGCTGCCCAGTGGAGAGCAGTCCATCCATGCACATCCCGGAAATCGATTTTCACACCTGCAGCTAGCGTTGGTGCTATTGCCCAATCATAGCCAAGGGCAGTAGCTAAATGAAGCACGCCTTGGCCTTCCTTATCCAAGACACTAGGGCCTTTACCACCTTCAGCCACTTTGTAAAGAAGCCAAACTATAGATGATACATGCTCAATGGAGAAATCAAAAGCAACATCCTTTAAAGTGACTTTTTTCAAATGATTCTGAACTAAATATGTTGCATTCTCCTTGCAATGCATTTTCCCGTAGAAGCACTCATTCAAATATAGAATAACTCTCCAATCAATAATATCATTCTTGAAGTTAACTTTTATAAATTTCTATACATAATTGGTAGAACAACTTTCTTGCATGCCATTAGTAGGAACAATTGATGTGATTAACATCAAAGCTCATGGAAGAGACATTGAAGCATAAAAGTTATAACAACATATAAGTTAAAACAACATAACTTGTAAGTTAAAACAACATTACTTCTTTTCCATAAAGCCATTTATCTTGGAGATTCTATGCCTTAACAGCTAAGAATTCTGAGCAGGAAATATGTGCTTAAAAATAATCGATAAAATGTTATCTATGGATAACTGACAAATGAATCTAGCTTAGAAACTTTTAAATATCGCACTTGAACAAATAATAATAAGAAATTGAACATTGTTGAATGGGCCATGTATCACATGGCTCATTCGACCATCTATCCCATCTCATGACTTTTCAAACACAATGATTTCTCCAACCTTACAAGATTAGAAAAAGATTAGGTAACATGCACATACTGACATAAACCATGTCTAACATCATGTCCAAAATCAAAAATAAAAAAAAACCTAACATGAACATACTGACATATAGATTAAGTAAAACTTTCATACATTCAATACCCTCTATATGATGAATGCCTTTGTGGCATGTAACTAGATGAACCTTGTCCATAATAGTAACCCCCTCCTCCACCTCCACCTTCGTCGCCAGATTCATCTTTCGGTTCTCTTTTTACTGATTCAACTGCAGGAGAACTCTTGGGCGACTCCAAGCTGGATGTATCCAACAAATGGTCGTTCACCTCTGCTGAATCGGATGGTGGGAATCTCTTCCCATCGTCCTCATTCACGGATGCGAGAACTTTTTTCAAACGCTTTTTATGATCTGATTTGTATGGGATTCCCAAAAGCCTATAAAATGCTGCAAGACTTTTAAGAAACTTTGATGGTTTACTTGTGCCTGCTTCAGCATCATGTTGTCTTGGAGGTGGATGTTGTTGTCTGGTACTTCTTAATTTGTATGCCATTTGCATGCTTTCTTTGACGGCCTCTTTAAAATTCCGTTCTTCTTGCTCTCTTAAAATTCTCTCTTGTTCTTCTTCTCTACTAATTATGGTTGTGGAAGGCCTGGAACTAGAGATAAAGGTAGTTGCAGTTCCTCTGCTAAACCCTTCTTCATTTATAACAGGCATACTTCTATATATTCTTTGATTAGTTGTATTGGTTGTAGTTGCAGGGTGAGGGGTGTGGGAAGTCTTTGTATTAGAATCGAGAATGGCTCCAAATAAATCCCGAACCTCCTGAGAAGCTTTGCTATAAGGTGCAGCGTCTCCTTCCCGACAAGCCAAATGTAATTTGAGTCGATTTGTTTTATTGACAAACTGTTTTCCACATAACTTACATTTCAACTTTATATTTCCATCCTGAGAGTAAGTTTGGACTCCATAATCCCAAATATCCGCCGATGCATCATCTTCCGATGACATATCTAGTGTATATCTGATTAGCTTAGGACAAAAAAAAGAAATTAAAGTTATGAATGAACGCAAGTACGAGTACCTAAAAATATAATAAGAGATTTAAATAACATTATCTAATTGAATATTACTAATGAAAAAAGAGATATTCATCCACCCATAAAACATAACCATAAAACATCAATGTAACTGTTTTAACAAAATTACAAATAACATGATATAACAAAATTAAAAGGCATCAAAATCATATTGCAGATGCAGGCACCGTCTCTTCAATCTTATCACTCTCTTCTTCATCGAACTCCTCATCAATAGAGGTCTCTTTCCCCCACATCGGACGCAGCCAATCCTGGGTACAAATGAGCGCTTCAACCGATTCAGGTGTAAGTGAGCTTCTATACTTACTTACGACCCTACTTCCCGTACTGAAAGCAGATTCTGAAGCCACGGTTGAAATTGGAATTGATAAAATATCGCGTGCCATTAACGAGAGCACAGGATACTGCAACTTATCAGATCTCGACCTCCACCACTCCAAAACATCAAAATCTTCACCTTTGTTTAGAACTAGAATATCCTCCTTGAGATACTCTTCAAGTTCTGATCTATGCAAATGTACTTGAGTCCCTTTCAACTGTGTATAGTAAGACATGAAATCATCTATCGTGTCTTCTTGCAATTCATCAACAGCTGCAGAACTAGAACCCACAGGAGGAGATTGTTCTTTTGCGGCACACGCATACAAATTGTACAATTCACTAGCCGCACCAGAAATTTTTTCAGCCTCAGCAACACCCATCACACCATACAACCTATTACATATGAAGCCAACTATAAACATCTTGTAGCGGGGATCAAGAACGACTGCAACACCCATTAACAGACTACACTCAGACCAATACTTATCAAACTTTACCTGCATACCCATGGTCATGAATTGTAAAAAGTCTTGTTCACTACTGCTTTTGCGCAAGGCATCTTTTACCTTCCAAAGTTCGGACAAAAATATATTTGCTGTTGGATACTTGCAGCCCGAAAATTTCTTCGTGCAGTTGTAAAAAACAGAAAGGAACTTACGAACTGATACAACTCTTAACCAATCATCTTCAGAAGGCAGCCAAATATATGCACTATCACGCTCTGCATAGTGAGAGAAGGCAGGTCTTAAATCTATCGCTGAATCCAACATTTCAAAAGTTGAATTCCAACGTGTCGTGACATCCAACTTCATCGTTCTCTGAGTTGACAAATTCAACCGCTTCACGATCTCATTCCATGCATGTAGTCGTGAAGGTGACCCTCGTATGTACTTCATACTCTCTCTTATATTTTCGATCGTGGGATCGATTGTTTTAAGGCCTTCTTGTACAATCAAGTTTAGGATGTGGGCACAACACCTAACATGAAATATCTTTCCACCAAAATACAAGTCACTGGTGGCCTTAAACTGGTTGCGCAAATTCATTATCACACTATCATTTGCGGACGCATTATCTAGCGTAATTGTCGAGATCTTCTTCTCAATTCCCCACTCCATTAGACATTTGTGTATGCAGTCTGAAATCATCAAACCACTATGAGGAGGCGCAAGATAACGAAAGTTTATTATTCTCTTGCAAAGCCTCCATTCGGCATCAACGTAGTGAGCAGTTAGGGACATATACCCCTTTCGTTGATTAGATGCCGTCCACAAATCTGATGTCAGGCTAATTCGAAAAATCGTGGCCAACTCTCCTTTCAACTTGACCTTCTCGCCTTCATATATCTTCTTACATACCCTCTTGATTGTTGTACGAGAGACCTTCTCGTATTTGGGGTTAAGGCATTTAGCTAGTTCAACAAAAGTACGACTCTCTACCATCTGAAATGGTCTTTCATCTGAAATAATTAACTTGGCCGTCCACTCATTCACCAACTCTTTGTCATACTTGTAAATGGACACTGACGGACCACCTGCAGATTGCGAAAATGATAGTGTTTGTTGCCTTAGCCCACTTCTCAATTTTTTAAGACACTTTACTAGATGTTTCTTTAATGTTGTGGTCGACCCATCTGCTTGCTTAGTGTACTGACTCTTGCAGTGCTTGCATTGTATCTTCACTTGGCCGTTCCTCAGGGTTACTTCTTCAAAATCTTCCCACACTGCCGACCTCTTTTTCGTATTTCCCGCAACATGTGACTGTGTGGTACTCGTATCAACCACGTCAACGGGCACCTCTCTATGTTCAACACCTAATCCTTCATCTTTAAGGATTACCGGTGATGTAATTGATCGACCACCAGGGGCCGGGGACAGGGTATTTGAAAGACCCTCGCTTTCCATCTGATAATTGAAATATACTAAATCATATTAGCATTAGAAATCTAATGCTAACAGAGTTATACTAAATCCTAAATTAGTTACCCATCCAAGGTTAGATAGATTATAATACTTTCATATTCCCATTTAAACATCCATGCCGAAAATCCGGCAGCATCTCCCCATGCCTCTCCAGATAAGTTGATCTTACGTTACATTCCGATGCCAAATATCTAAAGCAATGTAAAGATATTTGGCATTGGATACGAAACGAAAGAAACATATCCAGAGAGAAACGAGAAGATGTACCGCAAATCAGGCATGAACATTTAAATAGGTTATATGAAAGCATACTATCCATCTAACCTTGAACTGTCCAAAAAGGGACAATTTGAACGATTTCTATGCCACCAAAAACATACTATATCTATGTATGACCACATAGAAATCCTCAAACGGGTAACTAATTATCTAACTTACAACTAACAATCACAAGTCACAACTATAAACTAACAAGTCAAAATAATAATTTAAGAAGAAAATTAAAGTAATGATTGAATAGACAGTTGCATGTTCATGTTCACATTAAACTATAAATAGACAGTTGCATGTTCATGTTCATGTGAAGATCTAGATCCTTCCTTGGCATGTGAACGCTGGAAAGAAGGTCATACATGTGTTTTCAGTGCAATTGACTCTGCGGGTTCAAAAATAAAAAAACTTTGATACTCTGGCAATGCAAGTGTAATAATGATACGCGTGCACTTATAAATTACAGGTAAGTATTTCAAATTAAACTATCCAAATTATGGGTTCCAGCTCAGATGTGTCATGAACCAAAAATTATAGTTATTCGATTATCTAACTATCAGATTGGTGGACGTTTATCAGACAGTTAAAAATCAGAAATATTCAGATTGTAATGTTCCAACAAACAAGTGTCCAGTGTCCACCATTCAAAGGTCAGGGCAGTTCAACCAATATGATACTGGTCTTAGGACTGAACCAACACTCATTTCCACACATTAGTGGGGGTAATTCGAGTACCTGTACAATCTCTGAGTGCTTGAGATCCCTTCGATTTTCAACCACCAGGCCCAACTCAAATCCATGTGAATGGGAATCTTAGCACACATGTTAAAATGGGTTTCACAAATTCATATTTCAAAACTCTTGCATGTTTCCCACCAACCATCTTTAAGTAGTGAGAGATGTGTGGACACTAAATCGTTTGGTGCATTATTTAGATCCAACGGCTTAGCAAACTTGCAGAAAAGGCTATCAAGAACATGCTGATTGGCTTACCTGAGCAAGCCTACGCAGGAGCTTTGATCAATGCCTAGCAAGCCATTACTTTGCTGGGCTATTCATTGGTAATTTTCTAGCCTGAAGGGCAATGGGCTTGGGCTTTTGTAAGAAACTATTTCTAAAGGGTAGGTTTTTTGAACTAGGTCAGGGTGGGCCAGGCCTCGACCGAGTCCAGCCAGTTTTGTAAAAGAAAATGACCAACGACCAGGATTTAATGTACACGTGCGGCTAATCCAGGAAGGATTGAACTGGTCTAGCTTATATACTTTTTGGGCCATGGTTTGTTCACCATGGACCCCACTTGATAATGGCTGGGATAGTTGTCAGATCAAACCAATGGATTAATGGCCCAATAGATTAATGGCCCAATACACTCTTACCTTTTGTTTTTTTTTTTTTTTTCATTCACAATCTTTCTGGTTTCTATAATGGTTTGAGATGAATGGTCCATGGTCCAAAAATCACATAGGCTAGATAGTTCTAACCCTTTGGTGACATACAAATAAACATTGAAAGAAGAAAAGGCCAGGTGAGAATCCTAGCCTTTTAATTTTGACCTGCAAGTGGACGGTTCACAAAATAAATATAGGGGACTTATTTGATAATCAGGCAACCTGAGTTTTTGATACTCGGAGTCGGATGTATGATGCTTGATAGCCAGGCACTCAAAAACTGCACACATGTGACATGTCACATATAAACCCAAGTTAAATGGACTAAATTGTAGAACCCATGTTGGCTAATTTAGTGTGCCAAAATCAGATTGGTTGAACAAATCTGATTCATGGAGACTTGTTTGTTCAAATAGGATCATTGGATGCTTTTCAATTTTTGATAGTTGAATAAATGTCCACCAATCATATATTTGGACAATTAAGTGAGCATAAATTTAGGTGAGAAATGCTCACAAGCAGCTGGGTGTAGGTCCAACTAGTTGATATGTGGGGCCCACCATGGTGTTTGTATGACATATAGTCTCTAGCAAGGTTGTTTCGTCATGAAAATAAGATGCCCCAAAAATTAGCACAATCCAACCATGAAAAATAAATTTCCCACCATCTTATTTCCAGGCATTTCATTTGCAAGATGGAACTATCTTATTGGACAAGCAAGATGCCATACAATCACAGTTGTAGGCCCCACACACTAATTAGTTGGATGTATAAACCAGCACCCAGCGGGTGGGCCGTGGGCCCCTTTGTCAAATTTAGAAACTAAAACAAATGGCATGCAAATCAATAAACTGACTAAAAATAAAAATAAAAATCACAGATTCTCATTCTGCATATATCCCACAACCAGGCCACAGCAAATGGATGAAAAAGACTCATTCAAAAAAAAATAAAAATGGAGAAAGGAACTTGACCCTTACCCGAGTAGATGCAGACGTCGGGCGGGCAGCAACGAAGAGGAGAGGAAGAAGAAGATGACGGACGAGACGGCTGGAGTCGGGCAGGCAGCACTGAAGAGGAGAGGAAAAAGAAGAGGACAAATGGGACGGCTTGACGTCGGGCAGGCCGCAGGCAGCAGCGAAGAGGAGAGAAAGAAGAAGAGGAAGCACCGATCGTCGATCGAGCGATGAGGGAAGAGGAGAGGAAGAAGAGACGTAGCACGTTCGGGCGGGAGAAATTTGGAGAAAAAATCGGGCTAGGGTAAAAACGACCGAGCGTCGAGCGATTTGGGGGAAAAAAGAGGGTTAGGGTAAAAACGAGAGGTGAAAACGTTCGGGTGAAAGAAAAGGATATATTTATAGTATACCCGACTTCGCACCGGGTCGGGTCTGTTCGGGTCGGGTCGGATCTGGTCGGATACGGTGTTATCCGAACCAGAATCGAAATTCCACCGGATCTGGACGGTTAGAATCGATCAGGCTCGATCAGACCGTCGGTTCTGTTCGGAACAGTACCGAGTCGGGTCTGGTCGGGTCGGATCAACCGGATCGGACCCAAGTTGCCCACCTCTAGCTTTAACCTACGTCATTATTACATTTGTGAGCTAAAATAGAATTTTAAAATGGATGGACGAAGTGGATAAAAGAAACACATCAAGGGGGGTCTCACACATAGACACCCAAAACCGTGGCTCTTGGTATCGATCCCCAGTAGGGGTGGCTAACAGGAGTGTGTTTACTAACATGGGTGTGTACTAACAAGCTAAAAAAAAAAAAAAAAAAATGAAAAAAAAAAAAAGAGGGTCTCACATGTACCTTTGCTGGACTGTCCGTCTCTAGCTAAGTACTGGCAGGGGCAGTACCCAATCCGCCCCCGTCTCCGTCGGATGTGGATTGCGTCCTAACCCATCCGTCTCGAGCTGGGAACGGGCGGCATCTTTGAGTGGTCACCATGACGTGTGGATCTTATCTACACCATCCATCAATTTTTTAAGTATAATTTTAAGATATGATAAAAAAGACAGATACAAGGATCAAACGGACTACATAACGGGTATTAAACTCCTGCGGTTGAAAACTCCTTCCCACATAAGTTTTGGATGTTGATATTTTTGTTTTTCCTTCGTCTTCGTCCAGGTTTACCTATATTTATGAATCGGTTGGATGTCAAATAAACATCAATGTGAACCTTAGAAAGGTTTAATAGTGAGGATAATTATCACTGGTACTCCCTACCATGTAATCTGCTTGAGCCTTGGATTTGCCTAATTTTTAAAATTATACCCCGAAATGATACGGAAAAAATAAATGAACGGTGTGGATAAGATCCATACATCGCGGTGGCTACTCCTGCTGCCCGTTCTCAGCTGGAGACGGGCGGGGGTAGCACGCAATCCGCATCCGTCTCTGTCAACCCATCTTCTTGGGTGGGCCATGCCATGCTAAGTAGTGGATAACATTTTTCAATGCAAGTTCCCCTGTCCATTATCCCGAGCTAAAGTCCAAATGTTTTTTTTTTTTTTTTCCTTTTTTTTTTCTCTTCCACCCAGCACTCCAAGTGGGAGATTGATCCATGACAGCAATCCGATCCATCAAAACCGTGGGTCCCACTTTTGATGGAGCGTGGACTTCCAAACCCCTTATCGCGGCCATCACGGACGATAAGAAATAAAAATCATTAGAAATCCATATTCAATAGGCATAGTCAAATCAAGATGTACTCCATTGCACAGGCCAACAAATCGAACGGTCTGGATTGGCACACGTGCCCCATGGCTACTCTTCGGAGGACGAGATAGCACAATCTAGTACTTAATAGAGTATTCACGTTGGAATCTATTGCAATGACACTGACGAAGACAGTCTGCGACACGCATCCATGCTAAATCCAGGCCATCCAAATCATGGCGCCGATGTAGGAGCATTGGCCGAAAATACACTGATCAAAGGACTGTTTTTGACTATTGAGGTTTGACCTGTAATAATAATAATAATAATAATAATAATAATAATGCTCTGGAACGAGATCGTTCTACCCTTGTAAGAACCAAGCTGGAGACGGACGGTCTTGGCAGGGGCTTTGTGGGCCCACCGTTATATATGTGTTTTATCTATGCCGTTCATCTGTTTTTATAGATCATTTTAGGTGAGTGCAAGTAAGAGAAAGATCTAAGGCTCAAGTGGACTATACCACAGTAAAAAGTGGGGATTGAATAACTACCATTAAAAACTTCTTGGGGCCATATAAGTTTTGGATCAAGCTGATTTTTATGTTTTACCATCATCCAAGTCTATGTGACCTTATGAAAAGTCCAGATGGAAAATAAACACCGGTGGGCCCTTGGAAGGTTTCTTCATCATTGTCAGCACTGCTTCATGTGGTGTGGTCCAATTGACCCTTCGATCTGCCTCTTTTTTGTACTTATGCACTAAAATGATATGTAAAAATGGATATACAGTGTGGATTAAAAACGTACATCACGGTGGGCTCCACAGAGCCCCTCAAGCACCGTCCGTCTCTCATTGGGTCCCAGTTGGAGTGGTACCCAAAACCACCGGTGATAACGCATAAGTTTCTGATACTCTGGAAGAGAGGAATGGTTGATACGCATGCACTAGTAAATTATATACTTATGAATATAATTAATTCTAATTAAGACATCCAAATTGGAGGTCCCAGTTTATGGATTATAAAACAAAATTGACGATGATTTAGTAACGTAAATAACCAATTGAGAGAAATTTATTGAATGGTTGAAATAAGAAATAAAATCGGACGGTTCTAATCTAATAAAAACTCTCCAAGAATCAGAGGTGAGGATTTGGCTTCCTAAAACTGTCCCACTTTACGATTCAGATAGATCTACAATGGACCCACAAATTGGACGGTTTGAATTGAGAGAGTGTATGTCATATATACTTTCAGAGTTCATCCGTATCGAGCATCACGATACACACACTGCCAGAGCATCAAATAACTCCCAAAAATAGACAGACGCACATCCTGGCATCCTGCCCGTAAACCAGCCTACCAAATGACTAAAAACCCCTCGGACATCCGATGCCAACTGTGCCTTTCTCCGGAGGCTATTTTAGTCATTTCAGTTTCCTGCAAATGCGCCGGTTTTGCTTTAAACACGCCTACCTTTTTTAGCATTTTTGGAATCCAGCCAGGCCGACACAAGTCTCGCATTGTCGCTACACAAGAAAGAGAGAGAGAGAGAGCCTTCTTCCTGCAAATCTCTCAAGAAAGAAGAATAAAGCGGTTCTCTCTCCATCGTTCTGTGGATATATTTTTTTTTTTTTCAGTGAGGAGAGAGAGATGGCTGCTTATAGAGCTGAAGATGATTATGACTACCTTTTCAAGGTAGTTCTGATCGGAGACTCTGGCGTCGGGAAGTCGAATTTGCTCTCGAGGTTTACTCGAAACGAGTTCAGCCTCGAGTCGAAGTCGACGATCGGCGTCGAGTTCGCTACTCGGAGCCTGAACGTTGATGGGAAGGTCATCAAGGCCCAGATTTGGGACACGGCGGGCCAAGAGAGGTGATCTCCTTCAAAACCCATTTCTAAATTTTGGATTTCTGGTGTGGGTTTTCTGTATCTTGGTTTCTTTTGTGCATGTTTTATGGATTAGGTTGTTCTACTTGTTGTGGTTAGGGTATTTGATTATTTATTATTATTATTTGAGTTGGGTTTGCTGAGAATTGGGTGTTTGAGCTGGATTTGGAGATGGGTTTTGTAGTTTAAGATCTGGAGAGGCTCTATGCTTTGATTTCGAAATTTTGAATGTTAGCTTTTGGCGGAATTTAATATTGAAAGGGTTTTTTTTACCTCCCCTTGCTTATTAGACTTGGTGGTTATAAATGAGAATAGATCTGTGAGTTGGTGGCCAACTTGGTTATTGTTAAGAACCCAAACAATAAGCCAAAAGTCTCTGGACTGATGGAACACATCCAGCTAGGCTCTTTTCAACCATTGGGATCATAACATTCTAACATGCTCTGCAGCCGATGTGGGCAGTGGTCCGGTATCCAGGTAGTCGTTTCCATCCTAAGAAAGCATGGCTGCTGCACTCTGCTTGTCCAGGTAGCCCTTTCTTGAAGTGAAGAAATTTGAGACGAAAATAATCAGATTTGTCAGTTCAATTCTTTACTTGAATAGTCAATATCTTACGATAGATTTGTTGCCCTTTTCTGGATATTCCAGCAAGTGGAGAAGAAGGGAGATGTTAAATTTGATTCAAGATGTAATGAAATGACAAATCTTTAATTCAATTTGAAGATTTGCACTTCTAAGTGTTGAATAAATCTCTGTTAGGTAGTTGGTGTCCTTCTTGGAGAGACATTATTGTACTTCTTCGGCATTGACATACAACACTCATGTTGTCATGAATGGACAAGACCTATTTCTTGTGGTAGTTATTTATGTTTCTTTTGGTCAGAGACAATTATATAATAGTAAAAAATTGTTGCCACATGGCACCTGATGTAGGCCCACAGCCCACCATAGGACTCAACATGTGCTAATTTTGGATTGTTTGTTTATAGATTTGGAGCTTAAATATCAGTATTTGTAATTTACTATTTGTGGAAAATGTGTGAACTTCTTTAGAGATGCTATTGAAGATATGAGAAGATGTAGTTGAAGATATAGGGGCTAATTTGAAGATATGATTGAAGATTTGGAGGATTATTTCCTAGATTTGTATTTACTATCATTAAGCTTTTACTATCTTAGGTAGATTAGATTGATGTAGAATTAATTATGATAGATTTGAAATCAATCTCTTAGTTGGGGGTTTCTCATTGAAGATTCATTTAAGGTCGACATAAGAGGGGTAGTGTAGGAGGTAGGCATTACAATATTTTCTAAGTGTGAGTTTTTCTTTAGTATTGTAAGAGAAGAAGTTTGATATCAATAAATTTCCCTCCCTCTCTATTCAAATATTCTTGTTGGTGTACTCTTGTCCATTTCTTTGTGATTTGGGTGTTGAGATCTCATTGACTCAATAATTGGGTTCATTGAAAATTCATTTAGGGTCTATGAAAGGGGTAGTGCAGGAGGTAGTCATTACAATATTTTCTAAGTGTGACTTTTTCTTAAGCATTGTAAGAGAAAAAGTTTGATATCAATTAAGTTCTCTTCCTCTCTATTCGAATATTCTTGTAGTTGTACACTTTGTCCATTTCTTTGTGTTTTGGGTGTCAAGATCACATTGACTCAATAATTGGGTTATGCCATTTTGGTATCAGAGCGGGTGATCGTTGGGGAACTACCAACACTACATAATCTCCTGATAGCTTCGAAGGAGGTGATGGAAGAAGAGTTTGTGCAAGAAATCCAATTGATCCAAGCACTCATGTAGTGGTAGATTAACTCATGCATACAACATGCAATCTCAATAATCTAGTAGGGGAGCTCCGGTGTGGAGGGAATCTGAAGACCAAGTTGGAGCACATGGGCATGTAGGGGAAGGTCCCCACCAAGGTCCTAAACCAACAATGGGCAGTCCCGGTTTATGAAGCAAATATTGGTCGAATCCTTCAATTGCTTGAATGTGACAGAGAACGTGGAATTGAAGTTAAAAATTTTAAAAATAACAAAGAGATCCACAGAGTCAAAGAAAATTTTGGCATTTGAAGTGATCTATTCATTAATGTGAGACCTATACTTGAATTCATTAATGGACCAGTTGATGGATGCGCAGATAGTGGTAGTCACATTGATAGACATGCAAATAGGTCTCAACACTGAAATTGAAGCACATTTGCAATCGATGATTATAGCATGAAAAGTAAGGCAAATGTTTCAGGATCCACTAAAAACTTTAAAGTTACAACTTACAACAAACAAATTGGCACACTCAAAAGTGCAAGGAAAAGGACATCATCTACAGTGGACTCTAAGAATAGTTGTGCTAAGCCAACACTTAGTATTACATGACCAGCTTCCACCAAAGAAAAAGATTTGTTGTAGAGGTAGTACAATACAAGTCCAAATTTTGAGATTGGTTTTCAACTCGAGGGTGATTTTTTGCAAAGTTGGGGTGAATTGATGCGGGTCCACTGCTCACCTAGGCCCACAACCCACTGTGGGGCCCAACATGTATTGATTTTGGACTACTTATAGATTTGGGGCCTAAATATCAATATTTGCGGTTTATAATTTGTGAAAAATGTGGGGGTTGATTTAAAGATGTGATTGAAGATATAGGGGCTAATTTGAAGATGTGAAATATGGGGATTGATTTAAAGGTGTGATTGAAGATATAGGGGCTAGTTTGAATATGTGATCGAAGATTTGGAGGATTATTTTCCTGATATTCTTTTACTATTATTAGGCATTTTATCTTGTTAGGTTGATTTGAAATCAATCTCTTAGTTTTTTTTTTTTTTTTTTTTTTTTTTGGAGGGGGGGGGGGGGGTGGTGGGGTTCTCATTGAAGATTCATTTAGGGCCCAATAAAATGTGTGGTGGGGTTCTCATTGAAGATTCATTTAGGGCCCAATAAAATGTGGGGTGCTGTAGGAGGTAGGCTTTCCAATATTTTTGAAGTGTGATTTTTTCATAGGTATTATAAGAGAAGAAGTTTGATATCAATAAAGTTCTCCCCCTCTCTACTAAAATATTCTTGTGGCTATGTTCTTGTCCATTTCTTTGCAATATGGGTGTTGAGATGTCATTGGCTTGGTAACCAGGTTGCACCAGTACCACATGTATTCTTGTCCATTTCTTTGCAATTTGGGTGTCGAGATGTCATTGACTTGGTAACCGGGTTGCACCAGTTCTACACGTAATGTTGATTAAAAAGTATGGAAAACATGTATATTTCCCATAACAGACAATTACGAGGTTGTCATGGCCTTTATAAGGGACCTAATGTGTTGTTAACATCAATTACAGGTCATCTTTTTCCATAACGGCTGTTACGACCTTTACGACCTCGTAAGGTGTAACGGTTGCCCCCGTTACCTTTACGTAACGACCATTATAGCCATGTAATTGCCTTTATGGCACATCATGACCATATATGATTTTGGGGTAGGAGAAGCTACTTTAGCCACCCAACCTCGCTATGCCGGGTTGCCCACGCCGAAATTTGCGAGATTCCATTAGATCGATGGTCGAAAATCCTTTTTAATTTCGTTTTTACCATTTATATTAAGTTGTAGTTCGATCATAACTCTTGATCATTGGAGCTTTAGGAGTCATGCCCAACATGAAAAGGGCTTAGAAAAATTAGGAGAATAACATGGTTAGGCCAAATTAGACACTTACTATTTTTGGCTAAAAACCAAGAAGTGTAGTGGAAATCATGACTGTCTATAAATAGTAAGTCACGATTTTTAGGGAGTTTGATTCTGAAACTTCTTCCTAGGTTTGATATCACTATTTAAAGGATTGTAAATTTGTTTTTTTTTTTTTTTTTTTTGGTTTTAAAATCATCAATCAATTTATTTCGAATTTATTAGAATTTATTTCTATTTTCTACCTCTCCTCGTGGATTCGAGGAATCTCTGTGAGGAGTCCCAAGAAGCTCCGTGGATTCGGAGTAATTATCCCCTTGAGGAAGACGGTGATCGACCTCATCACGTCCATCCCTACGTCAGGTTTGGATCTCACGTGTTGGCATGTGCAACTGGAAGTTCACCCTATCACATATTTCCAAGGACCTTTCCTTTCTCCAGCCTTGTGGATTTGAGGAATCTCTATGAGGAGTCCACAGAAGCTCCGTGGATTTAGAGTAATTATCCCCTTGAGGAAGATGGTGATCGACCTTATCACGTCCATCCCTGTGTTAGGTTTGGATCTTGCATGTTGGCATGTGCGGCCGGAAGTTCACCCTATCAGATATTTCCAAGGACCTTTCCTTTCTTCAGCCTTATGTTTCCATACTAGATTGGCTAATCTTTTTAGTCTCCTCATTAGTGCCTAAGACCACACATCATTTGGTACATTCACATGCTTAAGTTTCAACCTTTCCCTCAATCCTCATTTATTTACTTGATTTCTTCTGTTACCTATGTTTATGATGACATTTTACTAAATTATGCATGTACCCATAGCCATCAAATGTACTGGTTTAGTGTCAGCATGCAAGAGGGAATGTATGGTTGGCTCAATATCAAGGTCTAGAGGATTGTCAAAGGAGACTTAAGAAATGTTGGAAATTGAATTGTTTTTAATGAGATCTGCAATCTCGCCTCTAGGCTAATTTTCTTTTTCCCCTCCATGTTGGTCAAACGGCAAATGGTGTCTCCAATTTGTTGACAAGAGAGCCTGCTAGTTGCAAGTCCCAAGTTCTATTGATTATGTTTGGAGAAAGTAGATAGAGTACTGAAGACATTTTCTCTTTTGGGTCATTTGGCTCCCTGGAATCTTAAAGGGGGTTGCGAATATGTTTCTGTGAAACGGATTACCAGTGGAAGAAATTCTGCCTCTAGTGTTTGATTACTGGGAAACTATTCTTATGAATCCATTTTTTTTTTTTCTTTTTTTTTGGTGTTTGGATATTGAGAAAGAGCTGTTGGGAATGTGGATGTGGATATTTGCAGAACAAAGAGCTTGAAGAGGAAAATGTCCATTGATCAGAGGATAAGATTTGCTTAATCCATCTGATTTTGGTCTGCCACCCAGTAATCCATTTTCCAGGGTTGGATTCCTAGGAGCTAAACAACCCCTTATAGGAATGCGTTAAAGCATCAGTTGCAGAAGGATAGTTTATCTCATAATCCCATTATATCATTTTAAAGTTGAAATATGTGGTGTATTTTGAGTTTCTATAGAACTCGAAAGATTTCAGGGTTAATTCTTAGTAATGGTTTAATCAAATTGAAAGAATCCTTTTTTATTTTCTGGCTGAACATTGACTTGTTGTCTCAATTATGCTTTGACAAGGGAACTAGGACTGGTTTTGAAATTATTTTACCTTATCATGTTCTAACATAGTTATGTGGAGACCTGATAAAAGAAATTCAACAATTCTCTTGGAAATCTTATTTCTCAAAAAAAAAAAAAAAAAGAAAAAAAAAGAAAAAGAAAAAACCACTCTCTGAAATCTTGTTAGAATTTGTGTCATGAAGACAACCTGTTGCATTATGCTGGTAGCAGGAGTGCGTATGTCTTTGTTCCTGTAGAAATGACTTACTAGAGAACAACCTGATTTTTAGGGGGAAATTGAGAAAAAAAGGTTTTTGAGCATCTTTCGATCAATCTTGATCTTAACAAAAAAAACAAAAAAAAACACTTTTCCTTCACACCAACCCCCCCCCCCCCTCTCCTTCCCAAATCAATCTATGCAGGAAGAATCCCATGTCTTCATCTGTATGGATGCAAATAACTGATAATATGATTTTTAATCAAGGCCATTCTTTGTTTCTTTCATGGTGGTGCGTGGTTTCTGCATCATGTCATCAAGCAGATGGAAAAAAGTAATTAGCAGAAATTGACATGGAATTAGTTGGCCTGTCCTTTCCATAGCTGCATGAAACATGAGGGAAAGTGGCAACCATAGTGACAAATCTCATCTCAGCAATTTCTCAGTTTGGGAATTTCTAGAGAGATTTTCAGATTTTGAGGTTTTCCTCAGTATTTTATCAGGAAAATCCTGCTGAAAATTTAAAATTTTAAGATATTTATTATAGATTAAATTAGTTCGTCATTTTAAAAAGTTTAGAAAAAGTATGTAATGATTATTTAGAAATTTTTAATACATTTCATGTTAATGTTACCATAATTTCACGATAAAATTCTGGAAAATTAAAAATTGCCAAGATTTTGAAAATCTTGCAATATTAATGCGATGTATCATTTCATTAATGTTTGATGACAATATGGTGAAATTTTTCATGTTAATGTTGCGTAATTTAGTGATAAAATACACCTTTCAAAAAAAAAAAAATAATAAATTGTGGAAAATTATAAACTGACGTTTTGAAAATCTTGCAATGTTAATGCGATATAACGTTTCATTAATATTTTGTGACTATATCATGAGATTTGTTTTTTTTTTTTTCAAATTGCATCCATATTTATCACACTGGTGACAACGAATTCAGGTGCAGAAGCCAGTTTCTGTTTTGAAATGTTAGCTAGGATAAATGGTTAGGAAGTGGGTGTGGCACCTGCTTTAGAATATTTGTGCAACTGCAGGCTCCTTTCCAATGGGGATTTGGGGGGTTCGAGTCTGTTTTGATCTTGTCAGCATGGACCAATGTTGATATGGGTTGAATCATTAACTTTTCTAAAAAGATTGCGAGTGGAAACTCTGTCTGGAAGCGATGCACCAGCTGGTCCAAGAGAGAAGGATTGATGTAAGGCTGGCGGCCATTTTATTTTCTAGAGGACTGGTGAATGACACAATTAGCACTTGAAAGGATTTCAGGTCCCGCCTAGTCGAGGACTTATTTTTCTCTTACCATATGACAAAATTTTATAGAGTTGTTATAAAAGATTTGATAATGGGGTTTTACAAAGTAATTTGTAGTGATTTGCATGTTGGAAAATTTTTAAGAAATAATGAAGGTTCTTCATGCAAAGAACTATGATGGTTTCATGAGAAAGCCTGAAGTGACTATCATATCCTTGCACCAATACACCTGAAATAACTATCACAGCCTTCGGCAACTGAAAGTGATGATCTGGTGAAGATTGGGCAATGTAGGAGATGTAAACAGGCTATGACTGGTATGATACTTCTCAATCTAACCGTAAACTCTTTCGATCTTGTCTTTGTTGGCCTTTCTCGATCTATGGGACCTCATATATATAGATCTCTGAAGTCAAATGATAAAGGGATTTACTGGACCGTTTCTATGTGAGGTTAACCCAGGCTTAAAAAATGTCAGCCCATGATGGTTATCTGTTACAGAAATGGAAATGACCATTAATCTCACTTCAACATTGAACAAGATCTCATGTTCTGCACTAGTTAATGTAAGAACGAAATATGTTGTACAACTTTATTTCCATGCACTATTTATTTCTTCAACCATCTTATGCATGTGCATTTATTTATTTATTTTGTATGTAAACACATGCTGCCTGGCTATGTTCTTCTGGTGGTTGTCATTTATTTATTTATTTTGTACGTAAACACATGTTGCCTTGCTATTTTCTTCTGGTTGCTGCGTCATAGATAATCTGAAATGGAATGTGGGATATCATGGTATAAGAGATTTCATCCAGGGTCATGCACTAGAGAATATGAGATTTCATGTTACTTTGTTATAATTCTTTTAGATATTTCACTTCTTTCTTTGATCGATATCCGCATGTCTTTTAACACATAACATCTCAAACAGGCATATCTATATATGCTGTTAAGACCAGACATGCCTTCTAATTTCTTATGTGCCTTTTTTTTTAGTCACATGGTTCTAAGATTTGAAGGACTCTGTGTGACTCATATGACTCGGACTCTGTCAGATCCTATCTGGTTTGACACCACAAGTCACCTGGACGTGTCACTGCTGACTGCTATTGAGATTTTAGACCTGTTAGGCATGCGTTCTAATTATTTATGCTTCATTGATTTTTCTTTGTAACAGTGCAGTTCCTTTTCTTTTGAACTTGATAGATGCATAGATGTTCCTTTTGCTATGCATTCACATGCAGAGATTGAATAATATATAGATGTCCAACAGTTGATAGCAATTAAGGCATTCCATAACGGTACTGGTGGCCGTTATGGTGACGGCTGTTGTGGCTTTTTTTCTTTTTCTTTTTGAAAAAATCTGTTTCAGCCCCATTTCAGGGTATATTTTCTGTAACAGCATTACGGCTGTTTTGGCCCTATAATGTGTAATGGTTACCACTGTTACCGTTCGTTAACTGTTTTGGCATACCATGATAGCAATAAACGTAGCAAGACCTCATGTGCATGCTCTAAAATCACAACTGATGAGTATCTGTTGCAGACCAGTTTATGTACTGAGAGACCTAATTATTCATTAGCCCTGCGAATGAGACTTGTGAATCCCATTCCAAGGGATTTGTGGCTCACACATGCCGATGTCACATGTGTGTGAGAGATCCAAGCTGTTTGTATCAAGCCCTCGACATGGTATAGATGCCCTGGTCCAGAAATCGGACTGGTCCATTCACAAGGTTGGTCACACAATTACAAAAGAATTGTAGACCAGGACATCCGCATGGTGCACCCTCCCCCTGTAAGCTTTGATTTCAACACACCTGTGCCACGTTAACACACACGAGCCATGCATCCGTTCTCCATGTTACATTTCTCAAACTATACATTCTCACTGAGGTTGGTTCCGAACCCTATTGCCCTTGCTTTGCTATCCTTTAATTAAAATTTGTGTGCAGGTACCGGGCCATCACTAGTGCTTACTACCGAGGAGCTGTTGGTGCATTACTTGTATATGATGTCACCCGACATGCTACTTTCGAGAATGCTGAGAGGTGGCTCAGGGAACTAAGAGATCATACGGATCCAAACATAGTTGTCATGCTCATCGGGAACAAATCTGACCTGCGCCATCTCGTGGCTGTTTCAACCGACGATGGGAAATCTTTTGCAGAGAGGGAGTCTCTCTTTTTCATGGAGACCTCGGCCCTAGAAGCCACGAATGTGGAGAATGCGTTCGCCGAGGTTTTGACCCAGATATACCGAATTGTGAGCAAGAAGGCTGTGGAGGCTGGCGATGCTGGAGCAGCAGCTGTCCCGAGCAAAGGAGAGAAGATAAACGTGAAAGATGACGTTTCTGCACTGAAGAGAGTTGGGTGCTGCTCGAACTAGGCTAGGATGGGTGGGATTGGACATTGTGTGGGCCACGTTTGGATGTGTACGAGCTAACTGAATTGCAAACATTCAGTCAATTCAGTTAAAGAAGAAAGGAAATAACTGAATTGTAGCGACTTCTCCGAGCAGTCACACTTAGATTGCTTTTCCGTTCCAACTCGAAAGCAATGTAATTGCAATTCGGAGCTCAATCCTCCATCTTAGTGCCAAGTAACTGCAAGTTAGTAGTGTTCATCTAGTTAAATTAAATATTGCAATTCAGTTTTATAGTGCATCCAAACGGGCCGCTAAGGATGTGGCTGAGATTTGCCGCATCTGCTTCACGTACACCATGGCTTTCTGTGAAATGGGTTTTGTTCGAGAGAGAGAGAGAGAGAGAGAGAGAGAGAGAGAGGACGGGTGTGTTACATTTATTACTTAATTAAGATTTCAAGAGGACGGGTGTGTTACATTTATTACTTTATTATTAGTTCATGGTGGCCCAGATTACCATTAATCACTGTTTGGATCTTTAGGAAAGTATTTCTCAAAAGTAATTTCCCATTAAAAACGTTATCTTGTTTTGCAATCTTTTTAGCGTATTGTCAGTATATATTGCGCATCCTATTTCATGGCTGCCAATCGGATGGTTTGGATTGCCTGATCAATGTGATTTTTGAGATGCATGGGCTATAAAAAGTGGGCACATGGTCCATGCCAATGGGTAGACCTTTTCAAATATGATTAATTAAAACCTTCCATTTTACCTCACATTGAGAGGATGGATAGGAAAGTTTGATTGAAGTGAGAGCGCAAGCAATTAAAGGTGGGCCTGCATGATGGTCGGTTCAGATCAATGGTTAAAGCTTTTATAACTGGTTTGGATGGTGATCCACTTTCCTAGCCATTGATTACGTTGCAGGATCGCTTGCTGGAAGTGATTCTGGAGTGTCACATCAATCCAAGGTGCGCGATGTTTTATGGATGGGCCTGTTTTGCTTTTAAAAGTCCTTTTGAAGTCACAAAATAGATTTTTAAGGGCGTCATACCATATTTGTTATTATTGAAATATGTCGGATTGACAGCAGACCCACTTCATGGACGGTCCTGATTCATCATTAAACTTGAGCTGAAGCAATGGTTCTTATCAATGCTCAGTAATGATGGGTCTCATGGGTCGATCCTGAAGGCAAGATGGGCCTTCGAAAAAAAAGAAAAAAGAAGAAGGTTAGAATAGTTATGATGGTGATTATTTTTAGACGTGGGGCAGTTGAAGGCTCTCGCAACTAATATTGTATTTTTATGGTCCACATACATTGTCTCACGTTCACATTGATGTAAAAAGGCCAAGAGAATCTCAATGCTATAATCATTGATTATACAATGGGGAATGTAACTTAAGTGTCCATTTCCTTGTTTGGTGCTGCTTCACCATAACTGGACACATGGCCCCGACGGTCTGCTAAAATTGGATGATCCTACCTGTTCAACTAGTGGACCTTATCCTCTTCGATTCTGATCGACCACCTTTCTTACCATCTATTTCTAGGTCATAGTCTGGATGGACGATTACGATCGTCCAAGCAACGACATTTGTGTAGTCAATGGTGGGTGGAACCTCCCAAGCAACGATCTGGCTGAGGGAGCAGTGCCGCGTGTTGAAATTTAATGCAGTTTACGAGATGAGGACCTGGCCCCGTCGCCTACTTATGTTCTCAAACGCGCTTTTAGTGGAGAGAGAATGAAGAAGCCAATCGCAGGGCACGTGCTATCTTAGTAGATGTGTACGAGATCCGGACCATTTATTAGATGAGATACACCGTGATTATCCTTAGACCGAAATTCAAGGTCCAGTCATTAGGTTAACCACACATATACGTTGAATATACATCGCTGGTCATATTCTTACTCACCGTCCATTTTTTTTTATTATATATAATACAAGCGTTGCGGACCTTATGAATTCATTGTCTTGATTTATTTTTTCGCAAATGTATAATAGTTGTGGAACCCGGATGATGAATGGTGCAGATCTTACACGCGTTCCATACTAGTATGTGTACTGAGAATAACCTCTTCAGTCTCTCCGTGCGCGAATCGCCTTAGGATTTCTCTACGGTTGAATGCCGGTGCACGGACGGACGCGGGTAGGGTTCTGACCCTAGACCGAGGACCCGGATTCGGTGGATCTGGCGAACCACCGAGTTCGGTGGTTCCGTGACCGTGGGCCCACCTTGATGTATGTATTCCATATCCATTCCGTCCGTCCGTTTTTCCGGTTCATGTTAGTAAATAATCCAGAAAATGAAGCATATCCAAATCTCCGGTGGACTGCACCACTGAAAACAGTAGTGATCGAAGGCCTACCATTAAAACTTACAAACGCCCCCACCGTAATGTTTATTTGTCATCCAACCTGTTCATAAAATCACGTATAACTGGACGAAGGGAAAACACAAATATAAGCTTGATCTAAAAGTGGCCCCAAGAAGTTTTTAATGGTGGACGTTCATTCACCACTGTTTTTTCCTGCGGTGTGGATGAAGACTGATCCAATATCAAGCTTTGAATCTGCTTCTGGCAAAACAGATGTATCAGCGTGGATATAAAACACACACATCAAGGTGGGCCCCGCAATCACAGAACCACCCAGACCCACTGAAGCCAAAGCCAGGTCGTGGTTGCAAAGCACGTTTTGGAAGTTGTTGGGTGAGCATGCTGTCTAATCAGCTCTTGCCTCATCACAAGTAGAACCCACGGTTTTCCCTTCCTGGCTTGCTTTGTGCAGTGAAAAAGGAATTTCAGTGGAAATGATTCCACTAATTCATTTCCCCTAAGCCAATTGGATTCGCCTATCCACATCAATGCTATGTCAGCGATCCAAGGGCTCTTTAGCAAGTGGGTCTGACATCCTCAATACACGTGGAACACGTGCATAAATTTGGACGGTTCATTAGTAGGGAAACACAGTACTAAGCAGAACGATCTTGATACTCCAAGCTGAGAGTTTTGATATTAGATGTGGAATATTATTATTATTATTTTTATTAATTTTTTAAGTGAGCGTTTGCAGGCCGATGTGATGGATTGGCCGTCCATTCATTTTCGAAATATGAATCTTTCATGAACTGGGATCCTATGATGAACGGTTCCAATGTCGTTCTCGTCAATCACTTCTAGATGCCGGCCAAAAAGCATTTAAGCCTAATTTCATAATACTCGCACTTTATTATGAGTTCGTTTTTCCTCCGTCGAGATTTAAGTAACTGAGTATATCGCAGCCTCAAGAGGGCTAAATGATGAGGGGTCTGACAATCGGAACCATTCATTTTGTGGAATCTCAATCGTAACTTCTTATGTAAAAAACTTATGCCGAATAGATGATTTTAACATCATTATCTGTAGATAAATTTAGAAAGAATGAAATGAAAATTCACGGATCACATCATACTACAAATCAAAGGTTAAAATCATCAATGAAGTCTGATTGTATGAAAGATGACTTCGTAAAGAGAATATGAACAGTTTAGGTCATTGGACCATCTCATCATGTCGGTCCCGGTGGGTAACGACATACGCTGGATGCTATGTCGCAACAGACGCAAATCGTACTCCACCTCATTTATTCAATACTATCCACGGCATCCACGTGCCATCCGGCCGGGGATTGGGGACTACCCCCACCAGGGCGCAGCCAGAGCCGGACGGTTCTGTCAGAGGCTCCGTGGGACCCACTGTGGTGTATGTATTTTATCCTCACCGTCAAATATTTTAGGCTATGATACCACAAATTAGTCTGATCAAATGCTCAAGCGGAACACACCCTAGGAAACAGTCGATACTGAATGGTTACCGCTGAAAACCTCTCGGGGCCACGGAAGTTTTAGATGAAGCTGATATTTTTGTTTTCCCTTAATAAAGGTTTATTTGACCTTTTTAACAGGTTAGATGAAACATCAAAATGGGCCCTAGAAAGGTTTCAACGGTGGTTGTCATTGTCACCACTGTTTAATTTAGTGTGGCCCACTCGAGCTTTAAATCTGCCTCCATTTATAGGTTTATGCCTCGTAATGATCTTTCACAGTGGATGGACGGCTTGGATAAAACTATATATATATATATATATATATATATATATATATATATATATATATATATATATATATATATATATATATATATATCACGGTGGTCCTCTCAGAGTTCCTGACAGGGCGGTCCGTCTTTAGCTACGTCCTGGTTTGGGTAGTAGTACCCAATCCGCGCACGTGCCCATTCAAGTTAGTGGGGACGCGGATTGCGTCCTACCCCCGTCCATAGAGATAGAGATAGGGGCAGGCTCTGTGGGGCCCACCGTGATGTAAGTGTTTTATCCACGCCGTTCATAGATTTTTTAAGATTATTTTAAGCTACGATCTTAAAAACTAAGCAGTTGTACAGCCCTAGTGGACCATACCAAATGAAGCTGCAGTGATAATGACACCCACCGTTAAAACCTTTCTAATGGCCACCGTGATGTGACACCCACCGTTGAAGCCTTTCTAATGGCCACCGTGATGTTTTCTTACCATACAACCTATTGAAGTGAAGTGAAAGCACAAACATCAGCTTGATCCGAAGAAGTTTTTTAACGGTGGAAGTTCAATCCCCACCTTGTGGTCCACTTAATCCCTGGATCAGCCTCGGGTTTTTTTTACTCATTCCTTTAACGGATCTTAGAAAAACGATGAACGGCGTGGATGAAACATTTACATAACGGTGGGCCCCACAGAGCCCTGCCTGGACGGATTACTGTCCGGGCGGGGGTAGGACGCAATCCGCGTGCAGTGAGAAAGAGTGTCTAATGATCTCCACGTACATTACCCTCAAACTTTGCGGAAATTACGATTGGCAGCTATGAGCTGGCCTATCTTTCAGGATAATTGAAGGGGTGTATATGTGATTCGAGAAAGTATAGTTAGAAAACAGCAGTGAAAACTGAGATAATGCATATTATAAAGAGATTAAAACAGAAATCTAATTAATAAAAAAGGCCCTTATATTTTAGACTTTTTACACAGATCCCAAAACCCTCTCAATAAAAAAGAATTCCTTATGGCGGGGGAAATATCTGGCGCACGGTACGCGCCCGGTTCATTTTAGTATATGGCCGTCGGAGGAAAACGACAAATAAAAAACTGAGGGGGTGACGCACCAGCTTATCCTGTACTCCCGCACCATGGTGCTGCCCTTAAACTGCACTGCCGGCTCTCCTCTTCCCGCTCGTAAAACCCTCGCCGGAACACGGAACATTCCGGCAGCTCCCCGAGATCGGCGAACAGCGAATCGTCCTCGTCTCTCATCGGCAACAGCATCGCCTCCACGTCGGCGTCGCCGAGGCTGCTTCCCGTGAAATTCGGGCTCTCCAGCACGGCTTCTTTGGTGGGAGACGATGCCACGTCGGAAAACCAGCTGTGATCATCCGGCAGCAATGCGGCGTCGTTTTCTAGGTCGGCGAACTGAACGTCCGGTTCAATCTCGGGCGCGCTGGAGAAGATCGCCGATTCTTCGGATGGGAGATTCGGCGTGGGGGTGTTAGTGATGGCGGCGTTGGTGTTGGAGGCGGTGTTGCGGGAGGCCGGCCATGGGTGATTGTGATCACAGGCGTACGTTATCACTAGCATGGTGGGGTCCACACGGCTCCGCTCTACTTGTTTCCGCGCTGGGCAGCCTTTTGAGCTACTGCACCGGTAGTATCCTCTGCCCAAGGAAAAAAGAACATCAGATAACCAGCGTAGTTTAGTAAATCCAAGAGGCTTATAGTACAATGCGCCGGAGCAGCTTTAATTTAATTTAAAGAACACAAGGCGCTTGTTAGCGAGACCGGATAGATCCTTCAGGACTGCTGCTGCGGTACATTGGATAAGCAGAACAGACAGTTTGGCAGAGTAGCAAAAGAAGGCCGCTGTATCGAAAATGCGCGGACCCGAATTCCGTGGAAGAGGAGGCAGCTGTGCACACAGGTGCGCATGATAAAGCAGACGAGCGTACCTCGGATAGGGAGATCCTTTGATGGGCTTCTGTCCGTACTTCCTCCACGCCCACGAATCGGAAGGCGGAGCTCCCTCGCCCTTCACCCGCGACGCGTCCACGTCACCGATCCGTACGGAAACCACACTCTTCTGTACGGCACGCCTGTAAGAAAACCCCAATAGGATCTCTTCAAAATAAAAAACGAAAACGAAAACGAAAACGAAACTCATCGGAATCTGACACCACCGGGGAAATCGTTTCCGGGTTACCTCCTTTTGGGCGATGACCTGGCACTCATCTTCCCGCCAAACGACGACCCGGAACCGAGATCCGATGTATTTTCGTGCTCGCTGACAGAAGGACTGTTGAATAATGGTCCGTCCATTATGGAGGTGGGGAATTAAATGGAATTAAATCGGGCCGTTGGCTGTTGATCGTAGTGTCCTCCTTCAATGCTCGAATTTAAGTGGCGGAGGAGGTGTACGGAGAGGATCATGATTATATATTCGGAGGAAAGGGGCCGGAAAGGATGTGATATGTCGCCGGAAGAGGAGATAGTGCGTCGAGAGAGGGATGGGGGATGAACATCGCCGGCTTTTAATATCACCTATCAACATGGTGACAGATTAGCAGTTTTATATGACTTCTAACAGAGGGAGAGAAGACGTGCGTACAAATAATCAAGGGTCGCTTTCGCTCCAAATACTAAACCAGGGAAATGTTGGAAGCGGATTGGGTGGTGACCTCAACATCTTCCAGCTAGGTGGTGCTGACCGCGGTGGGGCCCGCACTGATGTATGTCTTTTAATATCCACGCCGTCCATCCGTTTTCCAGCTCATTTTAGGACATGACACAAAAAAATGAAGCAGATCCGCAGGTCAATTCGACTACACCACAGGAAACAACGGTGGACCCCACATCGCCCAACACAACTTATCTAGATGGTGTTGGGTCACCAGTCAATCGGCTACCGTATATATCTTCACACGTGCCAGATTTTCACGCGTGATGTTTAAAAGTCTGGCGGGCCCACTTATCCGGTGGGCAGCCAATGCATTGAATGTATACGGATGGTTATCGTTTTTCGGATGGCCCCACCAAATGAACATCCCGGACCCGACTGGGTCTCGGGTCTCAAAGATGGGGCTTCTGGAAGAAGCAATCTTCTCACGTGGGAAAATGAAGTGGCCTTATAAATGGAGGTGCCGTTCGTGTCCACCATGGTAGTTGAGTTGGTGAGTGCAGGTACTTACCGAAGTTGTAGTCCCCCACTCCACGCTGCATTTGGCCTACAGCCCACCTCTGCCATCATAACTGTTCATCCTGTGTGCCCCACCACTCCATCTGTTGTTCACATGGAAAGGATCCACACCGTTGGCCATTCACATCTGATAATTCTTGATCGTAGACGTGAGTTCCAATGTGGGGCCTACGTGAGCTCATTTACGACCAATATACACCGTCAAATAAGAAGACTCCACAATCACAGCCATAGGATTAATGACATGCAATATGGATGGCAAGAGTAAATTTTACCATTCGTTTTGCAGTCCCCTATTTGAATGGTCTTGATCTCCCAATCAAAGTGATACTCAGACTGCAAGCTTTGGCGGACCACCAAATGGGTGCACGTGGATTTATGTATTAATTTACACCCAATTATAATTGTTCTACCCGAACCCGTCGGTACCCAATTATACTATTATAAGCCCAATAATCCAATTAGTTTATAATTAGTGATTACTGATTAATAAGACCAGCCATCACTTCTTAATTCACAGAACTATAATAATCGATGATAATTCTCTCACAAAAATTGTAGGGATGAGCTTATTCTAGGACACTTTGCATGTGGGGTTAACATATATGCCATTTACTCCACTATGAATGTGGATTATAAAGTTAAGGTCCATCCAAGATCATGTGGGCCACCATTGTTTTCTATGGTGTGGCCCACCTGATGATTGGATTGTCCTGAACTTTAAGGAATATATATCCCATCGTCATGGTGAGGCTCACCTGATGCATGGGTTGGGTAGCATACACACGCTACTGGCCCTATGCGTAAAGCAACGAAGAAAAGGTTACTGAAAAGGCGCTACTTCACAGTGATAGGTTACACATAGGAAATGGTAGCTCTTATTTTTTTTGTTTTATAATTATAAAATCATATTTGGTATCTACCCTTAATGAGTACAGCATAGATGATCGTTTTAGGCCCAACATGAAGATGTAGTATCTATTGGTGGGTATGGGCATGAATGTAACTCTATACCTGACCTAAACCTGTTCCACTGTTAATCTGACCAAAGTCATTGGTGGGGCCATTTGGGATGGGCATAAAATCTTAGCTCGTGTTTTGTATGCTAAAGAAAAGTTGGCACTATGGCACGTTTGGATGGTAACTTATTTATGCCTCATTTAGTTTATCTTGGTTTCTTAATAAATAGATAAACATATTTGGTACATATATTCTGAAAACGTGAGGTTATCGGTATGAGTATCTATTGTCGTGAAAAACCAATGTAGTGTGAGTGTGTGGGGCTGTGAGCGCATGTGTGAAAAAAATGAAAGAAAAGAAGGTTGGATATCTAATCTGTTCATCAATTTGGCTAGCATGGTGATTGACAACTCACCCTTAAAAACTTAAAAGGGTCTGCTGTAATGTTTATTTGCCATTAAACTTGTTGATAAAGTCACATAGACCAAGATGAAGAAAAACACAAATACCAGTTTGATCCAAAACTTTTGTGGCTCTCAAGAAATTTTTAATGGTAGTTGTTCATTCACCACGTTTCTTATGGTGTGTTCCAACTGAGATTTGGATATGCCTTATTTTTTGGCTCATGCACTAAGATGAACAGGCAAAATGGATGAAAGGCATGGATATACAACCCAACCATCAAGGTGGGTCCACAATCGTAGCTTGACTAAACACCTTGTTCTCCTACTGTCCTAAGCTGCTTTGCTCCTCTTCTTGTTCGAGGTGGATTAGTGTGTTTAGATCCACCGTGATGTTTATTAGAAATCAACATTGGCCATCCATTTTACCGGATCATATTAGGAGGTAGGCTAAAAAACGAGGAAGATCTAAATTTTAAGTGGGACACGTTGAAGGAAACAATGGAGATTAAACGATCACCATTGAAATCTTCCTAGGGTCTGCAATGCTGATTATATGTCATCCAAACCAGTCATAAGGTCATTCTCACACCCATAAAATCGTATGAAGAAACCGGTAAACGTGTATATTGCCAAAAAAAAATAATAATAAATATAAATAATAAAAAAAAATCAACGTACGCATTTTGATTATTTCAATAGTAGAGGTTCAATGCCACTTTTCAAGTAGTGTGGCCCACCTGAGTGTTGGATCTGTCTCATATTTGGGTCCACATCCTAAAATGAGCAGGCAAAAATCGTGGACAGTGTGGATCTCTCAAAACATCATGATGGGATACTCTTCTTTTGAGCTCCTCCGTTGGGTTCAATAACACTGATTCAATCTGCCCAATCTACTTGAGTTTTGGATCTTCATTATATTTGGCCCACTGATTAAAAGTAGCTAAAAATACTACTGGATGGGTTGGATTCTTAGAAACATCATGGTGGGCCACACGACAATGGGTGCAATTTAATGGTGAGCTTTCAGTATCACTATTGTAAGTTGTGTGGCTCATTTGAGCGTTGGATCTACATCATATTTGGGCCCACGTTCTAAAATGAGATGAATAAAATAATTGACATAGTGGATTTCTTAAAAACATCATGTGTGGATTTTTCATCATGGCATTGTTGGGTGCAGATGCATCACTCATATGTGATCTGACGTGAATCAAACCAGCATAGATTATAAAATTCTAGTATGCGCAAGGAACATAACAATTTATGTGAAATATATCCTTATAGATAAAAAATCATGATACAAAAGTAGTAAACAATTCACTATGAAAATAAAATTAAAAGAGATGGAATCAAATTACATACAAACCTTAGATCCCATTTCTTCAAATTCTAGCTCTCTAAAATGAGTTTTTAATTACCTTGTATTATCCTAGTCCCATATTACACCCAGTTCATATAACCTAGATCCAGAATTAAAAACAAAACTGAGCACTTACATAGAAGTTGAACAAATTGTTGATATGACCTTTGATAGGATTGACTCTAGTAAAGGGTTGTCGGTCGAATTGACTATACTTTCGATCGAATCAAAAGTATCCAAAATTGTCTAAAGAGCAAACTTATAGTTTTAGATTTTCTCAATCAAATTGAACCTCTTCCATCAAATTAAATAGGACCAGAATAATTCGATGATCGATTGGAAAAAATCTAGAATTCCTCGGTCGAATTGAACAGGGCATCAATAAGGTATCAATCTTATTCAGCGTGGATTAAAGGCACTTGATTTCAACAGGCATATCCATTCATCAGATTGGAGGGCACTCACAGCAATGGTAGTTTAAGTTGTTTTTCATGAGTTCAAAAGTAATAAAAAATACCTTTAGAAAATAAGTTACTTTATTTAATAAATTACTTATTTAAGTTGATTAACCAAACTAAATTAAGAAAAATTACTTATTATCTTGCATAAGTTTAAAAAAGCTGCTTAACTGGTGGTATCCAAATGGCCCCTTGATAGGCTGTGCTGGTTTCAACCTGGATCTACCCTGATTTTAAGGTCCCACACAGAAAGAGTGCCCAGACTAGCACCCAAATCTGTCGACATTTTCTGTTCGGCTCTAGATTGAGAGTGAATACCTGGCCTGGGCCAGTTACAGCTCTACTGATTTCATGTGGGTGGGCCCCATATGGGGCCGGTCAGTGCTGTCTGCATTTTGCAACAAGAGGCTTCCTGTATTCAAACACGTGGCAATCAGTAAGGATCTTAGGATCTAATAAGGTATGATGGGCCTGTGTTCCTTACTCATGCCTCATTGGTAGACTCATGAGAGTTTCAGCACGACGTCACAGGTTGGACTACATGCAGTGAAAACCACTATGGTACGAGTGCGTGGGCGCGTAGGGGTGTGACTGTGTGTGTTAACAAAAAAGCCTAGGCCTGAGCGTTGAGTTCAAATAAATGGGGTTCGCTGCGCATGGTACGGTGATCAAGACCGTTGATAATTGATTGGACAGAACCCATCAAGGACCATGTCCTTGATAATCTCCAATTGCAAGATAATGCACATCGATTATTTGGCCCATTTGTCTGCTCAACATGGTTTGTTAGTTTTTCTATGGTGAGCCTATTCATCGACAACAGATTAATGGGTTAGGATGGTCCCACCAAGGAAATTTCAACGGTTTGGCACGTCATATCTTTTATAGGTAAAAATGGACTGATTAAAAAGAGAGGGTCGACTCGGACATCTCAACAGTATATAAGGTCGGCCACAGCCGGTTATGACCAATGAGTTCCTCAGTTGTTAAAATAGAGAGGTCGGTCAAAACTACATCAGTCTCGTCAGCTTGACATATTATCCCCAAGTTAGCTCAACCTCGTTAGGTTTATGATGGTCCCCACTAGCAGTTCGGCCTTGTCAGCTTAGCCTTGGTAGGTTGGCTCGGTCTCGTCAGGTTAGCTCGGCCATAGACTTCAACCTTAGCCATTTGCCTCGATTTTTTTGGGATTCAATTACTTGATCTTATCTTAATAAGAGATTGTACGAAACGTCCGCTGAACGCATGCCTATAATTCAAAAAATATCTCCGCCCATATAATTAATTCTCACCATATAAATAGATGATCTAACTACGATGAAAGGTATGTAAAATCTCTCACTTTAAACTCTTTATCACTATCAAACCCAGATTCTTAACCTGACTTAAGGCATCGGAGGGTTCATGCTCTAGATAGAGTCTCTTTTATCTACAACTGGTAAGGGATTTTTGCATCAAGAATATAAATAGCCTGGATCACCTAACCATGTACCTTATTTGTTGAAGAGACCTTTTGATCGTGCAAGCTCCTACCTGTGGGCCATACTCACACTAATGGTTGGTAATTCGTAATTTAATCCGACGATTCCACGCGACCCGTTCTCGCATCACCGTCTCCGAATATAAATATCCATCCGTTGGTTATATCAGTGGTTGCATATTCCGAATCTATGATGCCCGTGCGGTGTGATGATTATCTGCCACAACCTTTCTTTTAATCTCTCCGTGTCCTTGACTTTCTCCAACAGCGTCTTAAACACTGCAGAATCTCTCTCTCTCTCGTCAAACCTCTCCAGCTGAATGGAAAGATCTACGTGCCTTCCAACATGGACGTGCCTTGGTTGCAAAGGCATTGAAACTCGGTGAGTTATATGATACTCGGTAGCGTATGACACTCGATACACAGGTACTCAGATATTGTATACTTGGTAAACATTTTCTCCTATTAAACCGACTAAATTGTGTAACTCACTGTCGCTGAGTTACAGCCCTAAAATCAAATTAGTTGAACAATCCTAACATCTGATTCGTGGACACTTGTTTGTTGAAGTAGTAGCATTTGATATTTTCATTTTAAACCTTCCATAAATCTACGCACCAATCTGATGGTCAGTTAATCAAATTACCATAATTTGAACAGTTTAATTCAACTTACTTCTGTTCCATGTATGCAATTTCTAAGTGAATTCTTAGTGCCCGAGTATCATCAATCAAACTCTACCAGAGTATCAAAGTTTATCTCGAAGCTCCTCATACATCTTGCACCAATCCACTGAGGCAGCTATCATTACCTTCAAATCCGTGCAATCTACTCTAATACGCTCCAATCCTATCCAATCTGCCGGGCCAAACAGGCCCTTAGCTTTATCTTACTTTGAATTAGGTATTCAGGTTTCGTGAGATAGAGACTTTAATTCTTCTCTTCAGCGTAACTTAATGGTAGCTTTCATTTCATCACGTGCCAAGACTAGATAAGCCTGTGCGAGATCCGGGTGTGTATCAGGTGGGCCCCACCATAAACACGCCGTGGATCAAGAATGAGGTCAGACCATTCATCGATTGAACCGCAGTATTGGAGTAAACGTGATGATTCGCAAGAAAAACTGTGACCAATATTCAATATAGACATGTGAGCCGGGTACAATTTCCAGGTGCCTACGTACCATGCATCAGTATTAAATAACTACCTGACTAATAAATGTTTTCCTAATCTTTCTTGTTTCTACATTAAGATGGTATTTGATACTCCGGCCGTGTGTAAACATTACACATGGCATCTATATATGTATATAGAGAGAGAGAGACATGCTCTCCTGCATACCTATGCACGTGCGTACCTTTGCATACGTGCCATGAGTGTCTAATCTGAATGGTCCAGGTGATGCGGAATCCCATGAAACCCCATATGAAAAATTTTCACCGATCCAAAATTATGGTGGGCCATATTAAAGAGAAACGCAAATCAAGGGAGGAAACTGTTTTAATTTTTATGGCTTATAAAAGTTTTAGATCAAAGTAAAACTTAGGCCTGGGGGGTTTCACGAGGTGCTTCTTCACATGAACGGTTCAGATTTTGGATCCATATCACGTATATGGGGTTCTCAAAAAAGTGGGTACATTGTACGTACGAACAAACTCGTTCGCAGATGAGCATTTCCGTGTGTGTGTGTGTATATATATATATTCAAATTGACCCATATTAACTTGTGGAACCCACTCATGCTAAGTTACAATCCAAAAATCAATTTGGTTCAACAATGCTAACCTGATCTTATAAGCAGACACTTGTGAATGTGTGTGTCCTTGCTCTTACTTGGGTGGTAGACTCCTCGGAGTTTCAACACCAGGGTCCCTGCTCTTACCTGAGTGGTGGGCGCCTCGGAGTTTCAACACCGGGTCAAGGTTTTGAGTACCTCTGGTGGTGAAATCCCACAGTGTGTGTGCGTGTGGCGTGAGTATGTGGGGGTGTATGTGCGTGTGTAAAAGAAAAAAAAAAAAATATATATATATATATATAATTTTATTTTTTAAATTTTCGACTAACCAATGCTTTAATTTAATAATGCGTTAATAAAGAAAGAGAACTATCTTCTTCTTGATAATAGCTCTTGAATTTATAAAAATAAAATAAAATAAAATAAGTTCTAATAATAAAGATAAAATTAGTATTATTAATGAACAATATTGATTATAACGTATCCAACAACATTATTTAAGCAAAATAAATTTAAATTTAATTTAACTCAAAATATAATACTTTTTTAAAATAGCAAAATTATTAAAAATAATAACAAGATATATATGATCTTATCAAAATTTGTAACAACCAAACACTTCAAACCTTAAAAAGGACGGAGGTGGAATTTACTTAAAATAATAAAATTTAACTTAAAAAGATAATTTTAACTTTAAAAGGATTGAATTTTGTGAAGTGATTTGAGGGAAGGTGTGAAGGCGTTGGTAGTTTTCCAACAACATATCACACATGTGAAAGGGATAACCTGGGAAACTTGGGGTGAGTTTAGGCTTTTTGGCTCCAGCTCAATCTTAGCTATCCATAAAGTCGTCCACCACCTGTTCTATATCATAAATATCCTTCAATCTAGCATTAAGATAATTAAATAAATGTAATTTTTAGCATAATAAATCTTATCTAGCATATGTAATGTAGATGGTTTAAGTCAAAATAATTGCACCCAAGGTATGCAATTTTCATGTAATTACTAAGTGCCTGCATATCATCCATCACACTTTACCAGAGTACTTCAATCTTCTACCTACTTCGCACTGCACGATCACAAATATACAATAGCACGCATTGTACTGTTGTACTGCAGAAGCTAGAAGGTGTGGATATTTATCTGTAGTGGTTTGCTAAGCCCGCACGTACATGGAATCCCTGCTCATCTACACGCAAGCAAAGGGCCAATATGAAACATTTTTGCAAGATCTGAGCTTTCTGCATGGTAGTCCACGCTTTCAGATCTTATGGAAAAAATAAAATAAAAAAATCAGAGTCCTTAGTTGCGCCTCGACGTCCAAAATAATTAACGGCCAGAAAAGAATGGTTCCAGCGGTCCACTTGTTTTGTGCACTGTATCTCAAATAAGGAGTGAAACGGTCTATTTTTTAGCCCACCCAACTGATATCTCAGATCCCACACACGTGTGCTTGTGGGTGGAAGGGCACGCGTGTGGAATTCTGGAACCTCCGGTAAAGGCGGGTGCAAATGGTTGTTGTTGCACCCTAATGGAAATACTAAGGGCACGTTTGTCACACAAGCAAAACACCAAAACGCATGTTTGTTATATGGGTAATCGAGCCATTAATTTACTGAAAAATGATAAGGGCTTTGGGCCCACCTTTTAAAAAGAGTGATTTACTTACATTTTCTTAAAGAAACACAAGATTTTGTCATTGCACTGGGTCCCATTTCTTCTAAATTATGTTGGGCGGTGAAGGTTAAGATAATAGCTTGTATATATTTTATTTGGTCCTTTCACATCTATTATTTTTAGATATGACCCACTTTGTGATTATCTCTATCTTGGGCCCGTCGTTGTGGAATTGTATCCTATGAGACATGCATTTGGGGCCTCTTTTTCAAAAAAATAAAAATAAATATGAACCGTGCTCTCAGCAGCTACTGAGTACATTGTCATGACTTATTCAAATTTCTGAGGTGTCATTTTCATTAGGTAATGGGGTTGGAGTAATTATTGGGTCATGACAAATCAGAACATGAATAATGTCCTCTAGCTTCTCTCTGTTCAAGTGAGCTTATCCAGACCATTGATATCATAGGACCCTTCCTGGTGGGGCACTCACGAGTGATTTTCCTAGTGGTTTGGTTGGAATATCGTCAACCGTGTTGATTCGGCTGAGTTTTAAAACTATAATGCCTACACCATCTTGGTACATACACGTGTGTGTGCATACACACGTGTATATGTCTGTGTTGAAAATGATGGTTCTTAAATCACCGTACATTTTTTTTTTTTTTTTTTTCTGTTTTTTAAAGAATTCTCGATAACCTTATTATTATTATTATTATTAGTAATGAAGTGCAATATTTCTCATTCCAGCAGCGACTTTAAAACAGCCTAAATTCAGGCAGGCCTACTGTCAAAAAGGCTGCAGGCTCGCCAACCATAACAACCAAGGAAACAAAATTAGCCTTCTCCCAGCTGGGTGCCCAACCCTACTTAGCTGAGTTGTTATAGAGACATGCCTCCCTTAGCGTGTGATTCGAGCATCTTCAAGTCTTACTTTCGTTACTTCTCCTAACCGTATCCAAGGCTCTTAAAAAATGAAACATAATAAATAAAAAGAAAAGCGCATCTACCCTTATTATGGAATGAGGCATCCATCGTAACTGAGGACAAATGCATCTATAATAAAGTAGAATATACCCATTCGTTATAAAAGAATATACATTTATCCACCATAAAAGCACATAGCATGCATGGGAACCTTATCATGCACATAATTGCATTTGTACTATGCGTGGGCTAAGTGTATCCTTACCATGCACGTAGCTGCATTTGGCTCATTTGCATCTACATCACCTATTTGGATTATCTATTAGGTCAGTCGGACTTCAAAAGCAACCTTTATATATATATATATATATATTGTGGAAAAATCTGAACCGTCCATGTGAAGCAGCACCTCATGAAACCCCCCATGCCTATATATATATATATATATATATATATATATATATATATATATATATATATATATATATATATATATATATATATATATATATATATATATATTGTGGAAAAATCTGAACCGTCCATGTGAAGCAGCACCTCATGAAACCCCCCATGCCTAAGTTTTACTTTGATTCTAAAGTTTGTTGGGCCATGAAAAATGAAAACAGTTTCCTCCCTTGATTTGCATTTCTCTTTGCTATGGCACACCAAAATTTTAGATCAGGGCAAAAATTTGTCCCTTGGGGTTCCATGGGATTCCGCATCACATGGACTGTTCAGATTAAACACCCATGACACATGTGCAAAGGTGCGCATGTGAGCATGAGTCTCTCTCTCTCTCTCTCTCTCTCTCTCTCTCTCTCTCTCTCTCTCTCTCTCTCTCTCTCTCTCTCTCTCTCTCTCTCTCTCTCTCTCTCTCTCTCTCTCTCTCTATATATATATATAATCACCTGCATTTGGACTCATTTGCATCCACATCACCTTTGTTTTTTTGGACTGCATGTACATTAGGTCCAGTCTGTCTTCAGAGGCAGCCTTCAAAAATTAAATTATACCAATCAAGTGTCCCAACTGTCCAATCAGTGGCTTGCAAAAATTGATGGAGAAGATCATCCATTAAAGACAAGTCCTCTCAAGAATGTTTTAGACCATTTGAATGGTCATTTTTTAAAAAAATGAGATTAGATCTAGTGGACAGACCAAACAGATGATGTAAATGATAACAAGTCCATATGCAACCATATGACGGTTTCTATAGACATGGTCCACTCATTTCTTATATTAAATAAAGGCCATGAACCTTTATCCATAACTCAATCTATTTGGAATGTACGACAAATCTTAGCTTAACATGTTTTTTTTTTTTTTTTTTTTGTGAAGTTTCTTCTGATTGAATCCTCTTTGCATGTCTTAAACAAGCTTTAGAGATGATAGACTATTTTCGTGGAACTGCAAACCAACCAGACACACCCTTCTAGTATTGAGCCCAAATAATTAATCTATGAAGGTCTGGGATCTGTCGAATCACGGCAACATATACAAGAGCTACATTACACTCTTAGAAGCTTTAAACCATATTTAAGCAGCAACACTGCAGGCCTCTGAGGCAAAGTTCCTTAAAGAGTAGGCTGTCATAATCTAGAAAAGGATTGAATCTATTCAGAAGTACAAGTCACAGTTCTCCTGGTTGCGTCCGTACAGTAGGACAGTTCAATTATTAATAATTTGGGCTGTCCAATCACACAGATCTGGTTCGTCAATTAGTTACCTGTCCTTTTTATAGCTATCCTTCTTCCAAGTATTGCTTTGACAGTCTTTACAAAATTGATTTTTACAACCGTTAGTTATCATGAAAGACCCCAGGAAATAGCTGGTTCAAATTGTTGATTGGACCATCCAAGTATCTTGATGCAACTAGCCAATTTATAAACTACAGTGTGCTGACCGGACCATTTCTCTCTCTAATGTAATATAGTTCCTTAATATAAGAAAGAGTAGCAGTCATTATCTAGTAGTTTATAAAATATTATCTTGCCCATGTGAGAATTGGTTATAGAAATCTGACATCAAATAGAAATTATAGATAGATTAACTTATAATATAATTTTTGAGAGGATTAAAACAATAGATTGAGTTAATTTGAAGTGGGGAGGCATTTCCAGAATCGAACCTTGAGACCTCCCTGCATATAATAGCTCTTATACTTTCATGGGCTTAGTTTCATTAATTAATGTAATTATATAATGAAATAAGTTACAAATAGGAGAACAACAAGTAGTAGCCTACTCTGAGAGAGAGAGAGAGAGAGAGGGAGAGAGATTAATTAATGAACACCAATAAGAAATAGCCTACTCTCTGAGAGATGAGAGGTTTTCATAATTGAAGAAACAAGAAGGATCCGTGTGATGGCGGGTGCACATGTGCGTACTGCAGGACATGCATGTTATAGGTGTGTAGCACAGCATGTATAACACCCAACACTATGGGGCCCCACCGTTATAGTCGTGTAGAATCCAATTCATCCATCAAATTAGGCACATTATATTTACTATACATAGATAACAAATGCAATCCAACTTAGGTGGTCCCCACACACAAAACTATGCTCAACGTATATCCCCTTTCTAGTGTTCCATGTGGTGCATGTGGCCGGCCTGAGATGTTGATCTGTCAGTATTAAATAAATAAATAAATTTAGAAAAGGGCTCACCTTGTAGATGGAGTGAATGTCGCACAAAAAATATAGTGGGCCCGAATGATCTTGAGTCTTATATGATGCGAATGAGAAGGTTTCCTCACGGTAACCAGCAGGTACCACTTTTGTTTTTTTTTTTTTTTTTATATCACACACGCACATACACCCCCACACACTCATGCCGTAGTGAGATTTTTCACCACCTATGGATACTCAAACCCTTGACCGGGTGTTGAAACTCTTGAGAGTCCTACCAGCGCAGTTACCACTTACAAATGCAACACACCTTGTAGAGTTAAAAGAACAATAATAATAAATAATTAAATAAATATATTAGAAAATTAGAAAATGAGAGGAGAAAAAGGCCATTAGTATATCTATAGATTTACATGATGACCCAAGAGAGCACCATAATATATACAATGCTCCTAATTGCATCGGGATACTTGGATGGTCCAAAGAATCGATTTAAGCTGTCCATTAGGTCCATAACACAATCTAGAAGCTATCAAGTAAAAATGGCTTATAAAATGGACAATCAAGATCCTTCAAAAAATAGGCCTAATCAACAATTTGAGCCATATTTGTGTTGGGACCCATCTTGGGTCATTTATGGTTCAAAAGAGTCACTTTCATTAGAAGATCAATTCTAACCTTCTCATCCATATGTTATAAACGGACGCGATAAAATGAGTCTTGGTTGGGAAACAGATGGCTATAAAAAAAATTTTAAAAAAATAATCTTAGAATATATTGAAGTTGGATGAAAATAATTAAGAGGACATTTCAAGATCACACCACTACACCAAATGCCCTTACATGTTACAAATTAAGCTGCATTGATTTCTAAGGTTTATGCGAGAGATTGAATTTTGTTATATCTTCTAATAACAGGAATACAAAAGTGAAAGTGATTACCAAGAAAAGATACTAATGCACCTAAAATGAGCTATAATCGGCTGGTGAGAATCATTAGTGAGTGAGGTTTTAAGTCAGCTGAAGCAGTATGTCTTGTGTGATACTAACCGGTGTCATCCATGAATGATACAATATCTGCCTGTATTGGCCCGAAACAGCCTGATGTGGGGTGATATAGGGTCGCATCGACCTGTATCAAGTGATGATATGCAATATGCTAAAACTGAATTTTAAACCATATGATGATTTAATAGATAAATATATCACTACTGTCGAATACTCACCGGTGTCATCCATGAATGATACAACTATATCTGCCTGTATTGGCCCGAAACAGCCCGATGTGGGGTGATATAGGGTCGCATCGACCTGTATCAAGTGATGATAGGCAATATGCTAAAACTGAATTTTAGACCATATGATGATTTAATAGATAAATATATCACTACTGTCAAATACTGTACATTATTAGTGAATCTAAGGCTTTGAACTTGCTCTTCTGGACATCTTTATTGGGCATGATTTTGATGTAATCTTTTTCAACTCAAGCTTTACAAGCCCAAAGAAAAGTAAAATGTGTGGGACAGAGAGATTGGATTCTAAATAGATCTGGACAAAGTGTGGTCTACAATGGAAAAAACTCAAACTACAATCTGCATGAATCTCAATAAACTCAACAGCGAGTGTCTAAACAGACATATTTTATTAAGGGGCATTCCGAGAATCGAACTCGGGACCTCTTGCACCCAAAGCAAGAATCATACCACTAGACCAAATGCCCTTTTGATGCTATAAGAGTCAATTTTAATAATTTGAACAATTAAGAAACCGTTAATCCATTGTGTTTGGTGCACAATTGAACTGGATTGCATTAACTATTTCATTAGTAAAGGTGCAAATGGATTGGGTTGGATCGGATCAAGGGGTGGCTAAGGACACGACCATTAAAGAATTGGGTGAGAATTTTGGACCCAAACATGACCCTTTTATTTAGTGGCCAGGGTCTGGCTACAGGAGGACCCAAACATGACTCGTTTATCATGTGAGGTGGTTATAAAAATTGCAATTAAATTTTCACACAAAAAATATTCTAAACTATTCATTTGGGGGTGGTTATCAATTGTCATGGTAAAGAATAAAATGGCCGACAATCTAAATTCAATGGATAAAATTAGACAATTAGAGTAGTTTAGTTAGCGACCTTGTTTTCGAAAAATGTGGTGAACTGTTAACATATCTTAATTAACTACTTTCTTTTTTCTTAGATCAGAACACATTTAAGTATGATTGAAAACAGACTTATTTGAAAACTGGATCCAAGCCGGATTGATTTTGAGAGGATACAAGCCTGCCATCCATTTAGTTGTCCAGGTTGAACTTTTGAACCCAAACCCATCGCATGGTCTATATTTTAAACTTGGATCCACTAATTATGTGGCCGTGTCCAATGATCCATCAGGTCAACCCTTTTCACTCATAAAAGATGAATCAAATTGTAGTTGCCCTTTTCATTCCTGTCAGTATTCATAACAAGGAAGTTGTCCCCAATTCGTAGTTGCAAGTCCTTTCAAGTATTTAAGGGGTTGTTTGATTTTCTAATTGCATGTATAATTCACTTCACTATAAATAAGTAATAATTATTTACTTTTGTAATTCCATCTAGCTTCGCAAGGTGACATTGGTAGACACCCTCGTTCCGTTACCTAACTTGAGGAGAAGATTTTAAAATTGTAGGCCCACTATAATATATGTGTCTTATCCATATTGTCCATCCCTTCCACCCCTCATTTTAGGGCATGAGCCAAAAAATGAGGCAAATCCAAAGTTCAAGTGGTCCACACCATACGAAACAGTGAGAATTGAGCGCCTACGGGTGAAAATTTCCTGGGGGAACCCATAAGTTTTCGATCAAGTTGATATTTTCATTTTCTCTTTATCCATGATAATGTGATCTTATGAATAAGTTGGATGACAAATAAACATCAATATAAGCCCTAGGAAGGAATAATTTTTAACAGTGGATGTCTTAACGACCAAAGTTTCCTTAGGTTTGGACCACTTGAGCTTTGTGTATGCCTCTTTCTTGTGCTCATGCCCGAAAATGTGTTGGTAAAATCAATGGGCAGCACAATAAGTCACATACAGCATGGTGAAGCCCACACATTTAAATCAGTACAAACAAAGTCCTCTTCAGATGAATTTTCGACGCCAAAATCCTTGTGGATTTCCTTCTCTTCCAGATGGATGGAGAAAGTCAATATTAGTTAGGTAGGTACCTGTGAATAAAAAAAAATAAAAATCAAACATCCCCTAATAAAAATAATCCAATAGTCTTTCGCTATGAATCGAAGGTAGAATCAATTTTGTTGTTCCACTTTATTAAACTAATTACTGTAATGGAATTCAATAGTGCATCTAAACACTGTAATATCCATGCATAGATAAAAAGGAAGAGATGCTACCTTAATCTAACATTTCATTTAATGAGAGAGAGGAAGAATCCGCATCTTGTATATATTTCATAAAATACAAGTTTGCCCATGTGAGATTTGTATATAAAAATCTGACATTAAATGAATATTAAAAGCTGAGGGAGGCATTCAGATCTGAACTTCTGGTGACATTTACTTATAATGTAGTTTAAGTGAAGATTAAAAAGAAAAAGAAAAAGAAAAAAAAGAAGAAGAAAGAATGAAAAAGATTGACTCATATCAAAGCAAGCGGCCATCTTGACAATCAAAATAGAGACGGCTTGCACCTAGAGCATGCCAATGAAATGGCGCCGTGTCCGGAATAACACCTTAGTCGGTGTTAGCCGGTAACACCTAATCCCCTCCCAAATTTGTAACCATGGGGTGGTGAATAGGGAATGATACAAGAGAAGAAATTATAAAGATTACAGGGAAGTTCATCACCCATCAACAAGAGTTTAGAAAAATTACAAAGCATACTTTGAGGTCTTGATTGTATAAAAATAATATTTTTATGAATAGTTTGTATTATCATTAGTATTGATTATTAAGAGAATGAGTCTGTTGGTCCTCATCTTTGACTAAGATTTGTACGAGGGCATTGTAAAGATAGATTTTAGCCCATAAAACAGGTGGTTTGTGAGAGTGTACAAACATGGGCCCACATGATGGGGGGCATCCGATAAATTGTATGGATAAGCCAAACATGGACCTGAATCAATGTAAATGAAGCAAAATTGAAATTTGAATACAGCAATGCAAATGAAACTAAAGCAAAATTGATTATTGTATTAAGAGGGGCATTCCGAGAATCGAACTCGGGACCTCTCGCACCCAAAGCGAGAATCATACCACTAGACCAAATGCCCATATGAATATTAATAATTCTTAAATAATATCTATTCGTTTTGTCTCCACCATCATCTGAACCCGCATGCTGAGAGGAACGGAATGGATGTAACACGAACATCGTGGTGGGGGCCCATAGAGCTTTGGGTTACAGGGGAGATATGTAACTGGGGTTAGAGGCAAGTGGCGTCCGTGAGAAGGAGAGAGGAAGGTTCCATGACTCTTTTGTATTCGTGATGGCCCCCACACAGAGCTTGATTCCACCTTCATTTGCATTCCAAGTTCAGATCATGCAATCACTACCGTCGATCACCGGTTGCATCATTAAGGAGCGGGATCGGTTCCACTGGCCAACTAAAAAAAAAAAAAAAAAATCCTTCCAAATCTTGATTTTATGTGGAACAGACGTAATTTGCAAAAGGAGATGGGCGGAGAATTAATTGACCGAAATACCCTTCTCTATTTTCTATAAAGGAACAGTTGAAGAGACAAGCATAGCAGGGTGATAGGGATATCTGTATGATCCAATCCCTCAAACAGGTGTGCCCCACAACGATTATCATACATGAAAAGAATCAGGCAGATCCAATCATCAGGTGGACACATTTATAGAAAACAACATACACCTCCCAAGAATCATCAATTCCACGTCTGGACCATATGATAATTGGATTGGCCTGATTTTTGGAGCATTTGATCATCATGGTGGGTGAAAGTGTTGGACGGGCTGGATACATACAAAACTGCGTTGGCCCATAATGCTCGACCCCACCATTATTTTGAAAAAAACTGACCAAGGGCATTTTGGTCATTTTTCCTTCATTAGTATGGTCAGAGGATCTTTTGAAAATTGAGAGAGAGAGAGAGAGAGAGAGAGAGAGAGATGTCACTACGGTAACTTAAATTACGTCATTTTACGTTGTTAAACTAATCATGGCAATTCATTTCAATAGTGAATCCAAACACAACCCAAGATCTATGTATAGATAATAATAGGTAAATATAGAAAGGGAGATTCTATCCTAATATAATAACACATTTAATACGAGACAGAGCAGCAATCCTTGAATTTCATAAAATATTAGCTTGCCCATGTGAGACTTGCACATACAAATCTCAAATCAAACAAGTATTAAAAGCAAAGGAAAGAGGTGGATGGAGACGTCTCTTATTTCAACTTTTGATGTCATTTATGTGTAATCTTGTTTATGTGAGGATAAAAACAAGAAAAATAAATTGGTTAAATTCAACTTAAGGCCTCTCCCATACACCCAAAGCAAGAATCATACTACAAGACCAAATGCCATATGCATCATAAAGAAAGAATTATGGTAATGTTATTACAGAACTACAGAAATTACAAAGAGTAGGCATGCCTATTCATAACCCAAGTACAGGAATTATGAAGTATTGCCAAGAATAGTAATCTTTATAGAGAGAGAGAAAGAGAGAGAGTCCAACTCTCATCCAATAGTTCAATAAACAAGACTATGACCATATGAGATTAGTACAGATAAAACTAAAATAAAACCATTATTTTCAACTTTGAACCTCTAATCACATGTTTAGTTATAATCCCGATTTTGTGAGCAGAAAAACTACAAGATTTACTCATTTTGGAAGGGGCATTCCGAGAATCGAACTCGGGACCTCTCGCACCCAAAGCGAGAATCATACCACTAGACCAAATGCCCTGTTAGTGTTATAAATATACTTTTAAGGTACCTGACATTTGAAGCATGCAATTAGAGGTGTTGATTTTCGTTTAGTCTAAAGAGATTATCAATTGGAGATATTACTAGTTCCCTCCTGCTTAGTATGAACTATTATCAACTGCCAAGAATAATCTGTGGGGGTTTAATAAACAACAATCTTGCTATCAATCCCTTCTAGTACTATTGATTTTCAGCATAATTAAGCTCTTGAACCTTCACTTTTAGACATCTTTGTTGATTATGATTTTAGTGTGAACATTGTCAAGTTTTGAACATTAAACTTCATTACACCCCAAAGAAAAGCAAATTTGAGAGAGAGAGAGAGAGAGAGAGAGAGAGAGAGAGAGAGAGATGTTGCAATCCTCATTTTATATTCCAATAAACAATACCTACCACGAGATAATTAAGTACAAACAAAAGTCAAAAAAAAAAAGGAAAAGATCTCAGCTTTGTACATCTAAAAACATTTTGTTTTAATCTAGTTGATGTGAGATGATAAAGACTATAAGATGAAACCGTATTAAAGGGGGCATTCCGAGAATTGAACTCGGGACCTCTTGCACCCTAAGCAAGAATCATACCACTAGACCAAATGCCCTCTATATGGTAGGAATACTAGTACCAATTATTTGATACTTAAATTATACAGTTGTAAAGCTTGACTTTGCATTTGTCTGCAGTGTTGGAGTGGATAGCAATAACTATTTTGACCAAGAGGAAATGACCAAATCCTAGAAGTGCTATATGACAGATGAGGCCCTTATATTTTTTTTGTGGCGCCTGCCCGAGTGATTGGACATTGGGTTTTTCAGATCAAAGCTTCAGGGGTTGTGCTCCCACCTTTCTAAGAAAATAAAATAAATAATCCTTTTTGAGTCCAACATGAAATAATTAACATAGTTGCAGTTATGACTGAAGTTCAATGCAAACACCAAGGAAATTAAAGCATTTGCACTTTACCAAACCAACTATTCAATTGATCAAAAGTACATCCAAACACAATATAAAGCTCGCAATAGGATTAAAAAGTTTAAGTGATTACAATGTCGAGATGTTTTGATGCACAGTTTCTTGGCCCAATTCAAGGGGAAAGCCTGACCCATTAATCTGGCCAAGCTTAGAAATCAAGGCCATGAGTTCCAGCTGAAATGCATTCAGGCTTTATAAAGACCATGTTGTGCATAAGAAAGGAAATGATTTGAAATTGAAGTATGTATTGAGAAGATCTTGTGCATGATTTTGATTTTGATTTTTTTTTTTCTTTTTTGTTTTAGAAATATGTAGCAATGCTTTGGGACTCATGGTTGTTGCAACCAATTTGTAGGAAATAATTAAGTTTAATTATGAGGGTTGGTGTATAGACCTATTTTGCAATGAGATAAAAAGTTTATATTTCAAGTTCTAAAAAAATATATATCAAATTTCCTGTATATTTTTAGCAGATCAGAAAGAGTTAAGTGACTCCTCTTTGGTTGTGAGTGAATCCAATGTATACCGGTCAAGTGATTCTTGTTACATTGGACTGCATCATGTTCCTTGCTCAATATTCCTTTCAAGTTCATTGATCGAGTTATTCTTGTTACATCGGGCTGCATCATGTTACTCGTTCAATATTCCTTTCAAGTTCATTTGATGGCCAAATAATTATAATGACGTTTACCAGCATTCATGATGAGAAAGTAGCCTGAAATTGAAGTAGCACTCCTTTCAGGTCCAAATCAAAGGTAACACAATGTTGATTAGCAGCATATGCTTTTTCTAAGGTTTACAATCAGGTTGCTTCACTTTATTAACCCTATTGTTGCAATTCAGTTCAATAGCGCATCAAAACACAACCAAAGATTGACCCATAGATAAAAATCCCTACATATATAGGGAGAGATGCTATCCCAATCTAATTCTAATAGTTCATTTATCAGGGAAGAGAGAGAGAGAGAGAGAGAGGGAGAGAGAGTAGCAATCCTTATCTTGTAATTCATAGAAAATAAGTTTTCCCATGTGAGATTTGAATATACAAATCTGAAATCTGAAGATATAAACTTCTGTGCTCATTTATTTATAATCTGGCTGGAGATTAAAACAAGAAATAGATTGTCTGGATATTGAAAGTTTGGGGGCATTCCGAGAATCGAACTTGGGACGTCTCGCACCGGAAGCGAGAATCATACCACTAGACCAAATGCCCAATCTATGTTTTAAAATCTACTCTTAAGGGATCTGACATTGTTTTCAATCACAGATGTTGATTTTCTTCCCGTCTAAAGAGATTATCAATAAGGCCAATCAAAATCCTTTTTGGGCCAACACAAAGGCCGATCTCCCTAGGCTGATTAGGGGCCTTTGTTTCGTTGACAAAGTCGGCATAGGCGCGCTTAGGAAAGATTAGTTCTTTTCCTTGTTTTCCTTTGTATAGCCACATGATAGGTGGTCCGGGCCCCTTTTGTCAGCCCGTGTTTGCCTGAATCACTGCATCATTTGTATCTTCGATGTTGATATCAATGGATTTTCAGCTTGAAAGAAAAAAAAGAAAAAAAAAGAGATTATCAATAGGAGATATTACTTGTTCAGTCCCACGTCATCTGCACCATATTATCAACTGCTGGAATAATCTGTGGGAGTTCATGAATAAACATCCATCTTGCTACCAATCCCTTCTAGTACGATTGATTAATAGCAGAATTAAAGTACTGAACCTTCACTTTTTTTTTTTTTTTTTTTTTTTTTTTTTTTTTTTTTTTTTTTTTTAATTTTAAAAAAAATTCTTTTTAAATTACTAAGGGAAAAAATATAGCCATTCAGGAGGGTCCTTACAAAAAGGAGAGGACCCCTCCTATCATATACCACTATCTGCATATAAGAATTCCCCGAGAATGAAAGAATTCCCCGAAAAGGACGGAGAAACCAGAGAGAGCCCAGCTACTTGGATGGAACCCCGCTACACAAACCTAATATTTCCCATACCTGCTTTATCCAAGAGAAAGGATCCACGCACCAGTCTCGGGAGGGCCGCGCTCGAGTCATACAGAGTGTTTGGGCATCCTTCGCTGGCCATTCTGGCCAGCGCATCAACAACAGAATTCCCTTCCCGGTACGTGTGGCTGAATTGAAGATTAAGAGACCGCCGAAGGTGCTGAATTTTCCCCAGCATGTACCAGATGTTCCAAGATCTGTGGCAGGAAGGATTTTGTACTGCTTTAATAATGGTCATCGAGTCAGATTCCACCACTATGTTTGAGAGGCCCATTTGAGAGCAAATCATGATGCCATCTACCATGGATTGGGCCTCAGCGATGGTGTTTGAAGCATGACTGTAATATCTGTGGAATGCGAAAATAAGGTTGCCAAGGTGGTCCCGACAAATTCCTCCTCCCCCACTCGGACTCGGGTTGCCCCTAGACGATCCATCAATGTTCATCTTCATCCAGCCAAGAGGGGGCCTAGACCAAACTACCCTAATGCATTTCCTTTCTGGGGGAGAGGGGACTGTATTGATCTTAAGGGAGTGAAGAGAGATGGAGTCAAGCATGGAGTTCCTGTCTAGGGCTTGGATGCATGAACCCAGCTCCTGCAACCACCGGGTTACCTTGAAGATGATATTTTCCGTCGACATAGGATGCCCCTCAAATCGCGCCTGGTTCCTGCTTAACCAAATCTCCCAAGTGATGATACTAGGAGCGATGCCAATAAGATAGAAGATTCTGAATTTCTTACTAGCTCTGGTCATCCAAAACTGAATTCGCTGACGTATTGACTGATTCGGGATGATTACAACATCGAGAAGACGACTGACATGGCTCCGAATACACGTTGCAATTGTACTCTTGCTGAACAGGTGGTCCAAAGTCTCCACGTTGGCTGTTCCAAAAACAGGAAATTCTTGCTATCCCCTGTTCTGTGCACGAAAATTAGAAACAGACTACATTTGAGGATTGCACTGTCTCGTGGTTTGAAAGTGGACACAATCAGTCGGGCTAAGGCTGCCCTGCTGCTGACCATTAGAGTGATTCCTTTCCTCAGGGCGATGCGTGGGCTGATGGACAGTCTGCTGGATAGAGGGAAACTGGTAGTTGGCGCTATTGGGCTGGGATAACATAGATGGAAGGGAGTGGATGATAGTTGGATCTTGAATGTAGCATTCGCAGCGAGAAGCCAGTGCCACACCACGGTTCTGCACAGCCTGATCCACAGGGACAACACCATGAAAGACCTTCCAGGTGAAAATACTCAATTTCGGGGGCATGGTCTTGTTCCACGCCCATTCGGTCCATTGAAGAGAAGGCAGATGATGTCTTATGCCATTCCAAGCCGATTTGATAGTGAACTTACCTGCAGGAGATAGATCCCAGATGAACCGATCCGGTCTCTCTGTTATGACGACTGGGAGAGCAGAGATTGTCTGCATCGTAGCAAGGGAAATTAACGACTGGATTTCTGTCAGGTTTCGAGAGGGCGGATGAGCAAAAAATTCTTTGACCGATGCTTCCCTGAGATGGGTGGGGATGGTCCTGACTGTGGCACCAACAAGAAAACCTTTGCCCGTTCAGTTCTGATCCCAAAGATTTATCTTCCCTTCTCCAATCAACCAGCGTGAATGGAGAATGACGAATTGCAGAGAACTGAAGATTTCTTTCCAGGGGGCTGAGCTGGTAGATCCATTAACTCCTTGGGCTACAATCAACTTCTTTAGATATTTAGTTGAAAAGAAATTGGCCCATAATGATTTATCTTGAAGAAGACGCCATCCCATCTTCATTCTGAACGCCTGGGTGGTGTCGGCAAAAGTCCGAAAGCCTAAACCTCCTTCTTAATGGGGGGTGCACAAGGATGACCATTTGATCCAATGCATCTTCTTACCTTTCTCTGAGGAGCCCCAAAAGAAGTTCGCCATCGCTCGATCAATTGTTTTGGAGACAGATTTGGGGACGGAAACGGCCGCAAGCAGGTGGATAGGGATGGCGGATAAAACATGCTCGATCAACACCATCTTAGCTTCCTGGTTGAGCAGTTTAGCCTTCCATCCATCAATTCTACTGATGATCTTCTGCTGGAGCTGATTAAAGAGAGAGGCTGAACATCTTCCTTTTGTGAGAGGAACTCCAAGATACTGAGAATGGAGCGACGCCTGTCTGAACCCGGTCAAAGTGCAAAGCTTCTGGAAATCTCCAAGCTGAAAAGAATATTAGGGGAAACAGTAGAGAAGACAAAGGACATTGGGGAGGAAGCGGTTTCCTTCTTCAAGAACCTTTTCTCTTCAAACTCTTCCAATCATATTGGGGACATAGTCAATTGCATCCCTCGGCTCGTTACTAATCAGATGAACGCAGATCTCAAGAAGCCAGCAACATTGGAGGAGGTTAAGGGAGCATCGCTATCCATTCCGATCGATAGAGCCCATGGGCCGGATGGTTTTAATGGGGCCTTCTTTTCCTCTTGCTGGGAGATTATTTGGAAAGATCTTTATGAAGCAGCCAAGGATTTTTTTCAAGGAGGGCCGATTCCAAGAGCATTCCAATCTACTCAATTATGCCTCATTCCCAAGAAAACTAATCCGGAATATATCACGGACTTCAGACCCATCAGTTTGTGCAACTATATTATGAAGATTTTCTCTAAGATTATAGCGACTAGATTGGCAGCCATTCTCCCATCTGTGATTTCTGAGGAACAGGGTGCGTTTGTCAAAGGAAGATCCATTATTGAGAACATTTCAATTGCAAGAGAGATGGCTTATGAGATTGACCGCAAGGTGTTCGGCGGGAACCTGATCATCAAAATCGATATGGAAAAGGCGTATGACCGACTAGAATCGGGATTCATCACCCAGGTTCTTAAAAAATTCGGGTTTGACCCGCAATGGATCTCAGCAGTTCAGTGATGTTGGGAAGATATTTGGTTTTCCGTCATTATCAATGCTAGAAACTTTGGTTTTTTCAAATCATCCAGGGGTTTGAGACAAAGGGACCCTCTCTCCCCATCTATTTTCATTCTGGCGGCTGAAGTTTTTAGTAGGGGGCTATCCAATTTGTTCTCATCCAGATGCTGCCAGCCGTACAAATTACCGCGGAGCTGCCCTAAAGTCACTCATATCTTTTTTGCTGATGATGCTATTTTGTTTTTGAATGACAGGGTGTCCAATGTGAGATTGCTTCTCAATTTTCTTACCCAATATGAGCAAGCCTCAGGACAAAAAGTGAATGGCACAAAGACAGCCTTCATAACCCTGTTGAAATTCCCAAGAAGCAAAATCCAGAAGCTTTGCTACTAAACCTTCACTTTAGATATCTATGTTCGGTATCATTTTAGTGTGAAATTTGGCATGCTTTGAGCGATTAATTTCATTACCCCCCAAACAAAAAAAAATACAGACAAACACAATAAATAAAAAATAATAATTGAAAGAGAATTAAATAAAAGTAATTATTCTCAAGTTGGTATTCTAATCACATTCAGTTATGAGTTAATGACCTTGTTGATGCCAGTTCCAAAACTATTAGATGGACCCGCATCAGAGGGGGCATTCTAAGAATTGAACTCGGGACCTCTCGCACCCAAAGCGAGAATCACACCACTACACCAAATGCCCTCCATATGTTAGGAAAACTAATGTTAATAATATGAGATTCAAATCACACAGTTGTACAGGTTTACTTGCATTCCACTGCGATTGGGTGCACTACAGAAGTGGATTGCAATAACTATTTTGACTGAGAGGATATGACCAAATCCTAGTTACCTTAGTATTCATCACAAGAAAAGAGTCTTCAATTCTCATGTACATTCCTTTCAAGTGCAGTATCAAAGAAACATATATTGCATTTAAGACCGAAGCACTCTATACATATATTGGAAGATAAGTGTTATTCAACCATCTGTGCCTTATTGAAACAACTTGTGGAATTCATTCAATAATCCTTCCAAATGCACTGTAAATATTGAAAGAAACTAGTGGAATTCATTCAATAGTCCTTCCAAATGTACTGTGAATATTGAAACAACTAGTGGAATTCATTCAATAGTCCTTCCAAATGCACTAAATATTGCGATAGGACAGCAAAGTTAAGATATTAGAATGATGAGATGTTCCTGGTTCAATAGTCCTTTCTAGTTCATCAATGACCAAATTGTAATGACATTTAACAACATTCATGATGAGAAGTTGCCCTGAAATTGCAGGACTCCTTTCAAGTCCAAAATGAAAGTAACACAATATCAATTAGCTGCCAGTCTCTCACATGAATATACTATGGTTACTGCAATCAGGTTGCTTCACTTTATTCATGTTGGAATTGCAAACCAAAAACCAATGTTTACTGTGACTGTTCATCTTCCAAAGCTCTGCAAAGTGGCCAGGGACTGTTTTCGGGTATCGCATCTCCTGTATGCCGACGATACCCTCTTGTTCACCAATGGTGGCAAAGCTTCCCTTCGTAGGTTGAAGGCTTTCCTCGACGAGTGTCAAGCAGTTTCGGGTCAAGCCATTAACTATCGTAAGAGCTCCTTCTTCGCCAACGCTAACCTCTCGCCAGCTAGAGTCAGAGTTACCAAGAATTTGTTAGGGATTTCGAAGTCGGTTTCTCACCTCGTCTATCTTGGAGTTCCGTTGGCAGTTGGTAGAGTTAAGATCAGTCACTTCCAGCATCTCCTTGACAAGATTGAAAGATGTATAAATGGGTGGCAGGCCAGATGCTTATCTCAAGCGGGTAGGCTTATCTTACTTAACCATGTACTTGCTAGCATCCCGATTCATTCTCTTGCTGCCACGCACATTCCGTCATAGGTTCTGACTGCCCTGGAGAGGTGTTTTGCTGACTTTCTTTGGGGATGGGCTGAGAGAAAAAAGAAACTTCATTGGTGCAACTGGAAAGGTATATCCTGCATCAAGATGGAAGGCGGTTTGGGGATTCAGAAGTTGTTGGATTCCATGAAAGCATTTCGCATCAAGATGGCTTGGTCTATCCGTTTCCAACCTGGCTCAACTATTTGGACAGAGTTCATGGCTGCAAAATATAGAGCAGACCTACTGGAACGCCCCGACGTGAGACCTCATAGCGCTCAGTCACCGATGTGGAAGAAAATCTTGAACCTCTTCCCCATTGTTGATTTTGTGGTCCAGTGGAAACTCGGTGCGGGAAACTGCAACCTGTGGAGGGTAAATTGGACAGGCCTAGGACCCCTCTAAAGCCTACTTTCAGCCCCATTACCTGCCCATCTGCAAAATTTGCAAGTCTGTAATTTTTTGGGATTAAATGGACCTCTTCCTCCCTCTGTGGTTTTTTGTCATTTGCCTCAGGAGGTAATAGATCATATATTTCAGCAGGGGTTCTGCATTTCTGTCGGCCCAGAGGTTCCATTCTGGTCCCTCACCCCGTCTGGTGGTTTCTCAGTCAGCTTAGCTTGGTCAGTAAGCAGAGCCGGTAGCGTCAGGAAGGATTGGGCGGCCTGGGTGTGGCATGCGAAGATGTCCCCTAGGATTTCTCTTTTCCTTTGGAGATTGTTGAACGGTGCAATCCCAATCGATGCTTTAATCCAAACCCGTGGTATTCAGCTAGCATCTTGCTGCGATTGCTGCTCAAATGGTTCTGTTGGGGAAGCAGCTATCGAGTCAACTGATCACATTTTTTTGAAAAGTAAGCTGGCTATGCTCACCTGGTGCAGTCTGGAGTCTCGTTTTCAGATCAGCATCCAACTGATAGTGTCAGTGGAATCCAGATTGGCTCAATGGTGGGCCGCCTTGTTAGGTTCGAGGAGCTCCTCACTGGTTGGTAAACTCATTCCAGGATGTCTGTTATGGGAGCTCTGGAGAGCGAGAAACGGTGCCCTTTTTGAGGGGAAGACTGCTTCTTTCAGATCTTTGATGAGAAGAGTTTTTTGGTGGGTGTCTACTTTATAGGACTCACTGATCAGTGCGCGCAAGGATGGCCCTGCTTCTAGCGGTGCCCATCCGATCCAACTGCTCGGCTCTTCCTTCCCTTGTGCGACATGCTTCTCGAGGTTCACTGTGGTCATCAAGTGGATTAGGCCGTATTTTAACTGGGTTAAAATGAATGTGGACGGCTCCTCCAGAGGCAACCTGGGTTTGGCTAGCGGAGGAGGCATTTACAGGGGAGATAAAGGACAATTCATCTATGCTTTCTCTTCGGGCTATGGCCCTACTTCTAACTCCTATGCTGAGTTGCGTGCGGTGTACGACGGTTTGCTCCTCACCCTGTTGTTGGGGTTCCGTCATATTATCCTTGAATCTGATTCCTTACAGATGGTGAAGATGCTAAATGAGTTCTGCCAGGTGAGTTGGAAATGGAATTACTGGCTGGGGCGGATTTTATTATTGAAAAACAGAGGTCGCATCAAGTTTGCTCACATTTTTAGGGAGGAGAACAGGCCGGCGGATGCTCTGGCTCGCCAGGGTAGCGAGAGTCAATCCTCCGTCTCATATGTCCGCTCCAGTGATCTCCCACTCAGGATTCGTGGTCTCTTTTTCCTAGACAAGGTGGGCATGGGGTCGATTAGAGCTTCTTAGCTCGGCGGGGCCTGGGGTCCGCTCCGTCTCGTCTCCTTTTGTTTTCTTCTCACATGATAGGTCTCCCAAGGTCCTTTTTTCTTTGGGGAGGCCCGAAATTTGGCTCTGTAATTTCCTGCTTCTTTAATGAATTTCAATTTTTTTTTTTTAAAAAAAAAGAAAAAAAGAAAAGAGAAGAAGGGTTTTGATCAAATAAAATAAAAAATAAAAAATAAAAAAAAAGCCCTGCAACACTTCCCATGAAGCTGTTTATGAAACTGTGTATGTATTTTCTAGGAATAGTTAATGTTGGAAGCTCCTAGTAGGGGCAATGTTGTCATTTCACCTGACTTTCAAATGGCTATTGTTGGTGTATTTTTATGGGACGGCTCCCTGGGTCGGGTCTTCTCCCACCTACACAATCAACAATATAAAGGGGACCCTGGCTGGAGCCGGGGAACCTCCGATGCTTAAGTCAGTCTTATGATCAATGGCAAAGGGTTTTCTAAGTTTTGTATTGTGTACCTTTCATTGTGAAGGAAATGGTTATTTATAAGGCTGGATGAACCTTATCACGCGAGGATTCCTCTCCTTCATATTTGGAGATTTGGTCCTCTTCACTGATTGCGCCCGATCCCGAGGATCTCGGGATCGGACACCCGTATTCCTGGATTTTTGGAGCGGTATTTACATTCACACCGCCTTCTCTTGTCTTGGCTCGGTCGTTATCGACTCTATGAGAGTCTCGGCCGGCTCGTTACCGAATCTAGGAGAGTCTTGGCCGGCTCAAGAGAATAAGTTTTCTGCCTTCTTACGGACGGGATAGTCTCAGTGTTTATCCGTCATCCTTCCTTATTCCATGGCCGACAGAACCAACTCATTAGGTCAGTTTTATTCTATCGGTCGGGTGGCTTACAACATGCTTGACCTTTTGTGGGCTTACGCAGGCGTAGTTAACTTTCCGACCAAGTAACTTTAGTCGTCTTATGCTTATGCCTCTTGGCCTTTCTATTATTCCCTCAGCTCCGACCGTTGTCTCAGACTCTTCAGGCAAATCTAGTGGAGCTGACCTACTCGAAATTCGAGTCTCCGGAGTTAACATATTTTCTCCAACAGTGAGCCCCCCTTACTCCTTGTGTCGTTTACATCACCAAGGAGTAATGAGTTTTGTTTTAGGTCTGTTCGTATTAGAGTCCGAGGTCATGATGAAGCATTTAATGCCTTTTGTGTCGTCCCTAACGTGTGACAGTGCACCTCTCGAGGCCGCACGTGCGGCAGGCCGTCAGGTCATTTCGTCCGCTTATGGGAGTCGGACGCGTGGCGAGGGAATTACTGTCGTCAATCAAAGCGTGCCACACGTCGAGCGGGAGATTCGAAGGAAGCGTCGTTTCACCTTTTCATTAAATGCCCTGCCACGTGGCTCGGCTATAAGAAGGCCGGGCGGGAGGAACGCACGAATTTTATTTTCGCTTTCCTTCCTCCCGCTCCTGTATTCTCTTTCTGCCTCCCCTTCTTTCTTTCCTCCGCTATCGTTCCTTCCTCCGTCAACTCCTTTTGCTTCCACTGCTATTTTTCCTAGTGAGTTCTTTCCTTTCATTCCTATAGACGCTAATGGCTGCGCGTGGCTCCCAGAGCCCCGGGGAGGGGATGTCCGGAGATGAGGGTGTGTCCCAACATTTCTGGAATGTTGTGTAACCACCTTCTTTACTGACGGAGTTCACCGTTGGCGCAGATGCCGCATTCCGGCTTGTAAGGGGGTCCGATAACTCATCGACTGAGCGTCCAGCTCAAGCCGGTCCTTCCAGTGGTGGAGTGTCTCTGATGACCCGTTCAGGGAGACCTAATCTCGGGATGGATCAGTTAGAGGAGGAAGAGAGAGAAGATGAAATAGTTATAGCCGAGGGGGTGACTGGCCCAAATCCTGTAAACCAGACTGTAGAAGCCTCTGAATCCTCTTCCAAGGGAGAAGGAGCCGAAGACGATCCGAGCGGTCTTGTTGCCTCGATTTTGACTGAGTCCGACTTAAACCGAATCCGAGCTGGGTTCCATGTCCCAGACTCGGTCGTACTTCATCTTCCTCGTCCAGAAGACTCGCCTGACCATCCCCCTGCTGGGATGGTTGCGATTTTTCAGGTTGCGATGCAATGTGGCTTGTGCTTGCCACTCCAACCCATTGCTCGCGATTTCTTATCCCGAGTCAAACTCGCCCCCGGTCAGATTGTTCTGAACGGATGGAGGAATTTATTTGGGTGTGCTGTGCTATGGGCCAAGCTAGAGCAGCCCCCACTAACCGTTAACGAATTCCTCTATCTGTACCAAGTGAGACCAAACCCAAATTTTTCTGGCCTATACTTCCTGAGAATATGGAGAGGCAAAGGCGGGTCTCTGATTACCGACCCACCCACTTCTAATAAATACTGGAAAGAGAGGTGGTTTTGGGCGTGCGGACAATGGGAGTTGGCAGATACGTGGCCGTACGAACCTCGAGTCTCTCGATCATTCCGAAAACTAGGTGACTTGGTGCCTCAGCTTGATAACCTTTATTCTTCTCCATTGTCTGGTAATAATCCTGACCTTATGATGCTTTGCAGATATCTTGAAGAAAAGAGGGAAGCTCGGGTCCGGTGCTCTAGCTCGGATCATAGAATTGAGGAAGTTAAGTGCAGAAGACCGATCTTGAAAACTGCTACTACAACCCGAGCGTCTTCATCTCGCGGGTTTAGATTCATTTGTCTCAGGTAATTCTTTCCGCTCTGTTTCATTCTCTCGGTTTCCTATCTAACACATATTCATTCTTCTTTTCAGACCTTCCCGAGGCTCGCCCATATCTCAAGTCGGCTCCTGATAGTATGGCCGAGTCTCGTCCGTCCCTGAAGCCAATCTCCAAGGTCAAAGCCCCTCCGAGGTCGGCTCTTTTATCGGGATCTCGGCCTTCGAAGCAAAAGAAGACCGCTGCAAAGGCCAAGGAGCCAGCTACCCCTTCTGCTCCTATCCCTTCTGCCCCACAGGTAGTCGTGCTTTCCGACCCTAATGAAATGGTGAAAGAAGTGGAGTCGAGCCTTTCGGTCTCTCAATCGGCTCCATAGCTAGGACCCGTGGTAGAAGAAGTCCCGAGGCCGAGAGAGGTACCAAGCGGTGAGTCCTCGAGAGGGGAGATGACTCAACAGGAGTTGTCTCCCTTCTCCAAGGTCATCTCGGTGATGATCCCTTGGGCACTTGCCCACTGGAGCGAGAGAGATTTCTCCAACTTCTACAATGCCCCGACCCCACAGACCCTCGGGCGTATGGCGAGGCTACTTTTTGAGGTAAAATCCCTTTCTTTTCTCTTATTTGTTACTTCCGACTGAATCCTTGCTTATTACTTACTGTCTTCCGTTCGCAGTTAGCCCCCTGCATCGTTAAGGCCTGCTCAGAGCTGTCCGCTGCTCAAAAGCTCGCGGTCGAGACAGAGACAGCGAAGAGAGTTACGACCGAGGCAGAGGGTCGCAGAGAGATCGCCGAGGGTCGCATAGGCATTATGACTGGTGATCTGTCAATCGCCAGAAAAGCGGCTGAGGATGTCAGGATGGTTCTTGAAGGAGCCAAAGCTGACAATGCCCATTTGACCTCACTTCTAAAGGAGGTCGAGGAAAAGCATCAGCACCTTCTTCAAGTTCACATCGCTTATGAGAGTACTCTCTCTTGGGCTAGGACCGATGCTGCAGCCCTTATCCAAGAAGCTCAAGAGGAGGCTCGCCGAGCCAAGGAAGCACACGACCGGCCGTAGACACCTTCCTTGAGTCCTCAGAATTTGAGGAAGAAAGGGACCGCCTTTATCAAGGTGGCTACATGGCCTGTGTTTTGGAGATGAAGACTGCCTTTCCTGACCTCGACCTTTCTTCTTTTGAAGCTGATAGTCCTGAGGCTGAGGCTGCTGGCGTTGATGTTGCTGATGGAGAAGCTCCTGCCGCGGACGCTGCTGCGGACGAGGCTAGTCCTTCTGGTTCAGTTTAGGGGGTGATCCCTGACCGAGAGTGGCCATTCACTCTACCAGAAGTTGTGTCATCCCTCTTTCTTGTAACTTTACCTTAGGCTGTAATCCGACGCTAAACACTTAGAAAAAATGAAACTTTTAGTTTTATTGAATTGACTTCAATTACATCCTTCTTCCATTATTCTTTAGCGCTTTCTATTCTGCCTTACGGGTAGTATATCTTGAAATGTTCGACATTCAAAGGGTGAGGCAACAGTTGCCCATTTAGGTCTTCCAGACGATACGTTCCTGGGCGGATGGTGCTCGAGACGACATAGAGACCTTCCTAATTGGGTCCCAATGTGCCCGCTCCAACTTCCTTTATGTTTGAGAACGTCTTTCGGAGGACCATATTCCCGCTCGAAATCGTCTAACTTTGACTCGGCTGTTGTAAAACTGAGACACTTGCCTCTGTCGAGGCATCATTCGTATTCGAGCTCTTTCTCTTCTCTCTTCCAACAAATCGAGCTCGAGTGACATGAGTTCATCATTCTCCTGTTCACTGAACGTATTGACTCGGACCGAGCTAATACCGATCTCATCCGGGGCAACTGCTTCTGAGTCATAACAAAGGGAGAAGGGAGTTTCTCCCGTGGCAGTCCGAGCTGTAGTTCGATAGGCCCACAATATATTTGAAAGTTCCTAGGCCCATTCTCCCTTTGCCTCATCGAGCTTCGTTCGGAGATGCCACTTTATAATTTTGTTAACGGCCTCGACCTGTCTATTCGTCTGAGGATGATGAGGCGAGGCGTACACGTTTCGAATCCCGAAATTACTGCACATCTCGCGGAATTATTTATTGTCGAACTGCCTTCTGTTATCGGTAATGATAGTCTGAGGTATCCCGAACCGACAGACGATATTTTTCCAAACAAAACCTATGATTTTTTGATCGGTAATCTTTGCTAATGGCTTTGCTTCGGCCCACTTCGTGAAATAATCTACTACAACCACAACAAACTTGGTCTAACCCTTCCCTAGAGGGAAGGGTCTGATAATGTCAATCCCCCACTGTACAAAGGACCATGGTCCAGACATCGGAGTCAGTTCCTCGGGAGGTTGCCTCGGGATTACCACAAATCGTTGACACTTGTCGCACCTTTGAACGAACCTCTTGGTATCATATTGTATAGTCGGCCAGTAATACCCCTGCCGTAATACTTTATTGGCTAGCGAATGTCCCCCTGAGTGGTTCACACATATTCTTTCATGTATCTCCCGTAAGACATAGTCGGCTTTATGGGAATCCACACATCTTAGTAAGGGAGCCTAAAACCCTTTCTTGTATAGTACCTCATTCAAGATGGTGTAACGCGACGCTCGAACCTTTAGCCGTCGTGCCTCAGTGTGATCTTCCGGTAGCTCTCCATCATTGAGATAATGGACAATTGGGTCGAACCAAGTAGGTTCCGAGTCGATAGGCAGTATAGCCGAGTCTGTCGGCTCATTTATACTCGGTTTAGCTACGTATTCGATTGGAACTGACTGAGGTATGTCGTCTTCGTCGGTTGAGGTGAGCTTTACTAGCAAGTCAGCTTTGACATTGTAGGTTCTGGGTATCCGAATCACTTAACATTTCTGGAATTCGCTAATTAATTCTTTGACTTTTCCATGTATGCTTTCGGTTGTTCTTTTCGAGTTTGATAGACACCAGAGATTTGGTTAACGACCACCTGCGAGTCACTGAAAATATTGAGATGAGTTACACCTAAACTTGCGGCGAATCGAAGGTCGAGTAACAAGGCCTCGTATTCTGCTGTATTGTTCGATGCTTGAAATTAAAGTCGTAAGGCATACTGCATACAGGTTTGATCAGGAGTTTTCAACACTACCCCGGCCCCGCTTGCCTTAAAGTTGGATGAGCCGTCGATAAATAACTTTCAAGGAGCCGAGTCATGTAATGGGCCGAGAGAAGAAAAAGTTACTGCCGCGGTAACTTCTTCAGAATCAGGGAATGTGTTATGTTTGGACGTCACTTCAACAAGGAAATCGGCGACAGCTTATCCTTTTATGGCTGTCCTCGGCCTGTACTGTATGTTGAATTCGCTCAATTCGACAGCCCACTTTGTAAGTCGACCGGAAGCTTCTGGCTTTTGAAGAATCTGGCACAAAGGTAAGTCGGTCACAACGATGATGGTATGAGCTTGAAAGTATGGCCGGAGTCATCGCGAGGATACTACAAGGGTTAAGGCTACTTTCTCGAGCTGAGGATACGTTGTCTTTGCCGGTAGTAAGGCTTTGCTGACATAATATACTGGTAACTGTCTTCCTTCGCTCTCCCATACGAGGGCTTAGCTAATCGCTGCTTCGGACATAGCCAGATATAGCAATAAAGCTTCTCCTGACTCGGGTTTGGACACAGCGGTGGAGAATTAAGATAAGACTTCAGTTTTTGAAATGCTTGTTCACACTCTTCCGTCTATTCCATCGTCTGTCGTCCCTTCAATTGCTTAAAAAATGGGAGACATTTATCTATGGCTCGGGACAGGAAGCGGTTAAGCGCAGCTACTCTCCTTGTCAGCCTTTGAATGTCTTTAATCATTTTTGGAGACTCATGTCGAGCAAAACTTTAATTTTTTCAGGATTCGCTTCGATTCCTCGTTGACTAATAAGGAAACCGAGAAATTTTTCCGAGCTTACACCAAAGACACATTTGCTAGGATTCAACTTCATTTTGTACTTACGTAACGTCAGGAACATTTCTTCTAGGTCCGCCACATGGTCGACTGCGTGTATGCTTTTGACGAGCATATCATCTATATATACTTCCATAGTTCGGCCGATATGCCGAGCGAACATTTTGTTCACTAACCTTTGATACGTCGATTCGGCGTTCTTCAAACCAAATGGCATCACTCGGTAACAGTAAAGGCCTTTGTCGATGACAAAGGTGATTTTTGATTTATCAGTTTCATGCATTACAATTTGATTGTAGCCTGAATAGGCATCCATAAAAGTAAGCAATTCATGTCCTGCAGTACTGTCCACCAACTGATCAATGCGGGGAAGAGAGAAGCTATCCTTGGGGCAGGCTTTGTTCAAATCTGTATAATCTATACAGAGATGCCACTTCCCATTGGCTTTTCTCACGAACACAACATTAGCTATCCACTCTGGATAGTATATCTCTTCAATGAATTTGGCCTTAAGGAGCTTGCCGACTTCCTCTTCAATGATAGGGTACCTTTCTGGGCTGAGAAGACGTCTCTTTTGTCGGATTGTCTTGTAAGTCGGGTCGATGTTGAGTCGGTGCGTTATGACCAAGGGATCGATCCCGGGCATATCTTCGTGGCTCCAAGAGAATACATCGGCATACCGCCGAAGCAAGGCGATTAGTTCTTCTTTAAGAGGTGAAATTAAAGACGAGCCGATTTGCACTAGTCTCAACTTGTTTATCTCGGTCGAGAATTACGAGACGAGTTCTTCCATTGGTTGCCCCCATTCATGAGATCCGATACGGGAGTCCAGTGATTCGATCATCGATATATCCGTCGGCGCTTTGACTGCGGTCGCATAGCATCACCGGGCGTCTTGTTGATCTCCTTTCACAATTTCTACTCCTGACTCGATCAGAAATTTCATGAAATGGTGGTAGGTAGATACCACGGCTTGAAGGAGGCTTAGAGATGGTCGATCGAGTATAACGTTATACACCGAAGGTTGGTCGACGACCAGGAAGTCTATCATCGTAGTTGCCTGGTGAGGTGCGATTCTGGCAGTGAGTGGTAGTGAAACGATTCCCTCGGGAAGTACCTGTCCACCCGAGAATCTTATGAGTGGGGTTCGGACCGGACGTAAGGCCGATCGTCCTATACCCATTTTATCGAATGCTTGGGTGAACAACACATCCGCCGATGATCCCATGTCCACTAGTATTCGGAATACTTTTCTATTCGCGATAGTGAGGGTCACTACGAGCGCATCATCATGAGGATGATGGATGCCTCGAGCATCTTTCTCAGTGAATGAAATGTAATATTTCTCTCTTTTCTTTTCTTTGAAAGGCCGAGACAGTAAAAGAATCTCAGATTTCGGATGGTTGATACTTCTAGGGTGATTCTTTCATGCATTGTTGGAATCTCCACCCCCCTGATGTCCTCCGATAATCGTCCGAATTTCTTCCGTGGGCCGATCTTCCCTCGGTCCTATTGGAGCACCAGGTCCTTCCAAATGTTCTCTGATTCGGCCTTCTTTAATTAGCCGCTCGATTTCATCTTTTAAGTGATAACAATCACTCATGTTGTGACCGTAGTCACGATGATAGTGGCAGTACTTGTTCTTATTCCGTCGATTCGGGTTCCCTCGGAGTTTTTCGGGCCAGTTGATGAAGCCCTCATTTTTTATTTCCATTAACACCTGCTCCTGAGACTTGTTCAGAGGGGTGTATGTAGAAAATCTTCTATCGGGTCGTTTACCCGACCTGCCATCGTCTCGTGTCCGATCATCTTTTCGCTTCCTCCCTCCGGCTGAGTCGGCTTCTTTCTTGGCCGACTCTTTAGTTAAGGGTTTTGAGTTTTGGACCTTCTCGCGCAGGAGTCGGGTTTCTTTAGCGTCGGCATATTTGTCCAAGCGAGCCATAAATTCGCCCAAAGTCTCGGACGGATTCTTGTCCAGGGACGCCAAAAAGGGCTTATCTCTCACCCCTTGCATGAGAGCGTTAAGTGCTGTCTCCTCCGAGTGTCTCCGAACCTGTAGAGATTCAAAGTTAAAACGCTCGATGTAATCTTTCAACAACTCTCCTTCCTTCTGAACTATGTTGTTCAGATGTACGGGCGGCTTTAGCCTTTTTTTTCTGCCAATGAAGTTGTTGAGGAAAGCTTTACTAAGTTCAGCAAATGACTTAATTGACTTCGGTTTCAATTGTTTGAACCAAAGCCGGGCTACGTCAGTTAGTGTGAGAGAGAAGGCTCGACACATAACGATATTCGAGGCATCATGCAACTCCATGTAGGTTCTGAAGCATTCGATATGCTCTGTCAGATCAGTTTTTTCGGAAAAGGGAGTTATTTGAGATAAGCGGAACCTCTCCGGTAACCGGACTTGCATTACTTCGTCCACAAATGGAGAAGCTTTTGTCTCGAATTTGGTCGGGTTTGTGTTCCGACCGCGCTTCATGTCTGCCATCTCTCTTTCCATCTTCTCCCGGACCTCATTTTTGAAGTCTTGTATATCGGCTTTTCAAGGTTTCGCACTCTCCGCCGTTTCTTCTACTAGAAGCTGACTTCGCCTCCTCTGATCTATTATATGCCGCAAATCAGAGGGAGGTAAAACGGCCATTGCAGAGCAAATCGGAGCTGACTGACTCGGCTCTCGAGGCGATTGCTGAGCCGCAGGCTGTGTTACAGATGGTGGCGGGAGAACTCGCGCTGACTCGTGACACTTTTGCACCTGCTGATTACACAGTTGCTCCAACATATGTTTCATAGCAGCCATATCGGAACGCATCTCTTGGACTTCTCGATCCAATTGTGCGTTCCCTCGGTTTGGCTGGCTGGTAGTCGGAGAAGATGTCGCGGGTGGTGCTACCGCAGGTATCGTTGGGGGAGCTCCCTGAGCTGTGCTGGTAGCGGCCTCCCCTGCTTCATCTTGATCCGCCCTCCTAGTTCTTTCCATTCAATAGATCGTAGAAAAATAGATTTTTGCTCGTTTTCCACAGACGGCGCCAAATTGTTAGTGTATTTTTATGGGATGGCTCCTTGGGTCGGATCTTCTCCCACTTGCACAATCAAAATATAAAGGGGACCCTGGCTGGAGCCGGGGAACCTCCGATGCTTAAGTCAGTCTTCTGATCAATGGCAAAGGGTTTTCTGAGTTTTGTATTGCGTACCTTTTATTGTGAAGGAAATGGTTATTTATAAGGCCGGAGAACCTTATCACGCGAGGATTCCTCTCCTTCATATTTGGAGATTTGGTCCTCTTCACTGATTGCACCCGATCACGAGGATCTCGGGATCGGACACCCGTATTCTTGGATTTTCGGAGCGGTATTTGCATTCACACCGCCTTCTCTTGTCTCGGCTCGGTCGTTACCGACTCTAGGAGAGTCTCGGCCGGCTCAAGAGCATAAGTTTTCTGCCTTCTTACGGACGGGATAGTCTCGGTGTTTATCCGTCATCCTTCCTTAATCCGTGGCCGACAGAACCAACTCATTAGGTCAGTTTTATTCTTTCGGTCGGGTGGCTTACAACATGCTCGGCCTTTTGTGGGCTTACGCAGACGCAGTTAACTCTCCGACTGAATAACTTTAGTCGTTTTATGCTTATGCCTCTTGGCCTTTCTATTATTCCCTCGGCTCCGACCGTTGTCTCGGACTCTTTAGGCAAAGCTAGTGGAGCCGACCTACTCGAAATCCGAGTCTCCGGACTTAACATATTTTTCCCCAACAGCTATAAATTAACATGTTGTGTATCCGGTTGTATTAAGAGAGAAAAGCAACGACAGTGAGCTTCTTAAAATAAAAAACTCAATCAGCTTGTAAGTAGTAAAAATTTTATAGCAAAGTTTCTTCCTCTTTTACGTGTCCAGTGAGTTCAAATCCAAGGCTTTATAAAGCCAAGAGAAGTCTTGGCTAGTACAACCATCAATTCAACCAATTATTGGAATTCAATTCAATATAGTGCAATATTAAAACACAATCTAATATCCATGAGTAACTAATACTAGACACACACACACACGCAGAGAGAGAGAGAGAGAGAGAGAGAGAGAGAGAGAGAGAAGCAACCCATATCTTGTAATTCATAGAATATTAGTTTTCCCATGTGTGTGTGAGTGAGTGAGAGAGAGAGAGAGAGAGAGAGAGAGAGAGAGAGAGAGAGAGAGAGAGAGAGCAACCCATATCTTGGAATTCAAAGAATATTAGTTTTCCCATGTGAGAGAGAGAGAGAAGCAACCCATATCTTGTAATTCATAGAATATTAGTTTTCCCATGTGAGACTCGCATTTCAAATCTGAAATCAAATGAGTATTAAAAGATAAGGAGGAAGGAATGGAGAGGTTTTGAAATTTCTACTTTTAATCTTCCTTATAAGAAGATAAAAGCAAGAAAATAGTCTGACTTATAACCTTCCTTATAAGAAGATAAAAGCAAGAAAATAGTCTGACTTATAATCTTCCTTTTAAGAAAATAAAATCAACAAAATAGTCTGACTTATAATCTTCCTTTTAAGAAAATAAAATCAAGAAAATAGGCTGACTTAAAATTGACCTGAAGGGGCATTCCGAGAATTGAATTCGGGACCTCTCGCACCCAAAGCGAGAATCATACCACTAGACCAAATACCCCTTGTATTGTTAGAATCCAAATATGGATAATTTCACAGTTAAACTAGGTCTTCACAAAGGCTGATTTTCATTCAGATGCAATTGGCTGCACTATTCATTTGTGTAACTGTGGTTAGAGGCAAGTGGCGTCCGTGAGAAGGAGAGATGAAGGTTCCATCACTCCTTTGTATTCGTGATGGCCCCCACACACAGCTTGATTCCACCTTCGTCTGCATTCCAAGTTCAGATCATGCAATCACTACCGTCGATCACCGGTTGCATCAACAAGGAGTGGGATCGGTTCCACTGCCCAACTAAAAAAAAATCCTTCCAAATCTTGGTTTTATGTGGAACAGACCTAATTTGCAAAAGGAGATGGCGGAGGATAAATTGACCAAAATGCCCTTCTGTATTTTCTTTAAAGGAAGGGTTGAAGAGACAAGCGTAGCAGCGCGATAGGGATATCTGTATGATCCAATCCCTCAAACAGGTGTGCCCAACAATGATTATCATGCTAGCAAAAAGAATCAGGCGAATCCAATCATAAGGTGGACGCCATTATAGAGAACAACATACACCTCCCAAGAATCACCAATTCCACGTCCGGACCACATGACAATTGGATTGGCCTGATTTTTGGAGCATTTGGTCATCATGGTGGGTCCAAATGTTGGATGGGCTGGATACATACAAAACCGCGTTGGCCCATAATGCTTGACCCCACCACTATTTTGAAAAAAAAAAAACTTACCAAGGGCATTTTGGTCATTTTGCCTTCATTTGTCTGGACAGAGGATCTTTTGAAAATTGAGAGCGAGACAGATGTCACTATGGTAACTAAAATTACGTCATTTTACGTTTTTAAACTAATCATGGCAATTCATTTCAATAGTGCATCCAAACACAACCCAAGATCTATGTATAGATAAAAATAGGTAAATATAGAAAGAGAGATTCTATCCTAATATGATAACGCATTTAATACGAGACAGTAGCAATCCTTGAATTTCATAAAATATTAGCTTGCCCATGTGAGACTTGCATATACAAATCTCAAATCAAACAAGTATTAAAAGCGCAAAGGGGAGAGATGGATGGAAACGTTTCTTATTTCAACTTCTGATCTCATTTATGTGAGGATAAAAACAAGAAAAATAGATTGGTTGAATTCAACTTGAGGTCTCTCCCATGCACCCAAAGCAAAAATCATACTACTAGACCAAACGCCGTATGCATCATAAAGAAAGAATGACGGTAATGTCATTACAGAACTAAAGAAATTACAAAGAGAAGGCATGCCTAGTTCACAACCCAAGTACAGGAATTATGAAGTATTGCCAGGAATAGTTTGCAATCTTTAGAGAGAGAGAGAGAGAGAGAGAGAGTGAGAGATTGCAACTCTCATCTAATAGTTCAATAAACAATGCTATGACCATATATAGGAGATAAGTACAGATAAAACTAAAATAAAACCATTATTCTCAACTTTGAACTTCTAATCACATTTAGTTATAATGCTGTTTTTGTGAGCAGAAAAACTATAAGAATTACCAATATTAGAAGGGGCATTCCGAGAATCGAACTCGGGACCTCTCGCACCCAAAGCGAGAATCATACCACTAGACCAAATGCCCTATTAGTGTTATAAATATACTTTTAAGATATCTGACATTTGAAGTGTGCAATCATAGGTGTTGATTTTCTTTTAGTCTAAAGAGATTATCAATAGGAGATATTACTAGTTCCTTCCTGCTTAGTATGAACTATTATCAACTGCCAAGAATAATCTGTGGGGGTTTAATAAACAACAATCTTGCTATCAATCCCTTCTAGTACTATCGATTTTCAGCATAATTAAGGTCTTGAACCTTCACTTTTAGACATCTTTGTTGATTATGATTTTAGTGTGAACATTGTCAAGTTTTGAACATTAAACTTCATTACACCCCAAAGAAAAACAAATTTGAGAGAGAAAGAGAGAGAGAGAGAGAGAGAGAGAGAGAGAGAGAGAGAGAGAGAGAGAGAGAGAGAGAGAGAGAGAGAGAGAGATTTTTGCCATCCTCATTTAATATTTCAATAAACAATACCTACCACGAGATAAGTACAGACAAAAGTTTAAACAAAAAAAAAGATCTCAGCTTTGTACATCTAATAACATTTTGTTTTAATCTGGTTGATGTGAGATGTTAAGACAATAAGATGGACCCACATTAAAGGGGGCATTCCAAGAATTGAACTCGGGACCTCTCGCACCCTAAGCGAGAATCATACCACTAGACAAAATGCCCTCTATATGTTTGGAATACTAATACCAATAATTTGAGACTTAAACTATATTGTAAAGGTTGACTTGCATTTGGCTGCAGTATTGGAGTGGATAGCAGTAACTATTTTGACCACGAGGAAATGACCAAATCCTAGAAGTGCTATATGAGGCCCTTTTATTTTTTGTGGCGCCCGCCCGAGTGATTGTACATTGGGTTTTTCAGATCAAAGCTTCAGGGGTTGTGCTCCCACCTTTCTAGGAAAGAAAAAAAAAAAAAAAAAAAAATCCTTTTTGAGTCCAACATGAAATAACATAGTTGCAGTTATGACTGAATCTCTCAATACAAACACCAAGGAAGTTAAAGCATTTTCACTTTAACCAACTATTCAATTCAAAAGTACCTCCAAACACAATATAAAACTTGCATTAGAACTACAAAGTTTAAGCTATTAGAATGTTGAGATTTTTGAGGCACACCTTCTTGGCCCAATTCGAGGGGAAAGCCCAACCCATTAATCAGGCCAAGCTTAGAATCAAGGACATTATTTTCAGCACAAATGCATTCATGATGCATGGATTTAGGGCCATGTACATGTTGTGCATTAGAAAGGAAAGGATTTGAAATTGAAGCATGTCTTGAGAAGATCTTTTGCATGATTTTGATTTTGATTTCTTTTTTTCTTTTTTCTTTTTTGTTTTAGAAATATGTAGCAATGCTTTGGGACTCATGGTTGTTGCAACCAATTTGTAGGAAATAAAAAGTTTAATCATGAGGGTTGGTGTATAGACCTATTTTGGAATGAGGAAAAAAAAAAATATATATTTCAAGTTCTAAAAAGCATATATCATTTCTGTATATTTTTAGCAGAAGAAAGAGTTAAGTGACTCCTCTTTGGTTGTGAGTGAATCCAATCCGTACCAGCCGAGTGATTCTCATTACATCAGGCTGCATCACATTCCTTGTTCAATATTCCTTTCAAGTTCATTTGATGGCCGAATTATAATGACGTTTACCAGCATTCATGATGATAAACTAGCCTGAAATTGAGTAGTACTCCTTCACGTCCAAATCAATAGTAACACAATGATGATTAGCAGCATATTCTTTTACTAAGGTTGACAATCAGGTTGCTTCACTTTATCAACCCTATTGTTGCAAATCAGTTCAATAGCGCATCGAAACACAATATAGGGAGAGATGCCATCTCAATCTAATTCTAATAGTTCATTTATCATGTGAGAGAGAGAGAGAGAGAGAGAGAGAGAGAGAGAGAGAGAGAGAGAGAGAGAGAGAGAGAGAGAGAGAGAGAGAGAGAGAGAGAGAATAAGTTTTCACATGTGGACTTGCGTATACAAATCTGAAATTTGAATATTTATAATCTGGCTGGAGATTAAAACAAGAAATCGATTGTCTGGAAATTGAAATTTTGGGGGCATTCAGAGAATCGAACTAGGGACCTCTCGCACCCGAAGCGAGAATCATAACACTAGACCAAATTCCCAATCTATGCTATAATATCTACTCAAGGGATCTGACTGTGTTTTCAATCACAGATGTTGAATTTCTTCTAATCTAAAGAGATTATCAATAGGAGATATTACCAGTTCAGTCCCACGTCATATGAACCATATTATCAACTGTTAAGAATAATCTGTGTGAGTTCAATAAACATCCATCTTGCTATCAATCCCTTCTAGTACTATTATTGATTAATAGCAGAATTAAAGTCCTGAACCTTCACTTTAGATATCTTTGTTCAGTATGATTTTAGTGTGAAATTTGGCATGCTTTGAACAATTAATTTCATTACACCACCCCCACCACCCCCCAACAAAAACAAAAAAATAAAAAATACACGATAAATAAAAAAATAAAAAAAATAATTGAAAGAGAGAACTAAATAAAAGTAATTATTCTCAACTTCCTAATCACATTCAGTTATGAATTATGACCTTGTTGATGCAAGTTTTAAAACTATTAGATGGACCCACATCACTGGGGGCATTCCGAGAATTGAACTCGGGACCTCTTGCACCCAAAGCAAGAATCATACCACTAGACCAAATGCCCTCCATTTTTTAGTTTTTTACCACTAGACCTAAAGCCCTCCATATGTTAGGAAAACTAATGTTAATAATTTGAGATTCAAACTACTGACGTGGATTGCAATAACTATTTTGACAGAGATGATATGACCAAATCCTAGTTACCTCAGTATTCATCGCAAGAAAGGAATCTTCAATTCGCATGTACATTCCTTTCAAGTTCAATATCAAAGAAACGTAATTGCAATTAAGACCGAAGCACTCTATACTTATATTGGAAGGTAAGTGTAATCCAACCATTTGTGCCTTATTGAAACAACTAGTGGAATTCATTTCATAATCCTTCCAAATGCACTGTAATATTGAAACAACTAGTGGAATTCATTCAATAGTCCTTCCAAATGCACTGCAAATATTGAAACAACTAGTGGAATTGATTCAATAGTCCTTCCAAATGCACTGTAAATCTTGCAATAGAAATGCAAAGTTAAGATATTAGAATGCTGAGATGTTCCTGGTTCAATAGTCCTTTCTAGTTATCAATGACCAAATTGTAATGACATGTAACAGCATTCATGAAGAGAAGTTGCCCTGAAATTGCAGGACTCCTTTCAAGTCCAAAATGAAAGTAACACAATATCGATTAGCTGCCACTCTCTCATATGAATATATACTATGGTTACTGCAATCAGGTTGCTTCACTTTATTCAACCAATTATTGGAATTCAATACAACAGTAGTGCATTAAAACACAATATAATATCCATGAGTAACTAAAACTAGATATACATATAGAGGGGAAAGATGCTATCTTAATCTAATAGCTAATTTATCGAGAGAGAGAGAGAGAGAGAGAGAGAGAGAGAGAGAGAGAGAGAGAGAGAGAGAGAGAGAGAGAGAGAGAGAGAGAGGGGGGGAAAGATGCCATCTTAATCTAATAGCTAATTTATCGAGAGAGAGAGAGAGAGAGAGAGAGAGAGAGAGAGAGAGAGAGAGAGAGAGAGAGAGAGGGGAAAGATGCTATCTTAATCTAATAGCTAATTTATCGAGAGAGAGAGAGAGAGAGAGAGAGAGAGAGAGAGAGAGAGAGAGAGAGAGAGAGAGAGAGAAGCAACCCATATCTTGTAATTCATAGAATATTAGTTTTCCCATGTGAGACTCGCATTTCAAATCTGAAATAAAATGAGTATTAAAAGGTAAGGAGGAATGAATGGAGAGGTTTTGAAATTTCTACTTTTGATCTCTTTTACTTTTAATCTTCCTTATAAGAAGATAAAAGCAAGAAAATAGTCTGACTTATAATCTTGCTTATAAGAAGATAAAAGCAAGAAAATAGACTGAATTAATATTTAAAAGCAAGAAAATAGACTGACTTATAATCTTTCTTATAAGAATATAAATGCAAGAAAATAGACTGACTTAATATTTAAAAGCAAGAAAATAGTCTGAATTATAATCTTGCTTATAAGAAGATAAAAGCAAGATAAAAGACTGACTTAATAGTTAAAAAAGCAAGAAAATAGTCTGACTTATAATCTTTCTTATAAGAAGATAAAATCAAGAAAATAGACTGACTCAATATCGAACTGAAGGGGCATTCCGAGAATTGAACTCGGGACCTTTCGCACCCAAAGCAAGAATCATACCACTAGACCAAATGCCCCTTGTATTAATTGTTAGAATCCAAATATGAATAATTTCACACTTAAAGTAGGTCTTCACAAAGGTTGACTTTCATTCAGCTGCAATTGGATGCACTATTCAACTGGATTGTGATGACTAGTTCGGCGGGTAGGAAGTTAGGAATATCTAATTATTGTCTTAAAAAGGAATTAGTTCTCAAGTACCAGGTACACTCCTTTCAAGTCCAATACCAAAGTAACGTAGTTGCAATTCAGCCATTTATTATTATTATTATTATTATTATTTGGACCAATTACCACAATCCAATTCAATAGTCCATCCAAACACAGTATAAATTTTGCAATTGGAATACAAAGTAAAAGAGATTACAAAGACGAGATACTCCTAGTTAACTACAAAAATAATTAGAATGATGAGCAACATTTCATAGACTTATCAACTCCTTAGCTCTCCAGTGCGTGCCGTACTTGCACACAATGCCCCAACACTAGAGTAAGATTAATGCATACTTTCACACTAAGTGAGAGATGCCAAGAACTAGCTAGTAATGCAAGCGAACATAGGACAATGGAATAGGAAAAGTTGTATTGCACTGTGAGGAGAAGTGAGTCTCACATCAGGGGGACTCCCCATTATATAGACTTAAAAACTCTGTAGATGGATTATACCAATGGAGTCATTCATCCAATAGTCGAGAACAATGCAGAAAACTTGCACATTCTTCTACACTTCTCCAAGCTATTAAAACTCATTAGAGAACACTAACCTTCTAGAGATTCCTACGCAACTCTTCCATGTTCTCGCAATCTCTAGAATTTTATACATCTTTCTACAAGACTCTAGCTTACTTTAGAGGTCTATACATATTATACATGTGCGTATTAGAAATTGTCTCAACCCAGTCAATTAACTCAACTCCAATCAAATTTCATCAAGAATTCAAAAAAAATAAGAAAAAGAAAGAAGAAGCTTGACTTGGTTATGATTTACCCAAGACTTGAAACCTCGACAAAGTTGAGTTGTGTTTTAGAATTGTAAACCATGATTTTAAAGCTGCATCATAGTTTTTTAAATCCATGTTGGACAAAACCCCAACTTTTAACTTCTAAATTCACATTTGATTATAATCACGTTATTGTGAGGGAAAAAAAATTAAGACAAGCAGGTATTTGATTAATCCCCAATATAATCTTGTTGATGTGAGGGTAAAAAGTGTTGAGGAGAAGCCTTCAATCTTCAAGTTTTCATGTTGCTCGACCGGTCGTGGGAGGTGCTCGACCGGTCGTAAGTTCGAGCCCTAGCGCGACTCGAAGTCCAGTGAGTTGTGCTGTTTTTTTCCAGGGCCTAGGACTGGTCGTAGGGACTGTAAGACCGGTTGTAGTACGACCGGTCGTAGCTCTCCTAGGACCGGTCGTAGGAGGTCTAGGACCGGTCGTAGGAGGGCTACGACCAGTCGTAGGTTACGCAGTTTGTTTCGTAATTTTACGCGAAACTGCGGATTTGAGTCCTTTCGCAACCGGGATGCGAAAGGAAAGTTGCCTAAACTATAAATAGGTGTTTCTAGGGCTTTTCTAGGTATGATAAAAGCTTTCTAAAGGGGTTCTAGGGTTTCTAAAGGGTGTAGCAAAGGTGAGATTCGAGATTGTTCAAATCGGGTAAGTCCTCTCTCTTTGTAATTGATGCTTTCATAGTGGAGATCTGTCGCTTTGTACCGTGGTTTTTTCCCGAAAGGGTTTTCCATGTTAAATCTGTGTTCTCTTGTGTGTTTGGTGTCATTGGATTGCTATCCTAGATCTAGATCTGTGTGATTCCACAGGTTCCAAAATCCCCAACAATTGGTATTAGAGCTAAAGTTGGGGCACAAATCTGAATCTGAGGGATTAGTAATAATGGCGAGTGTCAGGTATGAGTTTGAGAAGTATTCAGGAAAAAATAATTTTGAGTTATGAAAGGTTAAGATGATTAGCCTGTTAACCAAGTAAGGCGAGGATGGTGCTCTTGAGGAGCGGAAGTCTACTATGAAAGATGATGAATGGAATACTCTTGATAAGAAGGCTTTATCATCGATCCGTTTATGTCTCACGGATGAGGTTCTCTACAACATTATGAGGGAGAAAACTGCGGCTGGTTTGTGGGCGAAGTTAGAGGAAGTCTATGCGAAGAAATCCTCGAAAAATCGCCTACACCTGAAGCGGCAGTGGTATAACTTCAAGATGACAGAGGGTGGAGATTTGGAGGCTCACATCAGCAACTTTAATAAATTGGTTTGCAAATTGCTGGATATGGAGGAAGTGATGAAAGATGAAGAACAAGCATGTATGTTGCTAAATTCTCTCCCGACATCCTATGAGGCATTCAAGGACACTATGTGTAGCATGAATAAAACCCTGAGTGTCGATACTGTTATCTCAGCCCTTCAAGGGAAGGCTATGAGACAACTAAATAATGACACGGGGACGTCTTCTGATGCACTGTTTACAGTGGGTACAAATTCTGAACAAGGTATAGGTTCTTCTGGTTTTAGATCGAAATCTAGGGGCAAGGGCAAAGGAAAGGTAAAGTGTTGGAATTGTGGGAAAGAAGGACATGTGAAGAGGGATTGTAAAAATCCTAAATCGAAGAGGGAAGATTCTGAGGCTTCATGCAGGGAGGCCAATGTTGCTACGTCAGATGAATTGAGTGGATGTGATGGTGATGTTTTATCTGTATTTTCGCTCAGATGGTCATACAATGATCGTAAGGATGAGTGGATGCTAGACACAGGGGCATCTTTTCACATGACTCCTCATCGGAGTTGGTTCACCAGCTACAGGGAGTGCGATGGTGGACAGGTATATATGGGCAATGACATTGCCTATAATATTGTGGCGGTTGGTTCTGTGCGTATCAGGATGTTTGATGGGGTGGAGCGTACCTTGACAGATGTGAGGCACGTTCCTGATTTAAAGCAGAATCTGATTTCTCTTGGTGTGCTTGAGGCAAAAGGATGTAAGTACACAGGTATTCATGGTGCTCTTAATGTATCTAAGGGGGCACGGGTAGTCATGAAGGCGCAATGACTCGGTAACTTGTACAAGTTGATCGGGAGCACTTCAAAAGGTGGAGCTATGGTGGATGTAGCGGATTTCACCTCTGCACGTGTGTGGCATGTTGGACATGGCCACATGAGCGAGCAGGGCAGGAAGGCTGAGATGTGCGGACAGGGATACAGAGCAGGTGGAGCAGCCACCTGTTTGAAGAATCACACGACATGATCATGCACAGGACATCGGCGAGGTACATGGACGACTCCAATATTGTAGGATATTCATCTTATATTCAGATGGCTCTAGGTGAGCCTGTTGCTGAAAAGCGAAAGGTGACTGTGGGTGATGTGATGGATTCATTGTACCAGACCAACATCTGGGAGCGGGTGGAGCTTCCAGTGGATCGAAAAGCGGTTGGATGCAGGTGGATCTTCAGGAGGATACAACATAGATACAGAGCGATGTTGGTGGCGATGTGTTATGCTTAGAGAGAAGGGATCGACTTCTTATAAATATTCGCACCGACAGTATAACAGGTATCTATTAGATCCTTGATTGACGCTGATTGACCAATATGATCTTGAGCTATGATGAGATGTAGAAATAAGAGAAGAGGTCAAGGAGCTACACGGTTGAAGAATGAAGACTTAGTGGAGATTGTTGAGGAGAAGCCTTCAATCTTCAAGTTTTCATGTTGCTCGACCAGTCGTGGGAGGTGCTCGACCGGTCGTAAGTTCGAGCCCTGGCATGACTCGAAGTCCAGCGAGTTGTGCTGTTTTTTTCCAGGGCCTAGGACTGGTCGTAGGGACTGTAAGACCGGTCGTAGCTCTCCTAGGACCGGTCGTAGGAGGTCTAGGACCGGTCGTAGGAGGGCTACGACCAGTAATAGGTTACGCAGTTTGTTCCGCGATTTTGTGCGAAATTACGGATTTGAGTCCTTTCGCAACCGGAATGCGAAAGGGAAGTTGCCTATACTATAAATAGGTGTTCCTAGGGCTTTTCTAGGTATGATAAAAGCTTTCTAAAGGGGTTCTAGGGTTTCTAAAGAGTGCAGTAAGGGTGAGATTCGAGGTTGTTCGAATCAGGTAAGTCCTCTCTCTTTGTAATTGATGCTTTCATAGTGGAGATCTGTCGCTTTATGCCGTGGTTTTTTCCCGAAAGGGTTTTCCATGTCAAATCTGTGTTCTCTTGTGTGCTTGGTGTCATTGGATTGCTATCCTAGATTTAGATCTGTGTGATTCCGCAGGTTTCAAAATCCCCAACAAAAAGTACATGAATGAGCTACATATTAGAGGGGCATTCTGAAAATTGAACTCGGGACCTCTCACACCCAAAGCGAGAATCATACCTGTTATGGGAAGATCTGAGCCTCTAATAGTTCCAGGAATAGTTAATGTACTGAGTCAATCGGGCGTGCGAATGTCTGTGGTAATGCACATCCGACATGATGTGCACAACACTGAAGAATTCATTAGTGAGTTATGGAGGTGCTCCTACTCCGAGGCTACGGATCGGAGCGGCTTAACACGGTTTACGGTCAAGAGAGGAGTCACACTTCTACTAGATGTGCTAGACTATCCAGCTACCATCTGACAGAAAATTCGACTCGATGGGATAGTTCCGATGCCCCGCCTCGGACATCAAAAAGAAGGCATCCAGAGTGCTTGTTTAGTGAGTGGCCAGGTCCGATAGCTCAGGTCAGAGATCGGCTCGGACTAAGGTTACCATCCCTGTTCAACGAATTAACGGCAAAAACAAGTCAGCGTCTTATCAAATGGAGGAACTACATCGAGCTGAGGCTATACATTAAGACGGGCACTCCATCAGCTAGATTCGGAAACTACCATCAACGAACGTGACTGATTACCTTGTTCACAGATACGCATGATCTGCCTGATACGCTACATGATCCTTGGAATGCATACAATATCTCCACGATCTCGGTATCCCACTGATTGGACAAATCTTGCTGAGATTAACGGACCCAGATCGTCAAACAGTCAGGTATAAATATGATAAGACCCCATTACTATAGGTACGTGATAACTGGTACTCTCCCTTTGCTCTCCAACCTTAGATCTAGATTCCCTTGTCTTGACTTAGGCATCGCTAGGGTTTCCTTTGCCCATTCTCATTGTACAGGATTAGGATGTTGAAGTGATCCAAGGTTTGAGGGATTGAGGGGACAGCCATCTAGATTTTGACCTCAACATTTTTTGACACCGTCTGTGATAATCTGATACGAAAGGTCAGGTTCCTATTTTCAAATATGATGGCAAGAGGAAAGAAGAAAGTGGCAGCTGTGGAACCAGAACCAAATGAGCAAACTCGCTCTTCGTCACTACTTCATGCCGAGTCAACCCCGGTGCCTTCTCAGCGTTCTTGCAACCGGGCGAGTAAGTATCGAGCCATGCAAAATGAGATCCAGACCCTACGTAATGAAGTAAAAAGCATGAAGCAGTGACAGGAGCCACAACCGCATCTGATCCAGGAGAATCCTGGTCCCGATTTGACCGGTCTAGCCGTGGAGGCTCACTCTGTGCCGAGGAGTATGAGGCCCGAGGCACCCCAGCATTCTCGGGCACCGGTTTCAGGTCAGAATCCTCCTCCAGTCCACGTTAGAGTCTCGGTACGGAATACCGCCACTCGGGCTCCAACCAATGCCTCAACCACCTCAACCCTGACACCTACAGACCTCCGTCATCAGTTAGAACGAAGGAGAGAAAGGAGGACTCCAGAAATAGAAAATGCCCCAGATATAGTCGCTGAGAATAAAGATCCCTAGGAAGCACGGTTCGTGGAACTTAACGACAAGTTCCTAACCTTGGAAAAGAAGCAGCAGTCGTCGACAGTTCCCCCCACGGTTCAGGCAATGATGGAAGAGACTGAACCTCTTCCTTCACCTCCACAATCATGGACGAGGTAATGCCGTTGAGGTTTTGAATACCTCCTGTCATCTAGTACTCTGGGTCGGGTGACCCATCCGAGCACGTAGAAGCTTATCATTCGTGGATACAAATCCAAATAACAACAGATGCAATGATGTATAGAGGATTCTCTATCACCCTTACGGTATTCGCTTGGAGTTGGTACCATCAGCTCAAACCCAATTCCATCGGTTCTTTTGTAGAGTTGAGTCGACTATTCCTTACTCAATTCATAAGCCGTAAGAGAAGTCGAAAACCCAATACTCACCTGTTTACCATCAAGGGCAGAAAGAGTCGTAGAAGGATTACATTGCCCATTTCAACGAGAAAGCGTTGTAAGTAGAAGACAATGATGACAAGATGGTACTCGCTGCAGTATTCAGTGGCCTGAAAGAAGGAAGGTTTACTTTCTCCATTGGAAAGAACCCGTTGAAAACGTTAGCGGACCTCATCGCAAGAGCTCCGAAATAGACTAATGCCGAAGAGTTCACTAATGCCCGCAAAGGTGTATAAGTAACCGACTCAACTGGTAAAGGAAATAGGCCTAGGAATGAAGAAGCTCAGCCGACCAGCAAAGGGGCAAATGACCTCGCTCCTTGCGATCGTTGACCAAGACGAAAATCGAAAGAAAAATTTCATTCTTACACCCCCCTCAACAAGTTCACCGAGCAGATCCTACTAGATATTCGAGGAGAAAATTTTTTGAATTAGCCTGTCTACATGAAGGCCGACTCGGGAGCATTGAGCTAAACGAAAGTTTTGCTACTTTCACCGAGACCACAAATACAATACGAACGATTATGTGGATCTCAAGGATGAGATCAAATCCCTTATCCGTAAGGGACATTTACGTTGCTACACTAAAAGAGAGAGCCACTCGGAAGGAAGAGCAGGAGCAAGAGTGACCAAAGAACCCCACGGAAGAGCTAGTGGAAATTCGCACCATTTTCAGGGGCTCGGCCGATGGGGGAGATTCGAACATGGCCCAAAAAATTTACTCTCGAAGGTCCGATCCGGAACATTATGTCCATTTAACCAAGCTACCTATCAAGGAACTTCGAATCAGCCCATGCGGTCTAACCTTTATGGAAGATGACACGCGCCAAATCCAACATCTGCATGACAACACCCTGGTGGTCACAATGACCATAACAAATTATAATGTGTATCGCGTCCTAGTTAACACCAGAAGCTCAGCCGATGTGATATATTCTGAAGCTTTTGAGAGAATGGGGGTTCCACGGTCGTGCCTTCGACCTGTGTAGACCCCCCTGAACGGCTTTGCTGAAGAAAGAGTGATCTCCGAGGGAGCCATCTCCCTCCCAATAATTGCGGGAAAAGGTCAAAATCAAGTCACCCTTATGGTAGACTTCCTTGTCGTCAATGTGTCATCAGTGCACAACGTCATCTTGGGTAGACCATCCCTCAATGCAATGAGGGAAGTCATCTCTATTTATCACCTAATGATGAAGTTTCTGGCCGAGGGTGAGATAGGCTACCTTCGAGGCGACCAGCGCAATGTTCGGAGATATTACGCGATAATGGTAAAAAAAGGATCCGTTAAGTAAGCGCTAGTCATTAATGTCTTGGATCCCTAAGGACCCGCAAAAAACTTATCTGTAAAAGACCTAGAGAAAGTGCTCCTTAATAAAGCAGACCCGAGCAAAACCATTCAGCTCGAAACGTCATTAAGTCCCAAGCAATGGTCTAAAATGCTGACCTTTTTGAGGCTACACAAGGACCTCTTCACATGGTCACATGTAGATATGTTAGGGATCTCTCCTGATGTTTTGGTCCATAGGCTGAACGTGGACCCGGATCACAAACTGGTAAAACAAAAGAGAAGACCATTCGATGTCGAGCACTACAAGGCTATTGTCGATGAGGTCTCCATCCTATTTGATGCCGATTTCATAGAAAAAGTATATTACCCCGACTAGATTGCAAATGTGGTGCTTGTTAGAAAATCCAGCGGGAAGTGGATGGTATGTGTAGACTACTCAGATCTGAATAAGGCATGTTCCAAGGATAGCTTCCCACTGCCTCAGATCGATCAACTGGTGGTTAATACAGCTGATCATGAGTTACTCTCCTTCCTGGATGCCTATTTCAGGTATAACTAGATCACGATACATCCCTAAACAAGCAGAAGACTACCTTTGTCATGGACAAGGGGTCATGCCAATTAACCTTAAAAATATTTGAGCGACATATCAGAGGTTGGTAAATTAGATATTCACCAAATAGATCGGATGCACTATGAAAGTGTATGTCGATGACATGTTGGTGAAGAGTATTAAGGCGTCCGATAACTTAACAGATCTCGGAGAGACATTCAATGTCCTCCGAGAGTACCAGATGAAACTGAACCCTGCAAAGTGCATTTTTAGGGTTAAATCAAGGAAGTTCCTCAGGTTCCAGGTTAGTTAGAGGGATATCGAAGCAAATCCTGACATGATTAAGGCACTCCTTGATATGAGTTCGCCTCGAACCATCAAGAAAATACAATGCCTCATGGGAAGATTCGCCGCATTCTGATGTTTTATACTCAAAGCGACAGATAAATGCCTCCCCTTTTTTAAACAATTGAAGGGTCTTAAGAAGAAAGATTGGACGTCAGAGTATGAACAAGCGTTCTAACAGCTGAAGCAATATTTGGGCTCACCCCCCTGTTATCCAAGCCTGAACAACGTGAGCCTGTAACATTCCAAAAATTGGGGGTCGGGTAGAAACCTAACTCTCGAGTTCCAAAATGTTATTTATGTAATATAGATAATATTAAATGCATGTTGTCTGTAAACAGGCATTAAACAAGATTGGGATTAAGCCAAAACAGCATATCATACTGCAGGGACAGATAAATTAGCAAGCAGAAGACTGTGATAGTATGTATAACATACCTAACTATTGAATGTCTCCAGAGTGTGAACATGTTATCAGGTTAAATACACACATGTATACTTCAAAAGTAAACAAAAAGAATATACATGAGTGCTCTAAAAATGGAAAATGATAAGTGTCAAAGCATCTAATCAACCTCCCTGTAATCCCGTCGATCAGAACACACAAAAAGGAGGGATCCTCATCATCATCATCAAGTCCGGCTCCGCTTCACATGCAGCGCCATCATCTGGAACTAAAATAGAGACTGGTGGGTGTCCAGAACACCATCCCATAACGTGAGAGTGTGTGATCAACTCAGTGGAATAATAGAGCAGAGATTAGCATGTTCTCAAACCAATCATGCGATAATAGTAAAGCAATTAATCAAACATTCCTAGATACTGTTGTTAATGCAGTATGACATGACATGATGGATGCCCTCACCGACATTCTCTCTCATACGGCACCATCTGCGTCCGCGATATGCTTGCGTACCGCTCAATGCTCCACATCTTCCAGGCACATGCAATGTGATGTGGATATGATTACCGAGTTATTATTAGCCCTTTTCATACAGCAGTATTGGGAAACTAAGGTACTTTGCTTATATCAATCCCAACACAGATCCTGTTTAGGGTCGTCACTCCTAGCAATCTCATACGATGTTATATTTGTAGGTCGCTGCAAGGACTGCCAGGGCTGTTGCTCGCACTCGTTGCACCTCTCTCCCATCAGCTTATCAATACAGGCCTAATTATCCTTAAGACTACATCAGGACTCGTCGCCCCCATGCGGTGTCAGGATAAACTCAAGGTCACTACAAAGGGCTTGTCACCAATCAGTGTAGGCCGACAGCAAGAATATAGTGTCCCATACCACCATAATCCGCTCAGAGTAGGGTGCTCAGTGGTCACTACGGGGAGGTTTGTGGCCCTAGTGCAGGCCGACAGCTCGACCACGATGTCTCATACCACCATGCCCGACTCATGAGTCTTTATGGATCAAGGTACCATAGTTAACAGAGTTTCCAATGGTAAGTTCAGTACCCTAGGTTCAAGCAGTTATGACTCATACAGGGTGAACATACAATGGCCAGTCGGGTTACTTGACGGGCTCGACTAGTACGAGCGCATCTCAAGCTGAACGACATGAAGTGCATGAAACACTTCGTGTGGCCTAACTACTGCCGCCAACTCGAAACACGACTCGCGTTCATTGACTCGTCCTTTGTGGTACCTAGAAACCAACCACGAATTCGATCAATTACCGACTGCCTGGACTATGTCATAGCCCCAAGCATTTATGCATCAACATCAGTAAGCATATATGAGTAACAGAAATGAAATACAACATTGTAAGCATGTTGACACATGTTATGACATACAACTTAAGCAAATCATCCAACACATGCATTTCATACATATAATGAAATCAATACAGATAGCTAATGTAATGTAAATCATTCAATCAGCATATTACTTGAGAATTCAATCTCAAAATTCATTCACAACATCATTTATTCAATACATACTAATACAAACATTTATACAAACACAGCCTATACACTTAAGTCTACATAGTGTATGTCGACTCAAAGCGCGCATTTGGGCGAATCTCTTCGCCAAACCAATTATGCATGCATTCCTAATATCCTAATGCGACAAATAGCCATGGCAACTATTTCAGCAAAATATGCATGTATACAGTATTTCCTACAAATGACTAAAATGCCCTAAATCTCATATTTTCCGTACATTTACGAAACAGAAAACGGACAGCATGTTGTACATGTCAAACGGTGTTGCCGTCGATAATCTACTATTAAATGACATTGAAAGTGTTGAAATCAGCCAATTAAAGCATCTAAAATCCGCACCTATCACTTTAGAGGTGTATCGTTTCGAACGGAGCGTATACGCTTCGTCTACGGCGAACAGGCGACTTAATACACAAGATGTAGAAGCTACTTCATTAATGAATCTAAGAAAATCCCAAAACAGCAAGTAGTTAGGGTTTCTCTTACCTAGGAGTGCGTTGGAATCACTGGCAAAGTGATTTGAACGCGATGCTTAGGCACGTGTAGCAGCTGCAGCAAGTGGCTAAAAGATCTCTCCCACACTCTCTCAATCTCACACTTTTTCTCTCTCTAGCTAGGGTTTCTAGCAAATTCGGATGGGTGAGATAAGTGAGGATTTAAAGCCCTTTTATAGCCTAAAACCTTCCCAAATTAGGTTGGGAACAATGTTTACTTGAGGTGTAACCAAATCGGGGCTGTTCTAGTCCAAAAGAGTAGTTTAGGAGGTCCCCTTGCCGAACGCTATCAGACTTAAGCTCATACATACTGGATCTAGCACACATCAAGTTTTCAAACCGAAAGAGTTCGCAGATCGCACGTGGTGGTCCAGTTTCAGTTCAGCGGTCATTGCACCTAGATCAGGTCTACAAGTCTCATGATATGAAAGAGAATTTTTTTCTGATCCGAGGGTGTAATTTGGCTGAATTCTGATGGTCAGAATGCTTAATATTAACGCACCAAGTCACGTGCTAGTTTTGGATTTAAATTTTCAAATTTAACCCTTTTCTCACTCTCTTCACTCCAGGCTCAATGAAATAGCCACTGAACGTCGGTTGGCCTTGATTTTCAAACGATTGTCAAGTCTAGTCAAGCGGTCATAACGGTCTAAGATGGTAGATATTGGACTTTCGACGTGCAGTCTAGATCCAATACAAAGTTTCAAAAGGTTCCCAAGAACAAACCAGTTTAGAGTTTGATCCTTGATTTTAGGGTAACGTAGCATCAACGATTCTACAAGTTTTGGGTCTTTTAGAATGTATTTAAATCGATCAGGGACAATTTCATAGCTACTCTAGTGTAGCGCTAGCTAACTTACACTTAATTTCTAAAGGAATTAATCCTAAGTGATTTCTTTGGCTTTGAAATTGGGTTCTGAGCGGTTACCCAGGTGTTTTGGTTGACCCATTGCCTAAGGACGTTTAATCCCAGGTTGGTAAAAATCTGGGGTATTACAATCTACCCCCCTTAAAATAAAATTTTATCCCCGAAATTAGCTAAGGGTAATGAGTCCTTAAAGAGACTTTCGGATTAACATTCTAAGGAAGGTTCAAATTCTATTTAATGACCTACTCTTACGTATAACCTAAATCAAATGTTTCGATCTTGGGCCAGTGGGGAAAGTGTTAACCACGCTTCCGCTGTGCTACTCTGATCCAACGGTTGAATTAACTAATCCTAAGACCTATTCTTGACATGAAATGGGAAACAACACTCGCTACATTGGTCGTCCTTGTTAATGTTGCGTTCTATGACATTGGTACCTATGGTTGTAGAAAGGAGCTGAAAGGATGGGTGTTGTGATTGATTTCAAGGACGGATGTGAGTTTGTGGCAAGAGGTCAAATCTCTATTGGCTGCAAGTCCTTGCCATTTCCCAAAGGCAAAGCAATAACTTTTTATTATAGGTGGTCGGGCCAACACTGAAGAAAAGTTGTGTAGTGGGTCTGAGCCGAATACATAGACTTTCTGTCTAGCTAGGACAGAAAATTTACCGTATCAGTTCTTAATCCGAGTCGATGCCGATCTTCTGCTTGATCAGAGCATTGGATTTATTGGTAACTACTAGGATTAAGAAATCGATTCAAACCGCGAATACATCGCCTACATGTACAGTTCCTTTACTCCGCGTTCACGAATGCAGTAAGCCCTTGGGGAAGGCAATTTTAAGGGGCGTGCTGGTTTATTCTAAGTTTAATTTGAGGGAATTATAACTTTTCCCTGAGAGTGAATAGTTCTAAGGTAAATAAGCCTCCTGAGAGTTACTAAAGGCGCCTATGAATGTTATGAGGATCTACCCAAGGAAGAGAGTCCCATTCCAACCAAATCTAATCTACTATTCCTTAGCATATACAGGCTTTAGACTACTTAAGGTAACTAGTAGACTAGTCTGTAATCTACAGCCTAAGCTTATACGCTAAATGGTTTCATACCATTTCGAATACAGGGAATCGTTCTATCGCTTAGGGTCAAGATTATCTAAATGGGATTGGATTTCCTATATCTTCAGATCCTTCAAATCTAGGAGCACTAACTCTAAGTCCAAAATGCCAAGGGCCTACATGGCCAGTGGTCTCAAATTGTGTTAACTGGGACCTCATAACTAATCCCATGTCGGGATTGGGAGTGGCATGCTTGGTAGGAGGGTGGGTTGGGATAAAAATTAATTTTATAGGTTTAATACCGAGATTTACAACGTGGTAGTGGAAACCATAGGATACACCCAATCTAGGGACAATACCTTACAGCGAACGAAATGGCATGCATTCCATTCAACAAAATTTGTCACAATACATGGAATAAAGTTCCACATGGATTATGACAGAAACGCATTCGGCTATGCTAAGCCCAAACCACTAACACAAACACTTCTTCTACCTGTGACATTACTAGACCCAACAACAACAAAGCATAGAAATCCTTAAAACGGTAGTCAAACAATCTACTGGACGACGACCTACATGGGATTTGAGGTTTGCACGATTTGAGACCAAAAAGAGCGTAAAGGCTCAACTAACAGGGACATGAGAGGGAGGATGGTGGAAGGGAGAAAAAGGCTAAAATAGCCTTAATAATAACCATAAAAAATGAGAGAAATGGAGAAAAATGGCTGCCCTAATGGGCTGAAACAAATCTAAGCCCTGTAGAGGGGTGAATTAAGCTCCCAAAGGCTGAATTTTCAAAAGGAAAGGAGCAAGATAAGATGGAATGGAGGTCCACACGATTTTCAGCCTCCAATGGAGGATGGGAGAGCTCCAATAGATGAAAATGGAGAGGAAAGGGGGCTTGTATTGCTGTGAGTGAAGGGGTAGCGTCGGTTGTGACCAAAAACAAGAATGGGAGAGGTTTAAAGACGGGATTTGAGAGTGATGCAGTAAAAACTTGAAGAAAGGGGAGCTTGGGGGCTTAGATTGTGAAGGAGGTAGGGTTTTGGGGCTATTTCGAGGGACGGCCCACACACCAGGGGGCCATACAACACCCCAAACACCACCGGCCCGAAGGCTGGCCCGAATGGGGCCCACCGGTCGGCGATGCCATCGCCAGCCAAGTGGCAATCCGGCCACTCTGGCCATATGGGCTGGGTTCCCCCTGCCCTAGGGACCCCAAAAAAGTATGGGCCCCACCCCAGTTCATTGTGGTTTGGCCTATAGAGGCCCAAAAATTCATTTGGGGTGTTCCGGAGCCAGTTTGTAAACCAGAATAAACTTATACATCATGTAACATATAATTTTGGGATAGGAGGAGCTAATCCATCCAACTAACCCATCAGTTACAAAATATTTTAAAATTGGAATGGCTGAAAGTCTGATTCTTACGTATTTTTACTATTTATTGTAAAATTTTATCTAAGTATGATTTTATATCATTTTCACATTAGGATTAATGCCTAACATAAAAATACTGAGAAAGAATTGAAGAATGGGGTGGTGAGAGGAAGGATTCTGAAGGAATTGGGTGAAACGGGGTTTTTAAGCCCTAGCGATTGAGTGTAAGGGTTATGGTTGTCTCACAACCTAAGAATTTATATTTCCAGGTTTAGAATTCATCTGCGAATGTCTCAACCCCACCTACTAACTACCTAGAGGCCACTTAGGTCGCTTCACGAGACCATAGATGCATTACGGACTCAATCGGACGATCGATTTGAGTAAACTTCGCCTATTGGCGAAACTGCGATCCTATAAATGTTTCTAGGTTCCTTTCGCACCCACCTAAGTCAAAGGGGCGAGAGTGTACATCGCGTGTCCAAAACTCAGGTCCAGTTTAATCTCAATCATGCTTTGATACCAACTGTAACATCCCAAAAATTGGGGGTCGGGTAGAAACCCAACTCCCGAGTTTCAAAATGTTATTTATACAACATAGATAATATTAAATGCATGTTGTCTGTAAAAAGGTATTAAACAAGATTGGGATTAAGCCAAAACAACATATCGTACTCCAGGGACAGATAAATTAGCAAGCGGAAGACTGTGATAGTATGTATAACATACCTAACTGTTGGATGTCTCTAGAGTGTGAACATGTTACCAAGTTAAATATATACATGTATACTTCAAAAGTAAACAAAAAGAATATACAAATGACTAAAATTCTCTAAATCTCATATTTTTCGTACATTTACGAAACAGAAAACGGACAGCATGTTGTACATGTCAAACGGCGTTTCCGTCGATAATCTACTATTAAACGACATTGAAAGCGTTGAAATCAGCCAATCAAAGCGTCTAAAATCCACACCTATCGCTTTAGAGGTGTATCGTTTCGAACGGAGCATATACGCTTCGTCTACGGCGAACAGGTGACCTAATACACAAGATGTATAAGCTACTTCATTAATGAATCTAAGGAAACCCCAAAACAACAAGTAGTTAGGGTTTCTCTTACATAGGAGTGCGTTGGAATCACCGGCAAAGTGATTTGAACGTGATGCTTAGGCACGTGTAGCAGTTGCAGCAAGTGACAGGAAGATCTCTCTCACACACTCTCTCAATCTCACACTTTTTCTCTCTCTAGCTAGGGTTTCTAGCAAATTCGGATGGGTGAGATAAGTGAGGGTTTGAAGCCCTTTTATAGCCTAAAACCTTTCCAAATTAGGCTTGAAAAAAATGTTTACTTGAGGTGTAACCAAATCGGGGCTGTTCTTGTCCAAAAGAGTAGTTCTGGAGGTCCCCTGGCCGAACGCTATCGGACTTAAGCTCATGCATACTGGATCTAGCACACATCAAGTTTTCAGACAGGAAAAGTTCGCAGATCGCACGTGACGGTCCAGTTTTAGTTCAGTGGTCATCGCACCTAGATCAGGTCTACAAGTCTCATGATATGAAAGAGAAATTTTTTCTGATCCGAGGATGTAATTTGGCTGAATTCTGGCAGTCAGAACGCTTAATATTAACGCACCAAGTCACGTGCCAGATTTGGATTTAAATTTTCAAATCTAACCCTTTTCTCACCCTCTTCACTCCAGGCTCAATGAAATAGCCATTGAACGTCGGTTGGCCTTGATTTTCGAAGCGATTGTCAAGTCCAGTCAAGCGGTCATAACGGTCTAAGATGGTAGATATCGGACTTTCGACGCGCAGTCTAGATCCAATACAAAGTTTCAAAGGGTTCCCGAGAACAAATCAGTTTAGAGTTTGATCCTGGATTTTAGGGTAACGTAGCATCAACGATTCTACAAGTTTTGGGTCTTGTAGAACGTATTTAAAGCGATCAGGGACAATTTCACAGCTACTCTAGCGTAGCGCTAGCTAACTTACACTTAATTTCTAAAGGAATTAATCCTAAGTGATTTCTTTGGCTTTGGAATTAGGTTCTGAGCGGTTACCCAGGTGTTTTGGTTGACCCATTGCCTAAGGACATCTAATCCCAGGTTGGCAAAAATCTGGAGTGTTACAGAGCCCCTGTTCCTATACCTCGCGGTCTCGACTTCGGCCATCAGCTCTACCCTGATCAAAGAGGTCAGAGGCAAGCAACATCCCGAATATTATGTGAGTAAGGCAATGGTGCCTGCGGAAACGAGATACCCGCCCCTTGAGAAACTAACACTCAGCCTTGTTGTTTCAGCCTAGAGATTACGTCCGTACTTTCAAGCTCATTTTTTCGTTGTGTTAACCGACTCTCCTCTGAGATAAGTTATCCATAGGCCCAAGGTTTCAGGACGAATGACCAAGTGGACCATTGAACTTGGTGAGTTCGACATCCAATTTCGTCCGAGGAAGGCAATCAAGGGCAAAGTTATGGCCAACTTCATTACTGAACTCACCACTTTGAGTGTAGAAGAATCAACACTAAAGTCGAAATGATTCTACCCGTCCCCGTGGGTGACCAAAAGGCGGTGTCAGACCCAGGATGAGTTCTCTATGTTGACAGGTCGTCCAATATCAAAGGAACCAAAGCTGAAATCGTCTTGCTCGCACCCGATTCCATGTCTATCCAATATGCGATCAAACTCGGGTTCAAGGCCTCAAATAATAAGGCAGAATATGAGGCCCTGCTAGTCGGACTTAGATTAGCGGCGAGTTTGGGCGTTTAGTCTCTCCAAGTCCGATGCAACTCATAGCTGATAGTAAACCACATTTCCACCGAGTACGAAGTCAAGGAGATAAGGATAATCACATATCTTGATGAGGTGAGAAAATTAGTCGAAAGATTTTGGAGTTGCACTATTCATCAAATCTTGAGGATAAAAAATTTATTGGTCGATGCCCTGGCAAGGCTTGCCTTAGTCGTAGAGGGGAAGATCCCACGAATTATCCCCGTTGAATTCATAGAACATCGGAGCATTAATCACGTAGAGAAGAAGGAAGTCAAGCCAGTTCATGCAGCGAGCTGGATGGACCCGATCTTTAACTATCTCACGACTAGCGAAGTCCCCTCAGATAGGTTGGAAGTCAGATGACTGAGAGTTCGAGCAGCTCGATACGTTATCCTGGATGACATCCTATATAAGAAAGGACATTCCCAGCCCTACCTCAGGTGCCTCAGACTCGACAAAGCCGGATATGTGATTCAAGAAATTCACAAAGAAATCTGCGAAAACCATTCTGGCAGCCGAGCCCTGGCCTTAAAGATACTTTGTCAAGGGTACTTTTGGCCAACCCTCAAGCAGGATTCGAAAGACTGCATTAAAAAATGCGATAGATGCCAACATTATACAGCCATGCCGAGGTAGCCATCGGAGGAAATGACTCCCATGAGCGGACCGTGCCCATTTGCCCAATGGGGGATGGATATCATCGGCCCCCTACCTATAGGGAAGGGGTAAGTCAAGTTTGTCATTGTCACAGTCGACTACTTCACCAAGTGGGCTGAAGTCGAGCCTTTTTTTTTTGAACGAAACATATCATTTCACCGAAGGTCATGGCCGGATTATAGGAGAACTTTCGGGAAGACCCAAAATAAAAAGGGGATGGGCCCTCCTAACAAATGAACTACTAAACACAAGAATGGAGAATCAACAAGCACAGCCCGCCTACGATTGGTGAAGGGACCCGAGCCCAACTTTGTCAAGAAAAAGTAGGCCTTTGATTACCGGAGGCAGGGACTCTATTGACAAGAAACTGGAGTAGGCCTGAGCCATGCTCCCCAAGCGGGCTAAGCCGTCAGCAACTGTGTTCGCCTAGCGTGCGGTATGGTCAATTTTGAAATTCAAAGAGCGGGCAAGAGAGGAAATACTAGCCTTGAAATACCAGATGTTCCAAGGAACAGGCGCCGAGTCCGTCAGGGCCTTCACCACCGCCAACGAGTCAGACTCAAGAATAATTCTAGAATAACCAAGTTGGTGAGCTAGAGCGAGAGTGTCGAAAACTGCCTTAGCTTCAGCCCTCGTATTGGTACCGAATCCATAGCCCCTGGTGAACCCGAACAGGAAACTACACGATTCATCCCTCCCCACCCCTCCACCGCCTGAAGGCCCCGGGTTCCCCCTCGAGGAACCATTCACATCCACCTTAATCCATCTAGGGGGAGGTCTGTTCCATTTCACCACCAAAAATTTTAGAGGCCTTTGTAGCGAGATCGTTAAATTCCAACCTGCGTTCATGTCAACCACTGACCTGAGAAGGGTTTTAGGAGAAGGAAGTATGGAGTTGACGAGTTTCACCCAATGGAGAACCCTTTGAGCAACTGTGGGGCCTGAAGAAATAGTGTTGTTAAACTTGCTAGCATTCCTAGCTTGCCACAGTTCCCAGAAGATGAATATGGGAATCAAACCCTTTAGCGGTGACGACGAGAGCGTGGAAGACCGCCACCACAGAGCAGCTCGAGCTGCTGGAGAAGGTGGTAAAGGCAGGGGGATGCCGCAATCCCTGCGAAATCTCTCCCACACCTCGATGGCTGAGAAGCCCATGGCGAACAAATGCTCTAAAGATTCGCAGGCCGGCTGAGCAGGCGGAGGACAGCAATCGCACATGAGGCTATGCTGATGCCTCTCCTTTGGATATTGGCATCGACCGGGACTTCCTTGTGGAGGATTTTTCAAGAAAAAAGGGAGATCTTGAGAGGAAGTTTGGGGTGCCATACCCAGGGAGCCCAGCTAGATTTTGGGACGAAGGGCCTGATGATCTGCTAGGCGGAGGCAGCTGTGAACTCTCCGTTCCCCGACCGTAGCCAGATTCTACTGTCGTCATCGTTCGATGTGCAAATACCTTCAAGGGTGATGTGATGCACAACAACAATGGACAGAGTTTGCAAGGCCAATTCTTTGTCTAGCCAACCTGCCGGACCAATCCAGTCCTTGACTCTAGTTGGCGTGGTGGGCTGTTACTGCAGCTGCAGAGGATACAGGGCACCCAGACCCAACCAATCCTCCTCCCAGAAGTCAATGAGGCCCCTCCCAATCAGCCATCTCGAGTTTGCTCTGAGCAGGGTAAACGCACTCCTAATCCGTTTCCAAAAAGGTGAAGCATTGGGGGTAGGTGCTGCAGACATGTTAGCCTTCAAATCCAAGGCATATTTAGCCCTAACAAACTTACACCAATAGCTAACCTTGCCGTGGAAAAGGGCCACCCAAGCAAGCTTTAAGCGGCAGGCTTGCATCACTGTCTTTAAGGATCTTAAACCGAGCCCTCCTTCAGATTTTGGCAGCAACAGACTTTTCCAGTTGCGCCAATGACATTTCTTCTTCGGCCCTTCCCAGCCCCCAAAGAAGTTGGTGAACATTTTCTCAAGGTCCGCAAGGACGTTGAGAGGGACCTCCATGGCTGTCAGCGTGTGAATCGGGATGCTATTCAATACATGTGTAATGAGCATGAGTCTCCCTGCCTGCGAAAGAATCCTGTTTTGCCACGCGGTAATGTGACCCTGAATTTTTTCAAAAATGGCTTGGAAGTAGGCTCTCTTCGGTTTTCCCTGGAAAATAGGAATCCGAGGTATGAGAAGGGCGACGAAGCTTTTTGGAAGCCAAGGATATTTGCTACTGTTCTGCCTCTCGAGTCGGGCGTTGATGAAGGTGAAATGAAAAAACTCTTTGTGACGTTAATTTTTTAGCCCGAGCACCTCTCGTATTGGGTTAGGAAACGCTTGATTTGGATGAGGGACTGTCTGGATCCGTTGGTGAAAAGGATCGTATCATCTGCGTACAACAGATGTGAGATAATGGGGCAGGTTGGCCGCGTCTTGAAAGGCTGGCACACACCTGACTGAACCAGCCTATGGAAGCCTCTACTGTGCCCTTCCGCTGCAAGAATGAAGAGTCCCGGAGAAATAGGATCACCTTGTCGAAGACCCCTTATGGATTGGAAGAAACCCGATGCCACACCATTAATGAGGACCGAGAACCAGCATTGTGACCAGCACCGCTCGACCATATGGATCCAGTCCATGTGAAACCCAAAATTGAGGAGAACCGTATTTAAGTAGTTCCAGCAGAGTCTGTCGTAAGCCTTTTCCATGTCGAGCTTAAGGAGCATATTTCCTCCTCTGACTTTCTTGTTTATGTCCCTGAACGTCTCTTGGACTAGAACGCAACTTTCTGCCATGGATCGACCCTGCACAAATGCGGCTTGTTCAATGGAGACAAGTTTGGGAAGAATGGTTCCCAATCTAGCCGCCAAAATACCCAAAAAAATTTTGTACAAACAATTGTAGAGACTAATTGGTCTGAAATCTGAGAAATACACAAGGGCACTTATCTTAGGGATGAGGAAAATGAGCGTGGATGTTAGGGCTCGAGGGAGTTCCGCCCCGCTGAAGAAGTGTTTGGCAGTGCTTAGGAGATCATGTTGAATCGTCGACCAACAGGCTTGAAAAAAGGCCCCTGAAAAACTGTCAGGACCAATAGCAGCGTCCGGTGGGATTGCTTTCATCGCCTGGAGAAGTTCATCTAGGGATGGTTCGTCCATTAAGAGGGCATTATCATGGGTTGATACCACTTTTGGGATAGACTGCAGAAAGTCGTGTGCGTCGACGTTGTGTTTCGCCTGTAGAAGTTGATTAAAGTAGTCCACAGCAGCCGCTCTGATGTCAGTGATGTTCGTAATGACTACCATTTACTTGTTTGATTTCTTATACAATACCTGTTCTACTCTTGGCAGTCACAATGGAGTGAAAGAACTTGGTGTTATGATCTCCTTCTTCCAACCAATGAGACTGGGATTTCTGCTTCCAGAAGATCTCCTCATAGAGTTCCAATTGGGTGAGGTTATCCCGGAGACCTTGAAGCGTATGAAGAGAATCCTAATCGGGTTCAGCCTGAACCGCCTCTTTCGTGAAGGTAATCTCAGTTGAGATGGCTCGAATACTAATGAAGATGTTGCCAAAGATGTACTTGTTCCAATGCTTGAGAGCATGTTTCACTGCTTTCAGCTTTGCTATCACAATTTGGACCGGATTTCCAACCAAAGGGGCTACCCAGACCGCTTGCACCAGATCCTAGAAACCACTGTGCGAGCACCACATTCTTTGAAAGTGGAAGGCTTTCAGGCCCCCTAGAAGTGGAGAAGGAAAGTGAAGAAGTAACGGTGCATGGTCGGAGTTGTGTCTAGGCAGATGCTTCACTTGAAACGCAGGAAAAGTTTGCAGCCAACGCTCATTGCAACACATTCTATCTAACCTGGCCCAGACCCTGAGTTGACCCAATTGGCTGCTGGCCCACGTAAAACGATTGCCCGAGAACAAAGCGTCCACGAGACCAGCATCGTTAAGGCCCTCAGCAAAATCAGTCGAACTCCTAGTGTCGAAGAGAGTGGAACCGAGTCTCTCTGAATGTGATAGGACCGCGTTGAAGTCACCCGTGACGGCCCAAGGAGCCGAGCACCCCAAACTATGGACTGCCAGGTCCTCCCAGAGCTTCTTTCGCAGAATCCTTGAGCATTTGGCATAAATAAAGGACATATGCACCTTTTCCTGCGCTTGTCTCAAACCTACTTCCAAGGAAATCAGCTGATCTGACTCTGCCAAGGTCCTAACAGACAGGGAGGATGCCCAGTACACCCAGATCTTACCTCCAAGGGACACATTGGAGCAGGAAGCGTGATAACCTAGCTTCAACCCCGTTCTAACTCTTTTCTCATCCCTGAGCATTGGCTCAAGAATGGCCAAGATAAGTGGCTAGTGGAGCCTGATGAGCCTTTTTAGAGTCCTAATCGTGGGGGAATTCCCCACCCCACGCGCATTCCAAACAAGAACGTTAAGCATTGATCACCTTGGCAGTTGACTCGGCCCTTCTCTTTAATGTTCTCAGTCTGCCATACCAGTTTACATCCGACACTTTGAAGGTTCGCTTGGCTCGACGTTTGGATTGGAAAATCTGAGTTCCTATCACCTCCTCTGCGAAATTGACTTGTTGTTCCTCGGGCCCCTGCTCTATGCTTTCCCTTTCAGCTGGATTTCTAGGCGTAGACATGGTTATCCCTCTCCATGCACTCCTGATTTGGTCTTCTAGAAATGGGGAAGCAAGAGAAATAGGGGGGCTGAAGTGATGGTGACAGACCATTGGACGTTGCAACTCATGGGTTGGTTGTGCTTGGTGAGGACTGCCAATTGATAGCCTGCAGGGAAAACTTTGGGGGGCTGGATCACACTGTATGTGTGATTGAGGGGTGTCCGAAAACGCATGTCCCTGGAAATAGGGCGATAAATCTATAGCTAATTGCCCTCCTTTCCCTGTGTACCCCCTGCAATTTACCTTGTTCTAAGCCACAACCTGAGCATCGTCTTGGTCTTCTTCGAAGATTGTGCCTTCACTCAGTGGGCTGCAGCCTACCGATAAAGCTTTTCTGATATGCGTAGGGGCGTGGAGTTGAAGGCTGAGGCTAATTAGGTTCGGAGAAAACGGGCGGGGTATACGAGAGATTTCAGAGCGTTGGTTCAAAGTTTGATCTGGGACAGGAGTTGGGGATAAATGGGTGGGAGCTTGAGTAAGGACAGGAGTTGGGGATGAATGGGAGGGAGTTTGATCAAGGACAGGAGTTGGGGATGAATGGGTGGGGGTTGTAGAGAGAGGGGGTGCAGGTATGTGTGGGAGGATGGCACACCCCTGAGTTAAGGGATGGTGCAGGTCAAGGGATTCAAGGTGAGAAGGCCTGAGGGACGGGGAGGTGGGAGGTTGGGAACTGGCATGGGAGAGGAGAGTGGGGTGTGGAGGGGGAAGGAGTTTTCCACCCATTGCCTGGTGGAAGTAGGAGGTGGTAAGGTAGGTGAGTCAGAGAGGTTAGGTGCGCTGTGTAAGTGGGCAGGTTCGATGGTGGGCCATATTGAGAACAATTTCCCCTCCACTTGCAGTCCTCTAGGCGATTGGGTATCCACCCCTGGCTGAATAAACACTCTAATTCGCACATACTCTTGTGGCAGCCCCGAGATGGCCGTCCTCTCAATCTCCACAACTTCTCCAAACGTAGAGCCCAAGTCCTGAAAGACTGATTTCATCCAAGCATGCGCTAGAATTCCCTGCAGCTTGATCCACCTATTTTGGTTAGGGAGGGTGTCGTTTGGGGACCAAGGTTCCACATTAAGAATTCCCATATTCCAGTGTAGATTTATATTCGAGACGAAGGATATAAGGGTGGTACGTTCCTTGAAGAAAATAAGGATCCTGTCATTACAGAGTTTGGACATAGACACCTCTTCGGCTCTGTAGTTTTCTGCAGTGAAGGCTTGAATCAGAGAGGGGATTTGGACCTGCGAGTTCTTGATGTGTGCCACCAGAGCTAGTTTTAGTTCCATCTTTTTACACTGGACCCCTTGAGTATCTGCAACCACAATCCAATTGGAGTTGCCTTTACAACAAACATCTGGACTGCAAACGGGAGATTGCATCAGCTGCTGCTGCTTATTGAGGGAGGAGTGCGTAACAGTCCGGACAGGCATTCTATCATTGGCACGCGCAGGAGTGGGTTTATGCTGAATGGCCATAGAGGCATTTCGTCGAACATCAGGCAGGCGTGCATCGTCTGGTCCCCACACCACTGCTCTGTACAATCTGTCATCCTTAGACGGAGCACCTCTCGGGAGTGGGATTGTAGTGCTAGGCCCCACCATGGAGGATTGCCGAGGGGTCACCATATGGGGTCGCGATTTTGCTGGTTGGACGGCTATCATTCTGCCATCGACTAGTTTTTCATCCAAGATTTCCTGAGCAGCTCTTGCATCCGATTCGTACCTGAACCGAATGAAGCCATACCCTTTCGAACGCCTCAATCCGGGATGAGAAGGTATAAATGCATCTACCACTTGGCCACATCTTCCGAATATTCGGTAGAGATCATCTGCCATGGTGTTGAAGGTGATGTTCCCCACAAAGAGGGTGAAGAAATTAGGTCGAGGTTCCCTTTGACGACGAACTTCATGCCAGACTTCCTCCTCTTCAGCTCCCATAACTTCCTCTTCTTCCCTTACTTCCTCCTCTTCAGCTCCCATAACTTCCTCCTCTTCCCTTACTGCCGAGCCTATTGCAAGGACCACCGAATAGAAAGTGGTTGACTTTATCTGGAAAAATATTATCTATCAGTTTAGGATTTCACGTACCATCGTGTCAAACAATGGCCGACAGATCAACAACGACAAGTTCCACAACATGTGTCAAGGGTTCGACATCACAAATGCATATTCTTCGCCTCGGCACCCACAGTTCAATGAAAATGTGGAGGCAGTTAACAAGGTCATCAAATACCATCTCAAAATGAAATTAAAAAAGGTGAAAGGTAACTGGGTCGAGGAGCTTCCGTTCATCCTTTGGGCCTACAAGACCATAGCTCAGTCCTCTACTAGGAAAACTCCATTCTCGCTCTCTTATGGCTTGGAAGCAATGATGCCAGTAGAAATTGGCCTTCCTCTTATGCGGGTAAAGAATTACCAAGAGGGCCAGAACTCTAAACAGATCGCAGCTAACTAGGACCTGCTTGAGGAAGTTAGAGACATCTCGAGACTCCGAGTCGCCGCTCGGCATCAATAGGTGGCACGCTTCTACAATTCTAAAGTTAAGGTCAGACCGTTCTGCCCAGGGGACTTGGTTCTTCATCGAGTCTTACAGAACACCGCTGAGATGGGGGCTGGAGCACTCGGATGCAACTAGGAAGGACTGTATCGAGTGGTCCGATCAACCAAACTAGGCTTCTATCACTTGGAAGACCTCGAGGGCCGCCATCTTCCTTACCCTTGGAACGCCAAGCACCTAAAGATCTACTATCCCTGATATATTGGCCTTTAAGTCCCCCAATACGTGTGTGCCTCTGAGCGATTCATGTCTAATCTTCTACACAAACGGGTTATCTATTAAGTAAAAGTTACCTCATATATAAAGAGGCGAACTGACGAATTGATCCCTTAGAGAAGGGGTCAGAGCGTAATCCCACGAAAACTCGACATTACATCCCTTCTAAGTCAGGGAAAAAGTTAAAAGATGACCTGACTCCCTAACAGAGGAATCGACCCATCACCTAATTAACGAATGGAATGGAGGTTTCTCGCCAATCGTGTTACGAACCGACCCCCCAGGGGTTTAGACTCAACAATGATTAAGCCATTTAGGCTTAAAAGCTCTACTAGACAACATTGGAAGGAGCTGGCCCACCAAAGGGTTGGCTCAGCCATACCCTGAAATAAATCGACTTGCCAACGAATCAGTTTAGCAATTAACAATTAGCAATCGACATCCAAAAATTAACTACAAATTAGCTTATATGAAGAAAAATTTATCATTCGAGCGCCCTTTCCAAAGGGTCAAAAATCATCCACAAGCCCTCTTCGGAGGGTAAAAAAATAAAATTCATACAAAAAATAGGGGAGGTTTCAAGTCAACTGCGGAAGAAAAATTAAAAATTACGCGGTTTGAGGAGCTCGGGTGTCAGGGGCTTGATCCGGGCAGACATCCTTAGCAGGCGTATCTTCGATGTCTTCGGACAACAAAGGTTCGAGGTTCAGGTTCGGATATAAATCTCTGATCGCCTCAATACAGGCATCGAAGCCACAGTTGTAAAACTTGGTGGCTTCAGCATCCCTTTCCTTTGAAGCCTTGAAGGCATCAACTGCAACAACCATTGCTCCCACCAGGGAAGCCTCATCTTCGGCTCGCTAAGCCTTCATTGCTTGAGAGACGGCTCGGCTCCATTCTTCTACCGCTTTGGCCCTAGTCTACTCAAGGACTTCTCCCAGTCGGGTAACCTCCTTGGCCAACGAATCTGCATGAGCCCTAGCTTGCGTCAGCTCTGTCTCCGCCGCTCCGCATCAAACCTCGAGGTCACTTACGATCATCTGCAGCTAGAACTCTCTGGCCTTCTCATCTTCAAGCTGCTGACACAGCTCGCCCAACTCGAGTTGAAGAAGAGTAGACTCATCCCTACAAATCCCCACCTCATTTCGGAGTGCCTCTACCTCGGCATTCCTCTTCTCAAGCTCCCGTATTCTCTCCCAAGTCGAAAGGAGCTTCGGGACAGTCTGAACGAAAATAGAAAAATTAGTATACAGATGAGAAAGAAATAAAAGAAGCAGAAAAGCAACAAACAATACCATATAAAAAACGGAAGCCATGTTATTCAAGAAGGAGCTGTCTAACTTGGTGAAAAGTTTAGGTATCTCTTTCTTGGGGGCATGTTTGGCAGCCCATGGCGCTATGCAAGACAAGTGGTAGCTCAGCTTGAACCTCCCGCCGCTCGTCCTCACCTGGGCCGAACCCACTACTTCCCCAGCCCCGGTCCAACTATCTGTCAAGGTTTGAGCCTCAGCCTTGAAATCATTCCTAGCGTCGGGGGGAGAAAGTATATCATCAGCCAGCCTAATGGCCTCCTCCTGTTCGGAGGAAGAGGGTACGACAATATAGGGCTCAAGGGCGGGAGGAGCCTCCGCAGTGAGGGGAACGGCGGTGGGTGGAAGGGAAGGCGTTATGGTTACTGCTGAGGAAGGAGTTATGATTGATGGAATCAGAACAATGATTGTAGGGACCCGGGTTTCTGCAAGCACCACAACTGGAGCCGTAGCAACCGGAACAGGACCAGAAGGGCCCTCCCAGCGAGGGGCAGCCTGCCTTCACCAAAAAATGGTCTTTGTCTGAGACTCGGTCCTCAGCATCTCCTTTGCCGTTGGAGCGGCTTTCCTCCTTCGAGAACCAAACGCCTCGGCCATGCCTGCGCAGAAAATAATGGATCAGTAACCAAATGAATGAGTTTGATCTCTCAGAGGTAATGTGAGAGAAACTTACTGAAGGATGTGAGGAGATGCGGGGACTTGCAAAGCTCGGATCAATGAAGGTTGGCCACGGTGATTAGGTCTGTCTAGGAGCGAAGCTCCCCCGATTATACTCTAACCTTAGCGATGCGATTATTCTGGACCAAGTCGAGGAGTGGCGTGCCCCTCGGGAAATCTATGAGGATAAAGAAAGCTTCATTCTGACTGAAGTAGATGTATGTTTAAAAAAAGGGGGGGAGGGGTTTAAAGTCTGCCTGGTTTTGAAAATTGGGTGGGGACCTGAGTCGTTAGAGTCTCAAGCTTCCCGGCTGGCGCCTCCCACTTGCTCGTAGCCCAGAACCACTTATTCTTTCAGTCCTTATTAGAAGATAAAAAGTTCATCACCAACTCCAATCATTTGCTGCCTTAAGTCATAAAGTAGTACCATGGTTCTTGGCTGTCATGCTTAGGCTCATCAACTCCTCTGGTGTTAACTCCGAATTCCTGACTTGGTGCCAAATGATGAAAGAAGAGATTTGAAACCCTCCAAGCATTAAGGGTAAATTGTCCCGGAGCAAGTCCAAGGTAAGATGTTACGGCTCAAACAAAAGGATGCAGGAGTTGTAGCCCACATTGCAGTGCGCAGAGAAAGATTGCAACTTCTTCCTTTGCAGACGCGCCAGCGGTGTCGAAGGGCTCTAGGGCTCTTATCCAAACGGAGTTCGGGATCTGAAACTCCGAATGGATCCATTCTATTTAAGGCTCTGATAGCACGGACCTCTAGGGACTACCTCCGAGGCTCGCCCACTCGTGGGCATTTCAGCGGCCTCGGTAGTGATGGTCTAGGGGGCTCAGGCGGTTGAATTCTTGCCAGCCCGTTGAGTCCGAACCCCTACCTCCTTCTGTCTTCGAGGCAGAGGGAATATGGGTACAACTTCAAAGGGGCCTTTAGAGGCCCCCTTCCCTCCATCAGAGCTTCCCAACTCAGAGTCATTATCATAATCCCGAACAGTCTCGAGATTAGACAACATTGGGAAGAAAAGTAAAAGGAACGATGAGAGAGACTCACCGGATGATCACCGAAAATGCTTGGTCGGTTGGAATTATTTGCAAAACTTCAACTCGACCGAAATCACCTTCACCGGAAATCGTCTCCTCAAATACGCATAGAGAATCTTTACATTAATGACAAAGAATGATGACTGCAACTAAATCGTCGTGAGCTGATTCCTGAGCACACGTGGCTGTTTACCGTTGGATCAGCCCCTTCCAAATAGTACGGTCCTGATATTGAATGGTGCGCTCCGGTATACGAAGTGGCACCCAAGCAAGTGGAGTCGTCGTATGGGCGCTTCACCGAGCATAAGTGGGGACTTATCATAGGCTCAACAATTATTCAGAATCGTAACCATCGCCACGCGTTCTCTAAAGAACAACCCACAAGCACGAAGTTCGTAGCCAACCTCAGAGAGTAGGAGGCTTCTGTTATGAGAAGATCTGAGCCTCCAATAGTTTCAGGAATAGTTAATGTATTGAGTCCTTCGGGCGTGTGAATGTCTGAGGTAATACACATCTGACGTGATGTGCACAACACTGAAGAATTCATTGGTGAGCTATGGAGGTGCTCCTACTCCAAGGCTACGGATCGGACCGGCTTAACACGATTTGCGGTCAAGAGAGGAGTCACACTTCAATTGGATGTGCTAGACTGTCCAACTACCATCTGACAAAAAACTCGACTCAATGGGATAGTTCCGACACCCCGCCTCGGACCTCTAAAAGAAGGCATCCAAAGTGCTTGTTTAGTAAGAGGCCAGGTCCGATAGCTCAGGTCGGAGATCAGCTCGGACTGAGGGTACCATCCCTGTTCAACGAATTAATGGTAAAAGCAAGTCAGTGTCTTAACAATCGGAGGAACTGCATCGAGTCGAGTCTATATATTAAGACGGGTGCTCCATCAACTAGATTCAGAAACTACCATCAACGAACGTGACCAATTACCTCGTTCACAGATATGCGTAATCCACCTGATATGCTACATGATCCTTGGATTGCATACAATATCTCCACGATCTCGGTATCCCGCTGATTGGGCAAAACGTGCCGAGATTAAAAGACTCAGACCGTCAAACAGTCAGGTATAAATACCATAAGACCCCATTGCTACAGGTACGCGATAACTGGTACTCTTCCTTTGCTCTCCAACTTTAGACTCAGATTCCCTTGTCCTGACTTAGGCATCGGAGTGTCCCCCGGCTTAGCCAGTTTCCTTTGCCCATTCTAATTGTGCAGGATCAGGATGTTGAAGTGATCCAAGGTTTGAGGGATTGAGGGGAGAGCCGTCCAGATTTTGACCTCAATAATACCACTAGACCAAATGCCCTTCGGTTGTTACATAATCTAATGTTAATAATTTGAGACTTAAACTACACAATTGTAAACTTGCATTCAGTTGCGTTTGGATGCATTATTGAGCTGGATTGTAATAAATCATTTCACTTTTTAAAATTAATTATTGCAATTCCATTCAATTGTGTATTCATAGACAACTGCATTAATAGAATAGATACATAGAGGAAGAGATGCTATCTTAATCTAACAGTTCATTTATTATGATGGAGAGAGAGAGAGAGAGAGAGAGAGAGAGAGAGAGAGAGAGAGAGAGAGAGAGAGAGAGAGAGAGAGAGAGAGAGAGAGAGAGAGAGAGAGAGAGAGAGAGAGTAGCAACCCTTGTCCTGTAATTCTTAGAACATTAGTTTGCCCATGTGAGACTTGGATGTACAAATCTGACATTTGTGGTCTCATTTTGAGAGGGAAGGATTGAGAGAGGTTCACATTTTGAACTTCTGGTCTCATTTACTTGTAATCTTACTAACGTGAGGATTAGAAAAAAAGATAATAGATTGACTTAATACGCAAGTGAGGGGCATTCCCAGAATTATTGAATTTGGGACCTCTCGCACCCAAAGAGAGAATCGGTAGTAAAGGTTGAATTGGAAGGAAGCTTGTGAAACTGTAATTACACTAGTATTCATAAAATAAAAAAATAAAATAAAAACTTTAGTATTCATAACAAGTAATAAATCCTCAAGTAGCAGTTATATTAATTCCTCTCGAGTCCATATCCAAGTGGTGTAATTCCAATAGGAGCATGGCACTCAATATGAATACCAAGGGAACTGCAATTCAATTCAATAGTCCATCAAAATGGGTACATCTCACATTAGGAATACAAAAAATAGTTTCGGGATGTGGTTTATATAGAAATATAATTGAAGTTAAAGATTGTAGTTTTATTGTTTATTAAGAAGTTGAAGGTCTTGAAGATTGATAAATAATTTTATTTTTTATTTATAAAGAATTTGAAGGAGAACATCTTATTTCATTGCTTTAGCTTAATTTGAATGAGAACACCTTATTTCATTGCTTTAACTTAATTTGAATGAGAACACCTTATTTTTGTATATGGGTGACTTCTTCCATTAAAAGCTGAGAGAGAAAGAGAGAGTATTAAAAGAATTTGCTATCTTAGTTGACTAAAAATTACTTTGACCACGTGAATTTGTGAATTTAATAAAGAAGAAATCATCCTACAGCGCATTGAAATTATCATTAGTTTATTGCAAACACATTTGACCTTGGGAATCTTTTACACAATATATAGAGTACACCAATCCCACAGTTGGGAAGGAATACAATACAACTAGTTGTATCATAAGCTCACGATGCAACTAGTTACGTTTGGACATGTGGGACAGTTCATTCATCAATAATGTGAATAGTCCAATCATTCCAGCCAACTTTTTGGCAAGTGGGCAGTGAAAGAAGGAAAACTCCACCTGGCGGGCACCCACTGGGTGACTTTCTCTAATGTGAGAAAATGAAATCTGCTTCGTCCATCAGGTAGACCGCTAGTTTAACCTTGATTCCAAAAATCAGGATGATTCAACACCAACCCTTTTAAAAATTATACAAAATCAAGTTTTCATCTTATGGTCCACCTGAGTTCTCAAATGCAGGGAATTTGGGGTAATCTTTTCATCCTAATCAACGAGGCATCATATGAATGGATTGGATAGCATATAACCACCATGGTGGCCCCTACACAAAACTAATGGTAAACGTCTCATCCCGACTGTTTCCTACTGTCTAGCCTACCTGAGTTTTAGATAATCTTAATTTTTGAGTTTCATGCCGCGCTCATGAAAGCTCCATCCATATGGTGATGGAGTAACAGTAGTTACCTAAGCAAGGTTACCATTGGGTACGCTAACATGTTTCCTGAAAGAATCACCATAACCTGATGATCCTAACCATCCAATTACCAGGGTGCAAAATACAATGACCAAGATAGAACCAAAAAAAAGGTCTAAACATCAACTTAGAACCACTATTCTCAAGCCAGCACCTTTCGAACCAAAGGGCTTTTGATGGTCTGATTGCTGAGAATGCACAATACCATGGGTTTTCCAAGCTTCTTATCTGTTAAAAAGTCAGCAATATGAGTAATGAGTTCTATGATGAACCCTGGGATGAACACAAATAGCCAAAGGGGTTTGCACTTGCATGCTTTTGAGAGAGGATTTTTACAAGAACGGCGTAGCTTACATCGCGTGCCATGTCTAATCCACTTAGGTACAACTGATGACCAAGCACCACGTGCATGAGGTCCACACCATTCATGATCAGGTACTGCCTCATGTTCACCCTAAAATCTAAAAATCTTGATAATCCAAAACTCGGGTAAGTCACAAAATAGGAAACAGTTGGTATGAGATGTCCGTCATTAGTTTTGTATAGGTCCCTTGATGTTTATATGCCATCAAATTTATTCATCTGATTTGTACCATTGGAAAGAAAGGATTACGTACAAATCCTATAGTACAAAAAAATTCAGGCGACCCATACCACAAGAATTTAGAGAGGTTTTTGCAGAATTTTAAATTGGGTGTGTTGAGTCAACCTACTTTTACAATAAAGGCCAAACATAGGGGTGGTCTACCTAATGGACGGGGTGGATTTCATGAACTTAAAATTGCTTCCCCACATGCGAGAAAGTTTAGGTACCCACGTACGTAAGGTACCCATGCGTTTTTCTTTTTATACTTCTGAACACGTTATTGTTAGAGATGCATGAGCTTTTTGGTAACCTATTGAAAAAAGTTAAATTACACAAACTTATGGTTGGCCTGCAGGATTTGGCTTAAATTCTTTTTAACCATTTGAAATCCAGTCTAATCTAACACCTTACAGAAATAAAACTCATAAAACTAACAATCAATGGAAACCTAAACTAATCAAGTCAGCAACTACCATATCAATAATTACCATGGACTTATAAAATGTAAGAGGTGATGGGCAATATGCCAAAATCGTGAATTTTCGACGGACTCGATCTGTTGTAAAAAAGGCTTGGTTAGCATCTTGAGGTCCTTTGATGGGCATAAAGAAATTGTCTTGGTAGCAACCACCAAACCAATAGAACAGATGGTTAGCTCTGCTGCTGGTTCCGATCAACTGAGATTTTCTATCTATTCCCCTTCGAACTATTGACTACTAAAAGTACCTTGATCCCGAGTGGGACCAAACAAAGAATTCGATCGGCGTAGAGCTGGATCCCAAACCCATTTGTACCAGCTGGTTCTAAGATGCGAGGATCAAATAACTTCCCAGCCATCTTTCAATGTAAGAACTCCAACAGCATTTTTCGAGATGTGGAATTTAGCGACGGACCAAAATTCGTCGCTAAAATGAAATTTACAACCGATTTGGTCCGTCGCAAATATGCGACGGATTTTAGTCTGTCGCAAAATACCGTCTTGTTAGCGACATTTTTTCTTATGCGACGGTCCATGATCCGTCGTAAAATCACTTTTACCCCAACCTCTTACATTTTTTTTTTTATATATAGAATTTAGTGAAAAGTAATACTTTATTGTGGTCTTAAGTGTTTTTTAATATAATTTCAGTGTTTTAATTGTATTAATTTGTATCTAAGATTATTTTTTATTTATCAATTGATTGAATGCATTGATTTTTGTTTTTTTCTTATAGCAATTGAATGGAAATTATTATTGCTTTAAAACTGATATTTAAATGCTTTGAAATATCACATGAAAAATTCACTCTACATCCTTCGTAATTTATTGAAAATCAAAATTTTGGTGTAGTGGGGGCCCTCCATGCATGATCAATGTCTTTCTATATGCTTAGATCATAATACAAATGTGTGGGCGTCTATAAAAATTGTTGTGGCTCACTTGAACAGCGTTGGAATTTTTTGAACTTAGGCTCTTTAGAAAGATAATAAGTTGGGTTAGGCAGCCCACTGGAATGCTAATTTTGTTTCCTTTCTTAGCTTTTTTATGATAGGTGGGCCTACAACCTTTGGATGGTGGGCCTACCCAAATGTAGGCTGTGAAAAAAGATTTGTAATTCGCATCTATATGAATATATATTAATGTTTTTTTCTGAAAAAAAAAAACTTTCAAACAAAACTAATTTCATGTCATTTGGATATTATCCAATACTCTGAAAGTGAGCTGCAATTAATTTGTTGGTTTTGCTTCAGACTGAGAGTTAGGACATGGGACCAAAGCAGTATGATGTGGGGCCTATTGGGGAAAATTTAATCCCTACCTATATGGGATCTTGGACCACCTTGTGATGACCTTTATCATCGAATTTGGCAGGTCAGAGTGAACTAAAAACTCAAAACATTCTAGACTACCGGATGAGCATATGGAATGGTCTGTATATGTTCCATGCTTAAAGTAGTCATAGTTTAGTAGAAAATCTATTTGTAAATGCCATCATTTCGCCCAGCTTTGTTTGAATGAGGCACCACACTACAAGACATCTCACTGATTCAATCGTGCCATCCCTTACCTCCCCTTTTAAGGCCATGTTTCCCAACCTGTGTTTGGCTGTCAATACCATCCTTTATGTTCAAAGATGTGGACCCTTGTGTGATTTGTAGAAAATCTAGGCCGTCACACGACTCAAACACAGGCTGTAAGAAAATCAATGGGGAAAACTTATTTGGTGTAATGCAATTGCACTGCACTTAATGGATCCCATTTTAGACTGTATCATTCTAAAGAAACACTTCATCAGGTGATATTAACCATCCAAGCTTTACATAGAACAGATAAAGGACAAATCAATGGAACGTCAAGATCACATAGATTTGGGCTGGAGGGGCTTGGATTGGGCAAAACGGGCTTAAATGTTGACAATAGCTTCCACCGGCCATAATCTTGCTAATGGTTATCTGTTCCCATGTATAGTATATAGTTGTAAAGCTAATGATGAACTATATTCACTGTCTAATAACTGGATGCTCATTGGTCTCTAAATGACTTCACAAAATTCAATTGTTTAAGTTTCAACGTCAAATTAGAGTTTTAAGTTAAAGTTTATTGTTTTAAGTCATATTATTATTTTTGCTAAGTTTTTTTTTTTGTCATATTAAGGTATTAAGAGTCCTATTATGGTTGAGGGTCTTTATTTTAGTCATCTAAGAATTGCTCATGAGTTTTAGTAGAATTAGATGCCATTTTCACTATTTTTTTTTGTTATTTTCACTATTAAGTAAAGTTTTCTATTTTGAGTCAAATTAAGGTTTAGAATTTCTTTGCTAATATAAGTACATTAGATATCCATAATATCAATTTTATTCCTCATTTTAAAGATTTCCTCTTTCCTTATATACTCAAAGGCTACACTGGAGAAGAAGATAGTGATCCCTTCTCTTTCTCCATTCCCCGCTACCTTAATTCTGGAGCTTATAAAATGAATGGCTATAACAAAATGACAGATATAAATGCAAGTCACCGAATTTGGTACGATTTCTGCATTGTAGCTTGCTAACAGTAGTATGGGGTGAATGGACCCTTCAAATTAGTGATTGGATTGTCTCACACTTCCAAAGCAACTAGTATATAGTGAGCCTATGATAAAACTAGTTGTATTAAATCAAGTCCTACAATTTGTTAAATATGAGTTTCAATTTTTCAGCATCTTCGTATTCAGTCTTGAAGAGGTAGTTTTAACTTTTAATTACTAGTAAATCAAAAGTAAGCATTTATATTTTGTGAGGTTTTTAGGATAGCAAAAAATGTATACATGAAGGAGCAATCCTACAAAAATAAATAAAGAAAAATATAAAAATGAAACCACCATTTAATACCACTTCTGCATCGAACCACCTAGCTAGTATAGTAGAATGGCAGGGCAATTCTCCTTTGGCATGGGGTAAACACATGGATCACAAGTCCCGCATAATTGCGTTCTTCTCATGTGCAACCCACTGCCAATGGAGAACTACCCTGTAATTCGTTGCCTACACACATGCCAAGCTCCATGCTCGACAAAGGTTGGTACTACATTGGGATCATATATAGCAGGCTACACTTGTTGGATATTCTTGCATGCGTTCAGATATGCAGAGAACATTCACCGTAGCTTCTCTTTATCCTTTCAGGGCTGCACTCATGGTCCCCCACCACTATTCACAGAATCTCTTGTAAAAGCTCCAGCATCACCTTCTCCATCCATCATATTGTTAGGAGGTTTGCTAGACCCCGTAAGGGTGTATATAGACTAGGCTGATCGGCACCAGGAGTTGTTGAAGCCCAGATCGTGAGCCAAATACCAGTCCCTAGGCCCAGCATGGCACGTTGAACCGCTGGCCATGGTCTGGGCTTCGTTTCCTTGAGGCTCATGATAACTAATATCATAAAGCTCTCTCTCTACAAGAAATATGGTTTTTACCTACAAAACTTTTACCAACGAAAATAATTTTCGTAGGTAAAGATGACTTTTACCGACGAAAATTATTTTCGTAGGTAAAAGCTGACTTTTACCAACGAACTTTTATTTCGTAGGTAAATCCCATATTTACCTACGAAAGTTTTCGTAGGTAAAGGGTCATTTGCCTTTTTCAAATAATAAAAAAATGAAAACATTACTTTTACCTACGGAATTTAATTTCGTAGGTAAAACCCACCTTTACCAACGAAAATATTTGTAGCCAAAGGTTGTTTTGAATTTTTTTACCTACGAACTGAAATTTCGTAGGTAAAAACCAATATTTAGCTACGAAAATATTCCTAGCTAATGGGTAATCAAAAAATTCCATCTTTACCTACGAAAATATTCGTAGCTAAATGATGTTTTGAAGTCTAAATAATCGAAAACTTTACTTTTACCTACGAAATTTACTTTCATAGGTAAAACCCATCTTTACCTATGTAAACATTTGTAGCCAAACAGTGTTTTGAATATCAAAACCCATCTTTTCCTACGAAACTATTTCATAGGTAAAACCCATATTTACCTATGAAAATGTTCATAGACAAAGGGTGTTGTGATTTTCAAACCAACCTTTGCCTACGAAACTGTTCGTAGCCAAAGGTTGTTTTCTATTAAAAAATCAGATATTTACCTATGAAATATTCGTAGCTAAATGATGTTTTGAATTCCAAAAAATCGAAAACTTGACTTTTACCTACGAACATATTCGTAGCTGAAGGGTCTTTTGAATTTCCAAAAAACCAAAACCTGCTTTTACCTACGAATTCTAATTTTGTAGGTAAAACCCATCTTTACCTACGGAAATATTCATAGCTAAAAAGGCTTTTGAATATTTAAAAGACCCAAAAATCGAAAGCCATTTCGTAGGTAAAAACACATCTTTACCTACAAAACTATTCGTAGGTAAAGGCTTTGGAAAACTACTTTTACCTACGAAATGGTATTTCGTAGATAAAAACTCATCTTTACCTACAAAAATATTCGTAGTTGAAAGGTCTTTTGAATTTTTCAAAATCTTACTTTTGCCTATGAATTCTAATTTCGTAGGTAAAACCAATATTTACCTATGAATTTAAATTTCGTAGCTAAAATCCCTATTTACCTACGAAAAGATTCGTAGAGAAATAATCTTTTAAATTTTAATCAAAAACTTTCTAAAGCCAAAAGCTTTAGATTTAGTTATACCGAAAATCCATCTTTACCTACAAAAATATTCGTAGCTAAAGGGCGTTTTGAATTTTAAAAAAAACAACAAATCGAAAACACTACTTTTACCCACCAAATTAAATTTCGTAGCTAAAAGTTATTTTTACCTATGGAATGATTCGTAGCTAAAGGGTCATTTGAATTTTAAACCAGCTTTACCTACAAAAATATTCGTAGCTAAAGGGTGTTTGAATATTTTAAAAAAACAACAAATCGAAACACCACTTTAACCTACGAAATTAAATTTCGTAGCTAAAAGTAATTTTACTGCAAAAATTTACTTTTACCTACAACACCTAAAAGCTTTTTTTTACCTACGAAAGGATTCGTAGCTAAAGGGTCATTTGAATTTCTTGCCCTAGCCAAAAAAATGAGAACGTGTTTTGAATGTACTTTTACCTACAAAATAAATTTCGTAGGTAAATCCATATTTACCTACGAAAGTATTCGTAGCTAAAGGCTCATTTGAATTTGCTGAAATGGTCTTTTGAACACTTTGAAAATGAAGAAATCCAAAAACTTACTTTTACATACGAAATTAAATTTCGTAGCTAAAGGCCATTTTTACATACGAAATTATTCGTAGCTAAAGGGTCATTTAAATTTCGTGGAAAAATTTCCTTTTACCTACAAAATATTATTTCGTAGGGAAACTCTATTTTTGCCTACGAACATATTCGTAGCTAAAGTTTCCTTTAAAGAAAAAATTGAAACGACTCCTTTTACCTACAAAATAAACTCTCGTAGGTAAAAACCTAGCGTCACCTACTAAAATGTTAGTAGCTAAAGAGTCCATTGAACTCTTCCATAATAAAAAATATTAAAACGACTGCTTTTACCTACGAAATAAACTTTCGTAGGTAAAAACCTAGCTTCACCTACCAAAATGTTAGTAGCTAAAGGGTCCTTTGAACTCAAAAAATTTGAAACCACTCCTTTTACCTACGAAATTAACTTTAGTAGGTAAAAGCCATTCTTCACCTACGAAAATATTCGTAGCTAAAGGGTCTGTTAAATTCCAAAAAATAAAAAGGAAAACCATACTTTTCCTTACGAATTATAGTTTCGTAGGGCAAACCCATATTTTCCTACGAAAATATTTGTAGCTGAAGGTATGCGAAAGGAAAACCCATATTTTCCTATGAAAGTATTTGTAGCTGAAGGGTATGTGAAAATTTTTAAATAAATACAAATTCCAAAACCATCCTTTTACCTACGAAACCAAATGTCGTAGGTAAAATATATCATTACCTACAAAAATATTCGAAGCTAAAGGGTCTACTAAATTTTTAGAAATCATAAAAAATCAACAAATTACTTTTCCCTACGAATTTTAATTTCGTAGGTAAAAAAGTCTTTAGCTTCGTAGGGAAAAGTGGAAATCATTATCCTAATTGTCCTGTAATTTTCCCTACTGTGGGGCCTAAAAAGGTTTCGCAAGTGGAAATCATTATCATAATTGTCCTATGGTATGATCGACTTCATTTTTGTATATGTGCCAATTTTGGGCTTAACCCCTTAAATTAAATGAAAAAACGAATGGACGACATGGACAGACCACATACGTTCAAGGTGGGCCCGACTGAGTTTACTCGGTGCAATAAGAGTGTACCGAGTAACTAAGTACTCAATCTGATTTACCATCCAACCTATTGACAATGAAATCAGATATTTTATCATACCGAGTAAACTCAGTTAGCCCACGATGAATGAATCATCCATCCATTTTTCCAGCTTATTTATAGGTTTAGACCAAAATTGAAGCAAATCCAGAGCTCAAGTGGATCATACCACATGAAACAGTGGGAATAATGATTTCCACCATTGAAACCTTACTAGGCCCCATAGTCATGTTTATTTGACAACCACTTTAGTTTGGGATCCAACTCATTTTTGGTTGTATGTTGTCAAATGAGCTCAAAAGACAAATGAACTGATGTAAATGGGCCACACCATATGAAATGATGTAAATGGGATGTCAACCATATATAGGTTTGTTTGTGCGTGGGCTACCATGTGGTATATATTTAAGCATAACCATCAATTAGGGCTGTCTAAGGGCCCTAGCTCGGTTAGTCTGTTCTCACGTTTTAAACTACAGGTGACAATGTATTGGGTCAACTAGCAGGTTAACAGACCCGAGCTATTCCTAATGAAGGTTGGAGTAAGCCAAATGGGTCTGGGTCAATCTTGTTTGCCCAATATCTTTCTCATATGTAGCATGATTAGGGTGAGTAACCAGTCAAATTGAGGGTAATGATCAGTAAAATAGAGTGAATGGACCAAACATGTAAAATGGGTTAAATATTCTTATCAAAATTGTGACCTAACTTATTGACACTCTGTGAATGTCTGGGATGGCTCATCTAATGGATAGGTTAGGTATAGAATATATTCATCTAAATCGGATTGCGTACCCACTGTGAATGTCATCGGATGCGATATCCTCTCTGTCATCAAGCGAGTCCTTCAATTATACACCATGGATCCCAAAATCAGCAAATAAACAATTCATGTGGCTCATCTAATGGATAGGTTGGGTATAGAATATATTCATCCCAATCGAATTGCGTACCCACTATGATTGTCCGAGGATGTGATATCATCTCCGTCCATCAAGCGAGTCCTTCAATTATACACCATGGATCCAAAATTCAGCCAAATAAATAATTCATGTGGGCCACATTATAAGGGAAAATGGCTATGGGATGCCAACCTTAGGTTTGTCATTAGGGCCACCATATTGTGTATCTTTCATCAAACCCGTTCATCATGTGTGAATTAAAAGGATGAAGGCAATATACACAAATCATCTCGATGAAAAACTCAGGTGTGCCATAATTGATGAAATTAGAGATTTAGCCATAGTTTTACATTGCTAACATTGGTGTGACCGACCCGAATCATTTCTAAAGTTCATATTTTGTATGAACACTGAAGCTAATGGTTATAATCTGAAATAAAGCTTTTATGGCCGTAAGACTGTTTCAACGGTTCTCACTAAATCCTCACTGTTTCCTCTCGTGTGGACCACTTAAGTTTGGATCTAACTCATTTTTAGTTGTGTGTTGTCAAATGAGCTCAAAAGACAAATGAACGGAGTAGGTTTCTCACAAACATGGAAGTGGGCCCCACCCAAAAATAACTCTCAAAATGAATGGACGATGTGGATAGACGACCGCCTATTTCCGCTCCGTCTCGCGCTCGAAAAAATCCCCCCATGCTCAAATAGATTCCGCGCCCAAATTAAAAAAACCCTACCCTTTTCCCCCACCCTCTCATGCCTCTCTCTCTCTCTCTCTCTCTCTCTCTCTCTCTCTCTCTCTCTCTGACCCTGCACTTTTCCTCCTCTCTCTCTCTCTCCCTCTCTCTCTCTCTCTCTCGTTGAGTTCAAGAAGAAGACGGTTGAAAATCTTCATTTGATCAGGTAAATATTCATTTGATCCAAAAAAAGAAGTAGATGAGTTCTTTTCAAGGTTATTCAAGATCACTGATTTTTATTTTTTTATTTTCGTTTTAAAAATACCAAAAAATATCGTGACCAAATCTTCATTTATGTGTAACAATGCATGTTTGATGGATTTTTTTTCCCCTTCCTTGTGAGTAAATACTTTTTGCCTTTTATTAAGTCTCAATTTCTAGTTTAGAATGTCCAAATGTTTCATCTGATGGTCGGTATAGAATGTCGAGTCCATCTGGGACACGGTTCTTCAAACCTAGTGATTGTTGCATCCCCATCCACATAGGGGAACCAAGGATCCCAACCACAAAATGAATGTGTATCCACACCACCGCATCTCTATGGATTAGCAGACTGTCCACTGAAGGTCTCATACACATGCCCATATGTCGCCTATTAGTGTGGAGTTGCCCTCCATCACAAATTCCATGGAATTTGAGAGGCGTCCTCCAATCACAATAATTACAAATCCATGGCCCACTAGTTTGTTTTCGGGTAATGGTGTATTTGGTTGCATCATGAAATTTCTTCATTAATCAACATAACTTTGTATAAACACCCACTAAACTAATTCGGTAGCAGTCCACTCAATAAGCAGTCAGGGTCATGTCTTGCCCAAGGACCAATGGCATTGCTGGTGTCATTTAAATTTAACAAGTGCAGGTAACGCTTGCAATTCTATGCCATGAGTGAAAATTGAATTTCCTGACTCTTGTGTCTTCAAGAAGTTCCCTGGATGCTGCACCATGTAAATCAAATACACAATCCCACTTTGAGAAAAAAAAAATAAAAAATAAGGGGATTCTATATTTTAATTTTTTAAAATCAAATACATTATTTTTATGTTCTCTTCGTTCATATCTTTGTGATATAATGAACATGTTGGATGTTATCAACAGTGGAAATCATTATTCCACGCTGTTTCGTGTGGCATGGTCCACTTGAGTTTTGGATTTACCGAAAATTCGGGATCAACCCACATTGTTCATCCATTTTTCGGGATATAAATCTCAGGTGGGCCACACCATGATGTATGTGTTTAATCCATGCCGTCCCCATGAGGTCAAGCTGTGTGGGCCCCACCATACCGTGTGTCAAACATCAACACCATGCATTTGATGAGTCCTCTTTAAATTATGGGATATCCCAAAAATCAGCCATATACGAAACTCTAGTGGGCCATACCATATAAAATCATGTGAAGACATGCCTAAAACACATAAAAGCACTTGGTGGGCCCCACCTGAAATTTGGATGCGTCTGAAACTTGGTACGACCCCTCATACAAGTGGCACACACATAATAGATGGGCTGGATTTGTGGACCACATATCTATGGGCCTAAACAATAATTATGAATTTTTAATGGAGGGTAACCCCTCTCAACTTTTGTATGTGGTGTGGCCCACAAAAGTCATAGATTGATTTGATTTTTAATCCCTGGGCCCACCATAGGATGATGCATCTGACTGATGGGGTAGATGTTTGACACGCATCATGGTGGGGCCCACAGAGCCATACCAGATGGTCCCAAATTTGGATGGGCTCTCGAAACAGATGCCCGCCCATAAAAAAACCCCCAAATCGCCTATCTCTCTCTCTCTCTATCTCTCTCCCTCTCTCTCGGCATGCTCCGTTCCCTAACCCTATCTCTCTCTCGATCTTGCTCCAGCTCTCTCATCTTCCTCCCTCTCTCTATTCGTTCCCCAATCTCTCTCTCTCTCTCTCTCTCTCTCTCTCTCTCTCTCTCTCTCTCTCTCTCTCTCTCGCTCTCTCTCTCTCTCTCTCAGATTCATCACCTCAGAAAACCTTAAAGGACCCTTCATCATCTCGAATGGAGTTCCATCATTGACTTGTCTCGGTGCATCTAGGACTACTGGTTTCCCTCTTTGTTGCTAGATTAAGAGGCGCCGTTACAAGAACTTCAAGAAAAAAAAAAGGTATATGCTTCTTTCTGACATTTACTACTACCATTGGATTTTCTGTTTTAGATTTGTTTTCTTCATGAAATGCATGGATTTCGTTTTATTTGTGGTGGTTTCCGTCTCTATTGGCGGTGAGATCTGGACGATTGGATTTGTGTTGTGGTCTGAAATGAGCGGATTTGATGTGATCTGGTAATGAAATTTGTGATTTTCGTTTGTTTTGAGGGAAAAATCTGAAATGTGCTTAAAAAATGTTGGACTTTGTATGGAAATATGAAATGAGCTGATGGAACTGAGTAGTGTTTTCTGTTTGGGTGGTAAATGTACTGGTGAGCCCACATTTCTGGATCTCAGGCTGTTCTCTGAAAGAGGTTTCTCTCGGAGAATTGAATTGGAAAGATTTTTTTCTCAGTGTTGGTGTTTGTTACTAGCACTGAGGAGCTGCTGCATTTTTTTTTGTCATCTCATGTTACGTGTCAACATTTGGAAGGGCAGTGCATCTGGATGCCTATGAAATTTGATTTTTGGAGCATTTGAAAGGGCTGTAGATTGCTTCAGATCCACCATTGGTGCGGCAGAGTTTGTGGATGAATTGTTGTGGATTGTTCTAACTAAATGACAGACTCCCACAGATGAATTCTAGGTTGGTGATCGGAAATATAATCACTTGTGGCTATTAAGAAGTTTTGAGCAAGTGCCCAGCTAATCGGACACGCATTTGGACCTGCCCCACTTGCCGGCGAGATCCAGCCATTCATTAGGTGGGCTGCATCATGCCTCTCCTAGGCTGAGAATCAGGTCAGTCTGCTCATCAGGTGGGCCACAAGTGAACAAATGGTGTGAGATTAAGATAAAATGGCCATCAGTCCACATTTGGTGTGTATGAGCAAACCTGCCCTGACTTTTGGACCAAAGCAAATGCATTATGGGGGCATGTAGATCTCATGCATTTGCCACATTTTGCAAGTTTGGGTTGCGCCCCATTCACATCTTTCCATGTTTAATGAGTTAAGATTAGGAGAGATAGTGACTTAAGATTTGAGCATATGTTGTGACTTAAGATTTGCCTAGGGCTTTACATTGGTAAGGGCTGATTTGCCCAAATTGTCCCCTGAAGTGATTTGGGTTCTTACTTGTAATTTGGTATGGATCCTTGATGGTCTGCTTCTTAGAAAAGTGGTCCTGCTTTTGGAAAAAGGAAAAAATAGTAATTGTATAGTTTTCTATAGGGAACTTCAGCTATTGGATTTGGGGAATATGATTGGCCTCACCATAGACAAGGGATAAGAAAAATATTGGAATATTTCATCAATTTGCTCATTTAATTCATTTGCTTTGAATATGGACTAGTCCTTTAACGTTGTTCCGAGGCCTTGTAATTGGAATGAATCATTGTAACATGAACCAGATTAAATGACTCTAGTCCCCATGTAAAAATAACATTAATGTAGCAAACATCCTTACTCGTTTATCTCATTTTCCTCTACCATGCATGTTGTACCAACACCTAAGCTTTGTGGTGCCTTCCATGTTGTGTGACATCCATTTGTACATTAGGCCGACAAGCCTCTCAATGTTAGGCCTCTTCTAAAAAATCATTCAGATCCACAATTTAGGTGGGCCACAATGGGGTAGATGCCTGGTGGCCCACCTGAGTTATGGATCAAGCCAAGTTTTGGCCTTACCATTGGAGTGCTCATCTGATGTGGTGATTGGATGTCAAACATTGGAGTGCCCAAGTATTCATTTGAATAATAGTACCATTCAAATACTCCTCTGCATAGCATATGCTGAGATATATTTTCTCCTTAAAAGTCCTTGCAGGTGAGGTCCTACCCATATGCGTTCTAAATCAGTTGAAGATTTGCTAAAGGCTTCGGCAGGATTTCATTTTTCAGGATTTCACTTGGATGACTTGGAGCTACAAAATTCAGAGATCGAGCAACTAACGATCTCAGTAGCTGAAAGTGTGCATAAGAAACCTTCTGTAATCAGTAAGTAATTGTCATATTATTTTAACTCATTTATGTGCATTCTATTCTCAACAGATATCCTTAATGGCAAGCAACAAACATCTTATTTGAACTACTTATGTAATATGTTATTTGTGATTGGTAATTTGAACTTTATCCATCTTATTTTAATGTCATGTTTTAGTATTTAATGAAATTTTTTATGGGTATGCTGAACTTTTATCTGTACTTCACTCGCTAGGGGATGCGATTCATTCACTTGTGAGTTGCAATCAATCATTCCCCACCAGTATCCTGAGAACTTTTGGTGGTGCAGCATCAGAAAAATTCACACCATTTGGTGCATTTTGCACAAGATTTGCTGGTGGTGAAGGAGTTCTCTGATGGATTATTGTAATGTCATGTTTCAAATTGAAGATTCAATTGCATTATGAAGGAGTTCTCTGATGGATAGCACTTGTACATATCCCCCACGTGCTAGAGACTGGTTAAAATGTGGTAGGTTATAGTGGCATGTATGGCTACACACTAAACTAGCAAGCAGAACAAAAAAAAAAAAAAAAAGAAGAGCCAATTCTACAAGTGATCTTCCTAACCTATCCATGCTATTTTGTGCAAATATCCAAAAGACCTCAAATTTTCTATAAAAATTTCCCCTTATCTATCCTTGAAATTCAAATTTTAGTTGACTTGGAAATCATCAAGTTGAACAAAAAAAAATTATATAAAAAGGAAAAAATGAAAAAAAAAGGTTCCAGTCAATCAGATTTTAGTATCCCCTATAAATATGATGCTATGTTGGGTCCACCTCTGGGTAGAAATTATTTCTTAGATTTGGTTGCTCAATCAGATTTCTGATAGTTACTGTTCTCTTCAGGAGGCTATTTTCAGGGTTGTAGCTGCTATTCTTCATATTGGTAATATTGATTTTGCAAAGGGAAAGGAGATAGACTCATCTGTCATTAAGGATGAAAAGTCTATATTCCATCTTAAAATGATAGCTGAACTTCTCTTATTTTCCTTCTTCCTTTCATAAAGGTTCCAGCCACGTTTGGGGGCCATGTTATGAGCTGAAACTGACCTCCAACTAGGCCGTGAAGAGAGCTGCAGCAGGCCTTTAGGCTTCAATCCAAGCTATAAACAGGCCTCAACCTTAGGCTAAAACCAGGCCTTCTTCAGGCCACACAAGGGAGCTGAAAAACATCCTTCCACCAGCCCCAAATCTGACTTGAAATACCTCCCAGATAGGCTGTAAAGAAGCTGAAAATCGGCCCTCAGTCGGACCTTCTGCTGGCCATGAAATGCACAAAGATATGGGCTGAGTGTAGCCTAGGTCCAGAAGTGTTTTGAGCCAAAAATAAGGCCTTCAATCAGACTACGTAGAGGGCCGAGAAACGCATTTCAAATGCCTCACAGTTGGGCCCGACATGGCTCACGGTCAGGCCATGAAACTTGGATCCAAACGGCCTCCATCTGGGCCATGCTGCATGCTGAAAACAAGCTCCAGATGGGTCCGATTTGAGTTGAAATCAGGCCCCGATTGGACCTTGATCTGCACTAGAATCTGGCCTCAAACAGGCCCTTAGTACCAACCTTACAGCTAGGATTTTTATGGGCAACAAATCATTCCAGACCAGACCTCAATTGGGCCTTCCATCTGGGCTGAAACCAACAAAAAAAATCAGGCAGTGGACCTGTGTCCAGCCCCTGCACTATACATTACAGATCCCGTGTTTGATATTTCCTTGTATTTCATGGTAAACAGTTTTGAGCAGTTCTGCATTAATTTCACAAATGAGAAGCTGCAACAGCATTTTAACCAGGTTAGCTTACTCCATGATAAGTTGTTGCCTCTATCTTGGAAACCTCTAATATCTTGATTTTTTCTTGGGTTGTATACTGGCAGCATGTCTTCAAAATGGAACAGGAAGAGTACACTAAAGAGGAAATCAATTGGAGTTACATAGAGTTTGTTGATTCATAGATAAATCAGCTGGTATGTACATTGCTCACTTGTGCGATACTACCCAAACTGCACTTCTGTTTTGTTGTTGATTTATAGGTTTGATCTGGAACTGTAGATATTTCCATGGGATGTGTTTGACATTTGAGCATCAATGTAGGCAAAAGCAATCCCAACAAAAGCAAGACTAATTCAATTCCATCTTTAATAGACAACAAGGTGCATTCTTGCACACACTTCTTATTGTAATTGGTGCATTCTTGCACATGTTTAGTTTTAAATTTAGATGCATTCAATTGTGAAAGGATTTATGACTTTGAAAATGAAAGAGAGAGGCTCATTATGGAGAAGGACGCAGTCATTCAAGAGCATGCTTCCCTGGAAAATCAATTGGTTTCTTTACAGACACAAATAAACAGACTCACTGCAGAAGTAGATAACCTTACAAGCAAGGTGCTTAAACTTACAATCTAACCCTTTTTGCTGAACACAAAATGCACGTGTCTTTATTGCCTTTCCTATTGCAGGTTAGTTCCATAAAGAAGGAATATGATCAAGCCCAATCTGAGCTCAATTTGAGTCGTTCAAAGATGAAAGAATGTGACGCTAAGATCAGTGCCATTGTCAAGGAGCAACAAAAGCTTCAACATAAAATTAGTGATGCAAATGTTGAGAGGAAAAAATTAGAAAATGAGGTACTTACAATGGTTATTCTGTTCATATTTTATTTGACTTGCTTGATCTATGAAATTGTGGATGTGTTCTTGATAGAAACCCACTCTTTCCCATTCACACAGATTAAACAAATGGAGATGGAACAATTTGAATTTGGATGCAGATGGATCTATGGACCTAGCTTGTATAATAGGAAGTAGCTTGATTTTTCTATAGAAATCTCATTCTCCAAAATTTCTTAAAATTACCAATTTCTCATGAGATTTTTAGGTTTCACTTAGGGGCCTGTTTTCATCATGCAAGTTGGCATGATGGCATTGGAATCTTTTGGTGTATAGCTGTTATATTTGAGCATTTAAACAATTTGAATTTGGATGCAGATGGATCTATGTCAACCTCTGCAGGTAGAAACTTTATTTCTGAAAATGCATATGAAGATATCATTAGTTAGATGAAGGATTTATTTGTTGAAGCTGGTGGGAAGGGCACTTCCAAGAAAGAACTTGATAGTCAACGCAGCCTTTTCTATGATATCATGGAATGCATTGAGATTAGTACTCTTGTGAAGTGATTTTGAATGTTTGACAGATATACTGTAAGTGTATTTTTTATTTCTTTCGCATTGATAAATGCTAACTGAGGCATCCTACATGGATATATATATATGCTAGTAGATAGTTATGGGAAGCTGTGCAGCATTAAAATTAGTTTACAAGATCCATGTTTGTAGTTTAAACTTTCTTGAAGAATTAGATTTTTTTGAGAGCTTATATAATCATCCGTAGAGATTTTTTGCTATTTTTCACTTGATTTTGCAATTGATGTGGTCTACTATCATACAAGTTTGGATAAAAGAGGGTTGATGTCAGGTAGGCAGCTGGTTGTTAAACTTTGTCAAGCAGTAATGCAAACCAACCTGTAATAGTTGGCACAAAGCTATGATGATGATAATATTTATATATTTTTCTTCTTGTTCTTTGCTATATGATTCATTTTTTAACATTTTTTCCCCTAAAGGCTTCGCCATTATCCCTATTCTCTAGAAACATATTCGAGTTGAACTGGGACACCAATTGAACTGATTTATTCATTAAAGAAAACAAAAGATCAGATGAACTGATTTATTAATCAAAGAAAGGGAAAAAAGAAGAAGATTAGATGAAGTGATTTTATAGTTTTAGTTTGAGAACTAATGCAATGCAAGATTCACACTATGAAGAGCCATATGGCATATATGTCTCTCATGGAAGACTTGTAGGATTTCCAACAAGGATATTTGCTCAAAGGGATATTGGTTATGATTTATTTTTCTTCTTCATTGATAAATATTTACAAACAGGTTGGCAACAAGCCCACTCGTGTCAGAGTTTCACCCTTACTAACTCATAGGCACTTGTCTCAGAGAAGAATTAGGTTGCTGGCAAGGAAATATCATCCTAGAAATGATTGTCTGAAGGTGTGACTGTTTTCCTTAGAGAAATACAACAAAAGTTTATAAAATATATTATTCTGACAGCCCCCCTAAGCCTTTCTCAAATTTTCTTTCAATGCAGGTGCCATTCTTCAGGTGACGGTAGAGTTCCCACAGGATTGTATTAGACCTATTGGGAACAATGCCAGCTTATTTACGTCGGAGGTCGGTGTCCTATGTCGATCTCTGATCCCCGCCACCACCCCCCGTTAGGCAAACGTGACAGATGATATGCGCCAGTTCATCCGTCAGTGCCTTCAGGTAAATTGTAGTAAATTAAAATTTATTTTATAAAAGTTCATTTACAATTAAGTTATTTTGTTCAAAATTAATAGAGCATACCCGGATGTGCGTCGGAGCTATCCGGATGAGCGGGGGTCCTTGGGAGGTGGGAACCGCTGTTATGACCATGATGAAGTTGTCCATTTCCTATGGACAGCATTGGGAGGGCCTGACCAATTGGACAGGCCGTATTTTGGTATTAGCTCAAAATTAATGAAGCATACCCGGATGTGCGTTGGATCTGTCCGGATGAGCGGGGGTCATCTGAATGGAAGGTGGAACCGCCGTTATGACCATGATAAAGCTGTCCATTTCCTATGAATAGCATTGGAAGGGCCTGACCATGTTAACAGGCCATGTTTATATCTGTATTTGAAGGGACCTCACCCTTAACCTAAACCACACCTAATCCTATTACCTGAACCAATAACCAATTCTCAATTCCCTACAGCTATAACCTATAACCTACCTAAAACCTAAACCTAAAACCAAAATGTGTTAACAAATCCCTAAACCTAAACCAACACCTAATCCTAATCTCAACTAACTAACCTAAACCTAAACCTAAACGGGAAAACAGAAAGCAAAATCTGATCTCGAACCCAAACCCAATTTTCTAAACCTAAACCTTAACCTGTTATCAAATCCCTAAACCTATAACCTATAACCTACCTATAACCTTAACCTAAAACCAAAACCTTAACCTCTTCTCAATTCCCTGCAGCTATAACCTATAACTTATCTAAAACCTTAACTTAAAACCTAAATGTGTTCTCAAATCCCTAAACCTAAACCTATACCTAATCCAATTCTCAACTCCCTAACCTAAACCTAAATCTAAACATGAAAACCCAAAGTAAAACCCGATCCGGAACCCAAACCCGATTTCCTAAACCTAAACCTTAACCTATTCTCAAATCCCTAAACCTATAACCTATAACCTATCCATAACCTTAACCCAAAACCTAAACCTTAACCTATTCTCAATTCCCTACAGCTATAACCTATAACCTACCTAAAACATAAATGAGTTCTCAAATCTCTAAACCTAAACCTACACCTAATCATATTCTCAACTACCTAACCTAAACCTAAACCTAAACTTGAAAACCCAAAGCAAAACCCGATCCCGAACCCAAACCCGATTTCTTAAACCTAAACCTTAACCTATTCTCAATTCCCTATAACCTACCTATAACGTTAACTTAAAACCTAAACCTTAACCTATTCTCAATTCCCAACAGTTATAACCTATAACCTACCTATAACCTTAACCTAACACCTAAACCTAAAACCTAAATGAGTTCTCAAATCCATAAACCTAAACCTACACCTAATCCTATTCTCAACTCCCTAACCTAAACCTAAACCTAAACTTGAAAACCCAAAGAAAAACCCGATCCCGAACCCAAACCCAATTTCCAAAACCTAAACCTTAACCTATTCTGAAATCCCTAAACCTATAACCCATAACCTACCAATAACCTTAACCTAAAACTAAAACCTTAACCTATTCTCAATTCCCTACAGTTATAACCTATAACCTACCTAAAACCTAAACCTAAAACCTAAATGTGTTAACAAATCCCTAAACCTAAACCTACACCTAATCCTATTCTCAACTACCTAACCTAAACCTAAACCTAAACCTAAACTTGAAAACCCAAAGAAAAACCCGATCTTGAACCCAAACCCGATTTCCTAAACCTAAACCTTAACCTATTCTCAAATCCCTAAACCTATAACCTATAACCTACCTATAACCTTAAACCAAAACTTAAACCTTAACCTAATCTCAATTCCCTACAGCTATAACCTATAACCTACCTAAAACCTTAATATAAAACCTAAATGTGTTCTCAAATCCCTAAACCTAAACCTACACCTAATCTTATTCTCAACTCCCAAACCTAAACCGAAACCTAAACTTGAAAACCCAAAGCAGAACCCGATCTCGAACCCAAACCCGATTTCCAAAACCTAAACCTTAACCTATTCTCAAATCCCTAAACCTATAACCAATAACCTACCCATAACCTTAACCCAAAACCTAAACCTTAACCAATTCTCAATTCCCTACAGCTATAACCTATAACCTAACTAAAACCTAAATGTGTTCTCAAATCTCTAAACCTAAACCTACACCAAATCCTATTCTCAACTACCTAACCTAAACCTAAACTTGAAAACCCAAAGCAAAACTTGATCCCAAACCCAAACCCGATTTCCTAAACCTAAACCTTAACCTATTCTCAAATCCCTAAACGTATAACCTATAACCTACCTATAACCTTAACCCAAAACCTAAACCTTAACCTATTATCAATTCCCTACAGCTATAACCTATAACCTACCTATAACCTTAAACTAAAACCTAAATGAGTTCTCAAATCCCTAAACCAAAGCCTACACCTAATCCTATTCTCAACTCCCTAACCTAAACTTGAAAACCCAAAGCAAAACTCGATCCCGAACCCAAACCCGATTTCCTAAACCTAAACCTTAACCTATTCTCAAATCCCTAAACCTTTAACCTATAACCTACCTATAACGTTAACCTAAACCTAAACCTTAACCTATTCTCAATTCCCTACAGCTATGACCTATAACCTACCTAAAACCTAAACCTAAAACGTAAATGTGTTAACAAATCACTAAACCTAAACCTACACCAAATCCTATTCTCAACTACCTAACCTAAACCTAAACCTAAACTTGAAAGCCCAAAGAAAAACCCGATCTCGAACCCAAACCCAATTTCCTAAGCCTAAACCATAACCTATTCTCAATTCCCTAAACGTATAACCTATAAGCTTAACCTAAAACCAAAACCTTAACTTATTCTCAATTCCAAGCAGCTATAACCTATAACCTACCTAAAACCATAACCTAATACCTAAATGTGTTCTCAAATCCCTAAACCTAAACCTACACCAAATCCTATTCTCAACTCCCTAACCTAAACCTAAACCAAAACATGAAAACCCAAAGCAAAACCCAATCCCGAACCCAAACCCGATTTCCTAAACCAAAACCTTAAACTATTCTTAAATCCCTAAACCTATAACCTATTACCTACCTATAACCTTAACCCAAAACCTAAACCATAACCTATTCTCAATTCCCTACAGCTATAACCTATAACCTACCTAACACCTTAACTTAAAACCTAAATGTGATCTCAAATCTCTAAACCTAAACCTACACCTAATCCTATTCTCAACTACCTAACCTAAACCTAAACCTAAACTTGAAAACCCAAAGCAAAACCCGATCCCAAACCCAAACCCAATTTCCTAAACCTAAACCTTAACCTATTCTCAATTCCCTAAACGTATAACCTATAACCTACCTATAACATTAACCTAATACCTAAACCTTAACCTATTCTTAATTCCCTACAGCTATAACCTATAACCTACCTATAACCTTAACATAAAACCTAAACCTAAAACCTAAATGTGTTCTCAAATCCCTAAACCAAAACCTACACCTAATCTTATTCTCAACTCCCTAACCGAAACCTAAACCTAAGCTTGAAAACCCACAGCAAAACCCGATCCCGAACCCAAACCCGATTTCCAAAACCTAAACCTTAACCTATTCTCAAATCACTAAACCTATAACCTATAACCTACATATAACCTGAACCTAAAACCTGAATCATAACCTATTCTCAATTCCCTACAGCTATAACCTATAACCTACCTAAAACCTAAACCTAAAACCTAAATGTGTTAACAAATCCCGAAACTTAAACCTACACCTAATCCTATTCTCAACTACCTAAACTAACCCTAAACCTAAAATTGAAAACCCAAAGCAAAATTCGATCTTGAACCCAAACCCGATTTCCTAAACCTAAACCTTAACCTATTCTCAAATACCTAAACCAATAACCTATAACCTACTTATAACCTTAACCCAAAACCTAAACCTTAACCTATTCTCAATTCCCTGTAGCTAAAACCTATTACCTACCACAAACATTAACCTAAAACCTAAATGTGTTCTCAAATCCCAAAACCTAAACCTACACCTAATCCTTTTCTCAACTCCCTAATTCAAACCTAAACCTAAACTTGAAAACCCAAAGCAAAACCCGATCCCGCACCCAAACCCGATTTTCTAAACCTAAACTTTAAGCTATTCCCAAATCCCTAAACCTATAACCTACAACCTACCTATAACCTTAACATAAAACCTAAACCATAACCTATTCTCAAATCCCTAAACCTATAACCTATAACCAACCTATAACCTTAACCTAAAACCTAAACCTTAACCTATTCTCAATTCCCTGCAGCTATAACCTATAACATACCTAATACCTTAACCCAAAACTTAAATGTGTTCTCAAATCCCTAAACCTAAACCTACACCTAATCCTATTCTCAACTCCCAAACCTAAACTTGAAAACCCAAAGCAAAACCCGATCCCGAACCTAAACCCAATTTCCTAAACCTAAACCTTAACATATTCTCAAATCTCTAAACCTATAACCTATAACCTACCTATAACCTTAACCTAAAACCTAAACCTTAACCTATTCTCTATTCCTTACAGATATAACCTATAACCTACCAAAAACCTAAATGTGTTCTCAAATCTCTAAACCTAAACCTAAACCTAATCCTATTCTCAACAACCTAACCTAAACCTAAACCTAAACTTGAAAACCCAAAGCAAAACCCGCTCCCGAACCCAAACCCGATTTCCTTAACCTAAACCTTAACCTATTCTCAATACCCTAAACGTATAACCTATAACCTTAACCAAAAACCTAAACCTTAACTTATTCTCAATTCCCTACAACTATTACCTATAACCTTAACCTAAAACCTAAATGTGATCTCAAATCCCTAAACCTAAACCTAAACCTAATCCTATTCTCAACTCCCTCACCTAAACCTAAACCTAAACTAGAATACCCTAAGCAAAACCCGATCCCGAACCCAAACCCGATTTCCTAAACCTAAACCTTAACCTATTCTCAATTCCCTAAACCTATAACCTTAACCTAAAACATAAACCTTAACCTATTCTCAATTCCCTACAGCTATAACCTATAACCTATATAAAACCTAAACCTAAAACCTAAATGTGTTAACAAATCCCTAAACCTAAACCTACACCTAATCCTATTCTCAACTACCTAACCTAAACCTAAACCTAAACTTGAAAATCCAAAGCAAAACCCGATCCCGAACCGAAACCCAATTTCCTAAACCTAAACCTTAACCTATTATCAAATCCCTAAACCTATAACCTATAACCTACCTATAACCTTAACCTAAAACCGAAACCTTAACCTATTCTCAATTCCCTGCAGCTATAACCTATAACCAACCTAAAACCTTAACCTAAAACCTAAATGTGTTCTCAAATCCCTAAACCTAAACCTACACCTAATCCTATTCTCAACTGCCTAACGTAAACCTAAACCTAAACTTGAAAACCGAAAGCAAAACCCGATCCCGAACCCAAACCCGATTTCATAAACATAAACCTTAACCTATTCTTAAATCCCTAAACTTATAACCTATAACCTTAACCCAAAACCTAAACCTTAACCTATTCTCAATTCCGTACAGCAATTACCTATAACCTACCTATAACCTAAACCAAAAACCTAAATGTGTTAACAAATCCGTAAACCTAAACCTACACCTAATCCTATTCTCAACTACCTAACCTAAACCTAAACCTAAACTTGAAAACCCAAAGCAAAACCCAATCCCGAACCCAAACCCGATTTCCAAAACCTAAACCTTAACCTATTCCCAATTCTCTAAACCTATAACCTATAACCTACCTATAACCTTAACCTAAAACCTAAACCTTAACCTATTCTCAATTCCCTGCAGCTATAACCTATAACCTACCTAAAACCTAAATGTGTTCTCAAATCCCTAAACCTAAGCCTACACCTAATCCTATTCTCAACTCCCTAACCTAAACCTAAACCTAAACTTGAAAGCCTAAAGCAAAACCCGATCCCGAACCCGAACCTGATTTTCTAAACCTCAAACTTAACCTATTCTCAAATCCCTAAGCCAATCACCTATAACCTACCTATAACCTTAACCTAAAACCTAAACCTTAACCTATTTTCAATTTCGTACAGCTATAACCTTTAACCTACCTAAAACCTAAACCAAAAACCTGAATGCGTTAACAAATACCTAAACCTAAACCTACACCTAATCCTATTCTCAACTACCTAACCTAAACCTAAACCTAAACTTGAAAACACAAAGCAAAACCCGATCCCGAACCCAAACCCAATTTTCTAAACCTAAACCTTAACCTATTCTTAAATCCCTAAACCTATTACTTATAACCTACCTATAACATTAACCTAAAACCTAAACCTTAACCTATTCTCAATTCCCTGCAGCTATAACCTATAACCTACCTAATACATTAACCTAAAACCTAAATGTGTTCTCAAATCCCTAAACCTAAACCTACACCTAATCCTATTCTTAACTCCCTAACCTAAACCTAAACCTAAACTTGAAAATCGAAAGCAAAACCCGATCCCGAACCCAAACCCGATTTCATAAACATAAACCTTAACCTATTCTTAAATCCCTAAACTTATTACCTATAACCTACCTATAACCTTAACCCAAAACCTAAATGTGTTAACAAATCGCTAAACCTAAACCTACACCTAATCCTATTCTCAACTACCTAACCTAAACATAAACCTAAACTTGAAAATCCAAAGCAAAACCCGATCCCGAACCCAAACCCGATTTCCTAAACCTAAACCTTAACCTATTCTCAAATCCCTAAACCTATAACCTATAACCTACCCATAACCTTAACCCAAAACCTAAACCTTAACCTATTCTCAATTCCCTATAGCTATAACTTATAACCTACCTAAAACAAAAATGTGTTCTCAAATCTCTAAACCTAAACCTACACCTAATCATATTCTCAACTAGCTAACCTAAACCTAAACCTAAACTTGGAAACCCAAAGCAAAACCCGATCCCGAACCCAAACCCGATTTCTTAAACCTAAACCTTAACCTATTCTCAATTCCCTAAACGTATAACCCATTAGCTACCTATAACCTTAACCTAAAACCAAAACCTTAACCTATTCTCAATTCCCAACAGCTATAACCTATAACCTACCTATAACCTTAACCTAAAACATAAATGAGTTCTCAAATCCCTAAACCTAAACCTACACCTAATCCTATTCTCAACTCCCTAACCTAAACCTAAACCTAAACTTGAAAATCCAAAGCAAAATCCGATCTCGAACCCAAACCCGATTTCCTAAACCTAAACCTTAACCTATTCTCAAATCCCTAAACCTATAACCCATAACCTACGTATAACCTTAACCTAAAAATAAAACCTTAACTTATTCTCAATTCCCAACAGCTATAACGTATAACCTACATAAAACTTAAACCTAAAACCTAAATGTGTTAACAAATCCCTAAACCTAAACCTACACCTAATCCTATTCTCAACTACCTAACCTAAACCTAAACCGAAACTTGAAAACCCAAAGCAAAACCCGACCTCAAACCCAAACCTGATTTCTTAAACCTAAACCTTAACCTATTCTCAAATCCCTAAACCTATAACCTATAACCTACCTATAACCTTAACTTAAAATCTAAACCTTAACCTATTCTCAATTCCAAGCAGCTATAACCTATAACCTACTTAAAACCATAACCCAATACCTAAATGTGTTATCACATCCCTAAACCTAAACCTACACCTAATCCTATTCTCAACTCCCTAACCTAAACCTAAACCTAAACTTGAAAACCCAAAGCAAAACCCAATCCCAAACCCAAACCCGATTTCCTAAACCAAAGCCTTAAACTATTCTTAAATCCTAAAACCTATAACCTATAACCTACCTATAACCTTAACCCAAAAACTAAACCTTAACCTATTCTCAATTCCCTACAGCTATAACCTATAACCTACCTAACACCTTAACTTAAAACCTAAATGTGTTCTCAAATCTCTAAACCTAAAACTAAACCTAATCTTATTCTCAACTACCTAACCTAAACCTAAACCTAAACTCGAAAACCCAAAGCAAAACCCGATCCCAAACCCAAACCCGATTTCCTAAACCTAAACCTTAACCTATTCTCAATTCTCTAAATGTATAACCTATAACCTACCTATAACCTTAACCTAAAACCTAAACCTTAACCTATTCTTAATTCCCTACATCTATAACCTATAACCTACCTATAACCTTAACATAAAATCTAAACCTAAAATCTAAACGTGTTCTCAAATCCCTAAACCTAAACCTACACCTAATCCTATTCTCAACTCCCGAACCGAAACCTAATCCTAAGCTTGAAAACCCAATGCAAAACCCGATCCCGAACCCAAACCCGATTTCCTAAACCTAAACCTTAACCTATTCTCAAATCACTAAACCTATAACCTATAACCTACATATAACCTTAACCTAAAACCTGAACCTTAACCTATTCTCAATTCCCTACAGCTATAACCTATAACCTACCTAAAACCTAAACCTAAAACCTAAATGTGTTAACAAATCCATAAACTTAAACCTACACCTAACCCAATTCTCAACTACCTAAACTAACCCTAAACCTAAACTTGAAAACCCAAAGCAAAATTCGATCTCGAACCCAAACCCGATTTCCTAAACCTAAACCTTAACCTATTCTCAAATCCCTAAACCTATAACCTATAACCTATTTATAACCTTAACCTAAAACCAAAACCTTCACCTATTCTCAATTCCCTGCAGCTTTAACCTATAAACTACCTAAAACCTTAACCTAAAACATAAATGTGTTCTCAAATCCCAAAACCTAAACCTACACCTAATCCTATTCTGAACTCCCTAACCTAAACTTAAGCCTAACCTTAAAAACCCAAAGCAAAACCCGATCCCGAACCCAAACCCGATTTCCTAAACCAAAACCTTAACCTATTCTTAAATCCCTAAACTTATAACCTATAACCTACCTATAACCTGAACCCAAAACCTAAACCATAACCTATTCTTAATTCCCTACAGCTATAACCTATAACCTACCACAAACATTAACCTAAAACCTAAAAGTGTTCTCAAATCTCAAAACCTAAATCTACACCTAATCCTATTCTCAACTACCTAACCTAAACCTAAACCTAAACTTGAAAACCTGAAGCAAAACCCGATCCCAAACCCAAACCCGATTTCCTAAACCTAAACCTTAACCTATTCTCAATTCCATAAACGTATAACGTATAACCTACCGATAACCTTAACCTAAAACCTAAACCTTAACCTATTCTCAATTCCCTACAGCTATAACCTATAACCTACCTATAACCTTAACCTAAAACCTAAATGAGTTCTCAAATCCTTAAACCTAAACCTACACCTAATCCTATTCTCAACTTCCTAACCTAAACCTAAAACTAAACTTGAAACCCAAAGCAAAACACGATACCGAATCCAAACCTGATTTCCTAAACCTAAACCTTAACCTATTCTCAAATCCCTAAACCTATCACCTATAACCTACCTATAACCTTAACCTAAAACCTAAACCTTAACCTATTCTCAACTCCGCACAGCTATAACCTATAACCTACCTAAAACCTAAACCTAAAACCTAAATGTGTTAACAAATCCCTAAACCTAAACCTACACCTAATCCTATTCTCAACTACATAACCTAAACCTAAACCTAAACTTGAAAACTCAAAGCAAAACCTGATCTCGAACCCAAACCCAATTTCCTAAACCAAAACCTTATCCTATTCTTAAATCCTTAAACCTATTACTTAAAACCTATCTATAACTGTAACCTAAAACCAACACCTTAACCTATTCTCAATTCCCTGCAGCTATAACCTATAACCTACATAAAACCTTAACCTAAAACCTAAATGTGCCCTCAAATTCCTAAACCTAAACCTACACCTAATCCTATTCTCAACCCCCTAACCTAAACCTAAACCTAAACTTGAAAATCCAAAGCAAAACCCGATCCTGAACCCAAACCCGATTTCGTAAACCTAAACCTTAACCTATTCTCAATCCCTAAACCTATAACCTATAACCTACCTATAACCTTAACCCAAAACCTAAACCTTAACCTATTCTCAATTCCCTACAGCTATAACTTATAACCTACCTAAAACCTAAATGTATTTTTAAATCTCTAAACCTAAACCAACACCTAATCCTATTCTCAACTACCAAACCTAAACCTAAACCTAAACTTGAAAACCAAAAGCAAAACCCAATTTCCAAAACCTAAACCTTAATCTATTCTCAAATCCCTAAACTTATAACCTATAACCTACCTATAACCTTAACCCAAAACCTAAACCTTAACCTATTCTCAATTCCCTACAGCTATAACCTATAACCTACCTATAACCTAAACCAAAAATCTAATTGTGTTAACAAATCCCTAAACCTAAACCTACACCTAATCCTATTCTTAACTATCTAACCTAAACCTAAACCTAAACTTGAAAACCCAAAGCAAAACCCGATCCCGAACCCAAACCCGATTTCCTAAACCTAAACCTTAACCTATTCTCAAATCCCTAAACCTATAACCTATAACATACCTATAACCTTAACCTAAAACCTAAACCTTACCTATTCTCAATTCCCTGCAGCTATAACCTATAACATACCTAATACCTTAACCCAAAACTTAAATGTGTTCTCAAATCCCTAAACCTAAACCTACACCTAATCCTATTCTCAACTCCCAAACCTAAACTTGAAAACCCAAAGCAAAACACGATCCCGAACCTAAACCCGATTTCCTAAACTTAAACCTTAATATATTCTCAAATCTCTAAACCTATAACCTATAACCTACCTATAACCTTAACCTAAAACCTAAACCTTAACCTATTCTCAATTCCTTACAGCTATAACCTATAACCTACCTAAAACCTTTACCTAAAACCTAAATGTGTTCTCAAATCTCTAAAGCTAAACCTAAACCTAATCCTATTCTCAACTACCTAACCTAAACCTAAACTTAAACTTGAAAACCCAAAGCAAAACCCGATCCCGAACCCAACCTCGATTTCCTTAACCTAAACCTTAACCTATTCTCAATACCCTAAACGTATAACCTATAACCTACCTATAACCTTAACCAAAAACCTAAACCTTAACGTATTCTCAATTCCCTACAACTATTACCTAAAACCTACCTATAACCTTAACCTAAAACCTAAACCTAAAACCTAAATGTGATCTCAAATCCCAAAACCTAAACCTACACCTAATCCTATTCTCAACTCCCTCACCTAAACCTAAACCTAAACTAGAATACCCTAAGCAAAACCCGATCCCGAACCCAAACCCAATTTCCTAAACGTAAACCTTAACCTATTCTCAATTCCCTAAACCTATAACCTTAACCTAAAACATAAACCTTAACCTATTCTCAATTCCTTGCAGCTATAACCTATAACCAACCAAAAACCTTAACATAAAACCTAAATGTGTTCTCAAATCCCTAAATTTAAACCTACACCTAATCCTATTCTCAACTCCCTAACTTAAACCTAAACCTAAACTTGAAGACCCAAAGCAAAACCCGATCCCGAACCCTAACCCGATTTCCTAAACTTAAACCTTAACCTATTCTCAAATCCCTAAACCTATCACCTATAACATACCTATAACCTTAACCTAAAACCTAAACCTTAACCTATTCTCAATTCCGTACAGCTATAACCTATAACCTACCTAAAACCTAAACCTAAAACCTAAATGTGTTAACAAATCCCTAAACCTAAACCTACACCTAATCCTATTCTCAACTACATAACCTAAACCTAAACCTAAACTTGAAAACCCAAAGCAAAACCCGATCTCGAACCCAAACCCAATTTCCTAAACCAAAACCTTAACCTATTCTTAAATCCCTAAACCTATTACTTATAACCTACCTATAACCGTAACCTAAAACCTACACCTTAACCTATTCTCAATTCCCTACAGCTATAACCTATAACCTACATAAAACCTTGACCTAAAACCTAAATGTGCCCTCAAATTCCTAAACTTAAACCTACACCTAATCCTGTTCTCAACTCCCTAACCTAAACCTAAACCTAAACTTGAAAATCCAAAGCAAAACCCGATCCCGAACCCAAACCCGATTTCCTAAACCTAAACCTTAACCTATTCTCAATCCCTAAACCTATAACCTATAACCTACCTATAACCTTAACCCAAAACCTAAACCTTAACCTATTCTCAATTCCCTACAGCTATAACCAATAACCTACCTAAAACCTAAATGTATTCTCAAATCTCTAAACGTAAACCAACACCTAATCCTATTCTCAACTACCTAACCTAAACCTAAACCTAAACTTGAAAACCCAAAGCAAAACCCGATCTCGAACCCAAACCCGATTACCTAAACCTAAACCTTAACCTATTCTCAAATCCCTAAACTTATAACCTATAACCTACCTATAACCTTAACCCAAAACCTAAACCTTAACCTATTCTCAATTCCCTACAGCTATAACCTATAACATACCTATAACCTAAACCTAAAACCTAAATGTGTTAACAAATTCCTAAACCTAAACCTACACCTAATCCTATTCTCAACTACCTTACCTAAACCTAAACCTAAACTTGAAAACCCAAAACAAAACCCGATCCCGAACCCAAACCCGATTTCCTAAACCTAAACTTAACCTATTCTCAAATCCCTAAACCTATAACCTATAACCTACCTATAACCTTAACCTAAAACCTAAACCTTAACCTATTCTCAATTCCCTGCAGCTATAACCTATAACATACCTAATACCTTAACCCAAAACTTAAATGTGTTCTCAAATCCCTAAACCTAAACCTACACCTAATCCTATTCTCAACTCCCAAACCTAAACTTGAAAACCCAAAGCAAAACCCAATCCCGAACCTAAACCCGATTTCCTAAACCTAAACCTTAACATATTCTCAAATCTCTAAACTTATAACCTATAACCTACCTATAACCTTAACCTAAAACCTAAATCTTAACCTATTCTCAATTCCTTACAGCTATAACCTATAACCTACCCAAAACCTTTACCTAAAACCTAAATGTGTTCTCAAATCTCTAAAGCTAAACCTAAACCTAATCCTATTCTCAACTACCTAACCTAAACCTAAACCTAAACTTGAAAACCCAAAGCAAAACCCGATCCCGAACCCAAACCCGATTTCCTTAACCTAAACCTTAACCTATTCTCAATACCCTAAACGTATAACCTATAACTTACCTATAACCTTAACCAAAAACCTAAACTTTAACATATTCTCAATTCCCTACAACTATTACCTATAACCTACCTATAACCTTAACCTAAAACCTAAACCTAAAAACTAAATGTGAACTCAAATCCCTAAACCTAAACCTACACCTAAACCTATTCTCAACTCCCTCACCTAAACCTAAACCTAAACTAGAATACCCAAAGAAAAACCCGATCCCAAACCCAAACCCGATTTCCTAAACCTAAACCTTAACCTATTCTCAATTCCCTAAATGTATAACCTATAACCTACCTATAGCCTGAACCTAAAACCTAAACCTTAACCTACTCTCAATTCCCTACAGTTATAACCTATAACCTACCTATAACCTTAACCTAAAACGTAAACCTAAAACCTAAATGTGTTATAACCTATAACGTACCTATAAATCTTATTTTCAACTCCCTAACCTTAACCCAAAACCTAAACCTTAACCTATTCTCAAATCCCTAAACCTATAACCTACAACCTACCTATAACCTTAACATAAAACCTAAACCATAACCTATTCTCAAATCCCTAAACCTATAACCTATAACCTACCTATAACCTTAACCTAAAACCTAAACCTTAACCTATTCTCAATTCCCTGCAGCTATAACCTATAACATACCTAATACCTTAACCCAAAACTTAAATGTGTTCTCAAATCCCTAAACCTAAACCTACACCTAATCCTATTCTCAACTCTCAAACATAAACTTGAAAACCCAAAGCAAAACACGATCCCGAACATAAACCCGATTTCCTAAACCTAAACCTTAACATATTCTCAAATCTCTAAACCTATAACCTATAACCTACCTATAACCTTAACCTAAAACCTAAACCTTAACCTATTCTCAATTCCTTACAGCTATATCCTATAACCTACCCAAAACCTTTACCTAAAACCTAAATGTGTTCTCAAATCTCTAAAGCTAAACCTAAACCTAATCCTATTCTCAACTACCTAACCTAAACCTAAACCTAAACTTGAAAACCCAAAGCAAAACCCGATCCCGAACCCAAACCCGATTTCCTTAACCTAAACCTTAACCTATTCTAAATACCCTAAACGTATAACCTATAACCTACCTATAACCTTAACCAAAAACCTAAACTTTAACGTATTCTCAATTCCCTACAACTATTACCTATAACCTACCTATAACCTTAACCTAAAACCTAAACCTAAAAACTAAATGTGATCTCAAATCCCTAAACCTAAACCTACACCTAATCCTATTCTCAACTCCCTCACCTAAACCTAAACCTAAACTAGAATACCCAAAGAAAAACCCGATCCCAAACCCAAACCCGATTTCCTAAACCTAAACCTTAACCTATTCTCAATTCCCTAAATGTATAACCTATAACCTACCTATAACCTGAACCTAAAACCTAAACCTTAACCTATTCTCAATTCCCTACAGTTATAACCTATAACCTACCTATAACCTTAACCTAAAACGTAAACCTAAAACCTAAATGTGTTATAACCTATAACCTACCTATAAATCTTATTTTCAACTCCCTAACCTTAACCCAAAACCTAAACCTTAACCTATTCCCAAATCCCTAAACCTATAACCTACAACCTACCTATAACCTTAACATAAAACCTAAACCATAACCTATTCTCAAATCCCTAAACCTATAACCTATAACCTACCTATAACCTTAACCTAAAACCTAAAACTTAACCTATTCTCAATTCCCTGCAGCTATAACCTATAACATACCTAATACCTTAACCCAAAACTTAAATGTGTTCTCAAATCCCTAAACCTAAACCTACACCTAATCCTATTCTCAACTCTCAAACCTAAACTTGAAAACCCAAAGCAAAACATGATCCCGAACCTAAACCCGATTTCCTAAACCTAAACCTTAACATATTCTCAAATCTCTAAACCTATAACCTATAACCTACCTATAACCTTAACCTAAAACCTAAACCTTAACCTATTCTCAATTCCTTACAGCTATAACCTATAACCTACCCAAAACCTTTACCTAAAACCTAAATGTGTTCTCAAATCTCTAAAGCTAAACCTAAACCTAATCCTATTCTCAACTACCTAACCTAAACCTAAACCTAAACCTAAACTTGAAAACCCAAAGAAAAACCCGATCCCGAACCCAAACCCGATTTCCTTAACCTAAACCTTAACCTATTCTCAATACCCTAAACGTATAACCTATAAATTACCTATAACCTTAACCAAAAACCTAAACTTTAACGTATTCTCAATTCCCTACAACTATTACCTATAACCTACCTATAACCTTAACCTAAAACCTAAACCTAAAAACTAAATGTGATCTCAAATCCCTAAACCTAAACCTACACCTAATCCTATTCTCAACTCCCTCACCTAAAGCTTAACCTAAACTAGAATACCCAAAGCAAAACCCGATCCCAAACCCAAACCCAATTTCCTAAACCTAAACCTTAACCTATTCTCAATTCCCTAAATGTATAACCTATAACCTACCTATAACCTGAACCTAAAACCTAAACCTTAACCTATTCTGAATTCCCTACAGTTATAACCTATAACCTACCTATAACATTAACCTAAAACGTAAACCTAAAACCTAAATGTGTTATAACCTATAACCTACCTATAAATCTTATTTTCAACTCCCTAACCTTAACCCAAAACCTAAACCTTAACCTATTCCCAAATCCCTAAACCTATAACCTACAACCTACCTATAACCTTAACATAAAACCTAAACCATAACCTATTCTCAAATCCCTAAACCTATAACCTATAACCTACCTATAACCTTAACCTAAAACCTAAACCTTAACCTATTCTCAATTCCCTGCAGCTATAACCTATAACATACCTAATACCTTAACCCAAAACTTAAATGTGTTCTCAAATCCCTAAACCTAAACCTACACCTAATCCTATTCTCAACTCTCAAACCTAAACTTGAAAACCCAAAGCAAAACATGATCCCGAACCTAAACCCGATTTCCTAAACCTAAACCTTAACATATTCTCAAATCTCTAAACCTATAACCTATAACCTACCTATAACCTTAACCTAAAACCTAAACCTTAACCTATTCTCAATTCCTTACAGCTATAACCTATAACCTACCCAAAACCTTTACCTAAAACCTAAATGTGTTCTCAAATCTCTAAAGCTAAACCTAAACCTAATCCTATTCTCAACTACCTAACCTAAACCTAAACCTAAACCTAAACTTGAAAACCCAAAGAAAAACCCGATCCCGAACCCAAACCCGATTTCCTTAACCTAAACCTTAACCTATTCTCAATACCCTAAACGTATAACCTATAAATTACCTATAACCTTAACCAAAAACCTAAACTTTAACGTATTCTCAATTCCCTACAACTATTACCTATAACCTACCTATAACCTTAACCTAAAACCTAAACCTAAAAACTAAATGTGATCTCAAATCCCTAAACCTAAACCTACACCTAATCCTATTCTCAACTCCCTCACCTAAAGCTTAACCTAAACTAGAATACCCAAAGCAAAACCCGATCCCAAACCCAAACCCAATTTCCTAAACCTAAACCTTAACCTATTCTCAATTCCCTAAATGTATAACCTATAACCTACCTATAACCTGAACCTAAAACCTAAACCTTAACCTATTCTGAATTCCCTACAGTTATAACCTATAACCTACCTATAACATTAACCTAAAACGTAAACCTAAAACCTAAATGTGTTATAACCTATAACCTACCTATAAATCTTATTTTCAACTCCCTAACCTTAACCCAAAACCTAAACCTTAACCTATTCGCAAATCCCTAAACCTATAACCTACAACCTACCTATAACCTTAACATAAAACCTAAACCATAACCTATTCTCAAATCCCTAAAACTATAACCTATAACCTACCTATAACCTTAACCTAAAACCTAAACCTTAACCTATTCTCAATTCCCTGCAGCTATAACCTATAACATACCTAATACCTTAACCCAAAACTTAAATGTGTTCTCAAATCCCTAAACCTAAACCTACACCTAATCCTATTCTCAACTCTCAAACCTAAACTTGAAAACCCAAAGCAAAACATGATCCCGAACCTAAACCCGATTTCCTAAACCTAAACCTTAACATATTCTCAAATCTCTAAACCTATAACCTATAACCTACCTATAACCTTAACCTAAAACCTAAACCTTAACCTATTCTCAATTCCTTACAGCTATAACCTATAACCTACCCAAAACCTTTACCTAAAACCTAAATGTGTTCTCAAATCTCTAAAGCTAAACCTAAACCTAATCCTATTCTCAACTACCTAACCTAAACCTAAACCTAAACTTGAAAACCCAAAGCAAAACCCGATCCCGAACCCAAACCCGATTTCCTTAACCTTAACCTATTCTCAATACCCTAAACGTATAACCTATAACCTACCTATAACCTTAACCAAAAACCTAAACTTTAACGTATTCTCAATTCCCTACAACTATTACCTATAACCTACCTATAACCTTAACCCTAAACCTAAACCTAAAAACTAAATGTGATCTCAAATCCCTAAACCTAAACCTACACCTAATCCTATTCTCAACTCCCTCACCTAAACCTAAACCTAAACTAGAATACCCAAAGCAAAACCCGATCCCAAACCCAACCCGATTTCCTAAACCTAAACCTTAACCTATTCTCAATTCCCTAAACCTATAACCTTAACCTAAAATATAAACCATAACCTATTCTCAATTCCCTACAGCTATAACCTATAACCTACATAAAACCTAAACCTAAAACCTAAATGTGTTAACAAATCCCTAAACCTAAACCTACACCTAATCCTATTCTCAACTACCTAACCTAAACCTAAACCTAAACTTGAAAACCCAAAGCAAAACCCGATCTCGAACCCAAACCCAATTTCCTAAACCAAAACCTTAACCTATTATCAAATCCCTAAACCTATAACCTATAACCTACCTATAACCTTAACCTAAAACCAAAACCTTAACCTATTCTCAATTCCCTGCAGCTATAACCTATAACCTACCTAAAGCCTTAACCTAAAACCTAAATGTATTCTCAATTCCCTAAACCAAAACCTACACCTAATCCTATTCTCAACTCCCTAACCTAAACCTAAACCTAAACTTGAAAACCGAAAGCAAAACCCGATCCCGAACCCAAACCCGATTTCATAAACATAAACCTTAACCTATTCTTAAATCCCTAAACTTCTAACCTATAACCTTAACCCAAAACCTAAACCTTAACCTATTCTCAATTCCCTACAGCTATAACATATAACCTACCTATAACCTAAACCAAAAACCTAAATGTGTTAACAAATCCCTAAACCTAAACCTGCACCTAATCCTATTCTCAACTACCTAACCTAAACCTAAACCTAAACTTGAAAACCCAAAGTAAAACCCGATCCCGAAGCCAAACCCGATTTTCAAAACCTAAACCTTAACCTATTCTCAATTCCCTAAACCTATAACCTATAACCTTCCTATAACCTTAACCTAAAACCTAAACCTTAACCTATTCTCAATTCACTGCAGCTATAACCTATAACCTACCTAAAACCTAAATGTGTTCTCAAATCCCTGAACCTAATCCTACACCTAATCCTATTCTCAACTCCCTAACCTAAACCTAAACCTAAACTTGAAAACCTAAAGCAAAATCTGATCCCGAACCTAAACCTGATTTCCTAAACCTAAACCTTAACCTATTCTCAAATCCCTAAACCTATCACCTATAACCTACCTATAACCTTAACCTAAAACCTAAACCTTAACCTATTCTCAATTCCGTACAGCTATAACCTATAACCTACCTAAAACCAAAACCTAAAACCTGAATGCGTTAACAAATACCTAAACCTAAACCTACACCTAATCCTATTCTCAACTACCTAGCCTAAACCTAAACCAAAACTTGAAAACCCAACGCAAAACTCGATCTCGAACCCAAACCCAATTTCCTAAACCTAAACCTCAACCTATTCTTAAATCCCTAAACCTATTACTTATAACCAACCTATAACATTAACCAAAAACCTAAACCTTAACCTATACTCAATTCCCTACAACTATAACCTATAACCTACCTATAACCTTAATCTAAAACCTAAACATAAAACCTAAATGTGTTCTCAAATCCCTAAACCTAAACATATACCTAATCCTATTCTCAACTCCCTAACCTAAACCTAAACCTAAACTTGAAAATCCAAAGCAAACCCCGATCTCAAACCCAAACCCGAATTCCTAAACCTAAACCTTAACCTATTCTCAAATCCCTAAACCTATAACCTATAACCTACCCATAACCTTAACCCAAAACTTAAACCTTAACCTATTCTCAATTCCCTACAGCTAAAACCTATAACCTACGTAAAACCTTAACCTAAAACATAAATGTGTTCTCAAATCTCTAAACCTAAATCTACACCTAATCCTATTCTCAACAACCTAGCCTAAACCTAAACCTAAACTTGAAAACCCAAAGCAAAATCCGATCCCGAACCCAAACCCAATTTTCTAAACGTAAACCATAACCTATTCTCAATTCCCTAAACGTATAACCTATAAGCTACCTATAACCTTAACCAAAAACCTAAACCTTAACCTATACTCAATTCCCTACAACTATAACCTATAACCTACCTATAACCTTAATCTAAAACCTAAACATAAAACCTAAATGTGTTCTCAAATCCCTAAACCTAAACATATACCTAATCCTATTCTCAACTCCCTAACCTAAACCTAAACCTAAACTTGAAAATCCAAAGCAAACCCCGATCTCAAACCCAAACCCGAATTCCTAAACCTAAACCTTAACCTATTCTCAAATCCCTAAACCTATAACCTATAACCTACCCATAACCTTAACCTAAAACTTAAACCTTAACCTATTCTCAATTCCCTACTGCTATAACCTATAACCTACCTAAAACCTTAACCTAAAACCTAAATGTATTCTCAAATTTCTAAACCTAAACCTACACCTAATCCTATTCTCAACAACCTAACCTAAACCTAAACCTAAACTTGAAAACCCAAAGCAAAATCTAATCCCGAACCCAAACCCAATTTTCTAAACATAAACCTTAACCTATTCTCAATACCCTAAATGTATAACCTATAACCTACCAATAACCTTAACCTAAAACCTAAACCTTAACCTATACTCAATTCCCTACAGCTAAAACCTATAACCTACCTATAACCTTAATTTAAAACCTAAACATAAAACCTAAATCTGTTCTCAAATCCCTAAACCTAAACATGCACCTAATCTTATTCTCAACTCCATAACCTAAACCTAAACCTAAACCTAAAAACCCAAAGCAAAACCCGATCCCGAACCCAAACTCGATTTCCTAAACCTAAACCTTAACCTATTCTCAAATCCCTAAACCTATAACCTATAACCTACCCATAACCTTAACCCAAAACCTAAACCTTAACCTATTCTCAATTCCCTACAGCTATAACCTATAACCTACCTAAAACATAAATGTGTTCTCAAATCTCTAAACCTAAACCTACACCTAATTATATTCTCAACAACCTAACCTAAACCTAAACCTAAACTTGAAAACCCAAAGCAAAACCCGATCCCGAACCCAAACCCGATTTTCTAAACCTAAACCTTAACCTATTCTCAATTCCCTAAACATATAACCCATAACCTACCAATAACCTTAACCTAAAACCTAAACCTTAACCTATTCTCAATTCCCAACAGCTATAACCTATAACCTACCTATAACCTTAACCTAAAACCTAAACCTAAAACCTAAATGAGTTCTCAAATCCCTAAACCTAAACCTACACCTAATCCTATTCTCAACTCCCTAACCTAAACCTAAACCTAAACTTGAAAATCCAAAGCAAAACCCGATCCCGAACCCAAACCCGATTTCCTAAACCTAAACCTTAACCTATTCTCAAATCCCTAAACCTATAACCCATAACCTACCTATAACCATAACCTAAAAACAAAACCTTAACCTATTCTCAATTCCCTACAGCTACAACCTATAACCTACCTAAAACTTAAACCTAAAACCTAAATGTGTTAACAAATCCCTAAACCTAAACCTACACCTAATCCTATTCTCAACTACCTAACCTAAACCTAAACCTAAACCTAAACTTGAAAACCCAAAGCAAAACCCGATCTCGAACCTAAACCCGATTTCCTAAACCTAAACCTTAACATTTTCTCAAATACCTAAACCTATAACCTATAACCTACCCATAACCTTAACCCAAAACCTAAACCTTAACCTATTCTCAATTCCCTACAGCTATAACGTATAACCTACCTAAAACCTTAACCTAAAACCTAAATGTGTTCTCAAATCCCTACACCTAAACCTACACCTAATCCTATTCTCAACTCCCAAACCTAAACCTAAACCTAAACTTGAAAACCCAAAGCAAAACCCGATCTCGAACCCAAACCTGATTTCTAAAACCTAAACCTTAACCTATTCTCAAATCCCTAAACCTATAACCTATAACCTACCCATAACCTTAACCCAAAACCTAAACCTTAACCAATTCTCAATTCCCTACAGCTATAACCTATAACCTACCTAAAACCTAAATGTGTTCTCAAAACTCTAAACCTAAACCTACAACTAATCCTATTCTCAACTACCTAACCTAAACCTAAACCTAAACTTGAAAACCCAAAGAAAAACTTGATCCCGAACCCAAACCCGATTTCCTAAACCTAAACCTTAACCTATTCTCAATTCCATAAACGTATAACCAATAACCTACCTATAACCTTAACCTAAAACCTAAACCTTAACCTATTATCAATTCCCTACAGCTATAACCTATAACCTTAACCTAAAACCTAAACCTAAAACCTAAATGAGTTCTCAAATCCCTAAACCTAAGCCTACACCTAATCCTATTCTCAAATCGCTAACCTAAACTTGAAATTCCAAAGCAAAAGCCGATCCCGAACCCAAACCCGATTTCCTAAACCTAAACCTTAACCTATTCTCAAATTCGTAAACCTATAGCCTATAACCTACCTATAACCTTAACCTAAAACCTAAACCTTAACCTATTCTCAATTCCCAACAGCTATAACCTATAACCAACCTAAAACCTAAAACTAAAACGTAAATGTGTTAACAAATCTCTAAACCAAAACCTACACCAAATCCTATTCTCAACTACCTAACCTAAACCTAAACCTATACTTGAAAACCCAAAGCAAAACCCGATCTCGAACCCAAACCCAATTTCCTAAGCCTAAACCTTAACCTATTCGCAAATCCCTAAACCTATAACCTATAACCTTAACCTAAAATCTAAACCTTAACCTATTGTCAATTCCGAGCAGCTATAACCTATAACCTACATAAAACCATAACCTAATACCTAAATGTGTTCTCAAATCCCTAAACCTAAACCTACACCTAATCCTATTCTCAACTCCCTAACCTAAACCTAAACCTAAACTTGAAAACCCAAAGCAAAACCCAATCCCAAACCCAAACCCGACTTCCTAAACCAAAACCTTAAACTATTCTTAAATCCCTAAACCTATAACATATAACCTACCTATAACCTTAACCCAAAACCTAAACCTTAACCTATTCTCAATTCCCTACAGCTATAACCTAAACCTACCTAAAACCTAAATGTATTCTCAAATCTCTAAACCTAAACCAATACCTAATCCTATTCTCAACTACCTAACCTAAACCTAAACCTAAACTTAAAAACCCAAAGCAAAACCCGATCTCGAACCCAAACCCGATTTCCTAAACCTAAACCTTAACCTATTCTCAAATCCCTAAACCTATAACCTATAACCTACCGATAACCTTAACCTAAAACCTAAACCTTAACCTATTCTCAATTCCCTACAGCTATAACCTATAACCTACCTATAACCTTAACCTAAAACCTAAATGTGTTCTGAAATCTCTAAACCTAAACCTACACCTAATCCTAATCTCAACTCCCTAACCTAAACCTAAACCTAAAATTAAAAACTCAAAGCAAAACCCGATCCCGAACCCAAACCAAATTTTCTAAACCTAAACCATAACCTATTCTCAAATCCCTAAACCTATAACATATACCCTACCTATAACCTTAACCTAAAACCTAAACCTTAACCATTCTCAATTCCATACAGCTATAACCTATAACCTACCTAAAATCCAAACTTAAAACCTAAATGTGTTAACAAATCTACCTAACATAAACCTAAACCTAAACTTGAAAATTCAAAGAAAAACCCGATCCCGAACCCAAACCCGATTTCCTAAACCTAAACCTAAACCTATTCTCAATTCCCTAAATGTATAACCTATAACCTACCTATAACCTTAACCTATAACGTAAACCTTAACCTATTACCTACCTATAACCTTAACTTAAAACCTAAACCCAAAACCTAAATGTGTTCTCAAATCCCTAAACCTAAACGTACACCTAATCCTATTCTCAACTCCCTAACCTAAACCTAAATCAAAACTCAAAAACCCAAAGCAAAACCCGATCCCGAACCCATACCCGATTTCCTAAACCTAAACCTTAACCTATTCTCAAATCCCTAAACCTATAACATATAACCTACCAATAACCTTAACCTAAAACCTAAACCTTAACCTATTCTCAATTCCGTACATCTATAACCTATACCCTACCTATAACCTTAACCTAAAACCTAAACGTAAAACCTAAATGTGTTCTCAAATCCATAAACCAAAACCTACACCTAATACTATTCTCAACTACCTAACCTAAACCTAAACCTAAACTTGAAAACCCAAAGCAAAACCCGATCCCGAACCCAAACCCGATTTCCTAAACCTAAACCTTAACCTATTCTCAAATCCCTAAACCTATAACCTACCTATAACCTTAACCCAAAACCTAAACTTATCATATTCTCAATTCCCTACAGCTATAACCAATAACCTACCTAAAACCTTAGCATAAAACTTAAATGTGTTTTCAAATCTCTAAACCTAAACCTACACCTAATCCTATTCTCAATTACCTAACCTAAACTTAAACCTAAACTTGAAAACCCAAAGCAAAACCCGATCCGGAACCCAAACCCGATTTCCTAAACCTAAACCTTAACCTATTCTCAATTCCCTAAACCTATAACCTATAACCTACCTATAACCTTAACCTAAAACCTAAATCTTAACCTATTCTCAATTCCCTACAGCTATAACATATAACCTACCTATAACCTTAACCTAAAACCTAAACCTAAAACCTAAACCTAAAACCTAAACGTGTTCTCAAATCCCTAAGCCTAAACCTACTCCTAATCCGATTCTCAATTACCTAACCTAAACTTGAAAACCCAAAGCAAAACCCGATCCCGAATCCAAACCCGATTTTCTAAACCTAAACCTTAACCTATTCTCAATTCCCTAAACATATAACCTATAACATACCTATAACCTTAACCTAAAACCTAAACCTTAACCTATTCTCAATTCCCTACAGCTATAACATATAACCTACCTATAACCTTAACCTAAAACCTAAAACTATAACCTAAATGTGTTCTCAAATCCCTAAACCTAAACCTACACCTAATCCTATTCTCAACTCCCTAACCTAAACCTAAACCTAAACTTGAAAACCCAAAGCAAAACCCGATCTCGAATCCAAACACGATTTCCTTAACCTAAACCTTAACCTATTCTCAAATCCCTAAACCTATAACCTATAACCTACCTATAACCTTAACCCAAAACCTAAACCTTAACCTATTCTCATTTTCCTACAGCTATAACCTATAACCTACCTAAATCTTAAACCTAAAACCTAAATGTGTTATCAAATCCCTAAACCTAAACCTACACCTAATCCTATTCTCAACTTCCTAACCTAAACCTAAACCTAAACTTGAAAACCCAAAGCAAAACCTGATCCTGAACCCAAATCCAATTTCCCAAACCTAAACCTTAACCTATTCCCAATTCCCTAAACCTATAACCTATAACCTACCTATAACCTTAACCGAAAACCTAAACCTCAACCTATTCTCAATTCCCTACAGCTATAACCTATTACCTACCTCTAACCATAACTTAAAACCTAAATGTATTCTCAAATCCCTAAACCTAAACCTACACCTAATTCTATTCTCAACTCCCTAACTTAAACCTAAACCTAAACTTAAAAATGCAAAGCAAAACCCGATCCCGAACCCAAACTCTATTTCCTAAACCTAAACCTTAACCTATTCTCAATTCCCTAAACCTATAACTTATAAACTACCTATAACCTTAATTTAAAACCTAAACCTCAACCTATTCTCAATTCCCTACAACTATAACCTATAACCTACCTAAAACCTAAAAGTGTTAACAAATCCCAAAACCTAAACCTACACCTAATCCTATTCTCAACTACCTAACCTAAACTTAAACCAAAACTTGAAACCCCAAAGCAAAACCCAATCTCGAACCCAAACCCGATTTCCTAAACCTAAACCTTAACCTATTCTCAAATCCATAAACCTATAACCTATAACCTACCTATAACCTTAACCTAAAACACAAACCTTAACCTATTCTCAATTCCCTGCGGCTATAACCTATAACCTACCTAAAACCTTAACCTAAAACCTAAATGTGTTCTCAAATCCCTAAACCTAAACCTACACCTAATCCAATTCTAAACTCCCTAACCTAAACCTAAACCTAAACTTGAAAACCCAAAGCAAAACCCGATCCCGAAACCAAACCCGATTTCCTAAACCTAAACCTTAACTTATTCTCAAATCCCTAAACTTATAACCTATAACCTACCTATAACCTTAACCCAAAACCTAAATCTTAACCTATTCTCAATTCCCTACAGCTATAACCTATAACCTACCTTAAACATTAACCTAAAACCTAAATGTGTTATCAAATCTCTAAACCAAAATGTACACCTAATCCAAATCTTAACTACCTAACCTAAACCTAAACCTAAACTTGAAAACCCAAAGCAAAAGCCGATCCCGAACCCAAATCCGATTTTCTAAACCTAAACCTTCACCTATTCTCAATTCCCTAAATCTATAACCTATAACCTACCTATAACCTTAACCTAAAATCTAAACCTTAACCTATTCTCAATTCCCTACAGCTATAACCTATAACCTATCTATAACCTTAACCTAAAACCTAAACCTAAAACCTAAATGTGTTCTCAAATCCCTAAGCCTAAACATATACCTAATCTTATTCTCAACTCCCTAACCTAAACCTAAACCTAAACATGAAAACTCAAAGCAAAACCCGATCCCGAACCCAAACCCGATTTCCTAAACCTAAACCTTAACCTATTCTCAATTCCCTAAACATATAACCTAGAACCTACCTATTACCTTAACCCAATACCTAAACCTTAACCTGTTCTCAATTCCCTACAGCTATAACCTATAACCTTAACCTAAAATGTAAACCTAAAACCTACATGTGTTCTCAAATCCCTAAACCGATACCTACACCTAATCCTATTCTCAACTCCCTAACCTAAACCTAAACCTAAACTTGAAAACCCAAAGCAAAACCCAATCTCGAATCTAAACCCAATTTCCTTAACCTAAACCTTAACCTATTCTCAAATCCCTAAACCTATAACATATAACCTACCTATAACCTAACCTAAAACCTAAACCTTAACCTATTCTCATTTCCCTGCAGCTATAACCTATAACCTACCTAAAACCTAAATGTGTTATCAAATTCCTAAACCTAAACCTACACCTAATCCTATTCTCAACTACCTAACCTAAACCTAAACCTAAACTTGAAAACCCAAAGAAAAACCCGATCCTGAACCCAAACCTGATTTCCTAAACCTAAACCTTAACCTATTCTCAATTCCCTAAACGTATAACCTATAACCTACCTATAACCTTAACCTAAAACCTAAACCTTAACCTATTCTCAATTCCCTGCAGCTATAAGCTATTACCTACCTCTAACCTTAACCTAAAACCTAAATGTGTTCTCAAATCCCTAAACCTAAGCCTACACCTAATCCTATTCTCAACTCCCTAACCTAAACCTAAACCTAAACTTGAAAATGCAAAGCAAAACCCGATCCCGAACCCAAACTTGATTTTCTAAAGCAAAACCTTAACCTATTCTCAAATCCCTAAATCTATAACCTATAACCTACCTATAACCTTAACCTAAAACCTAAACCTTAAGCTATTCTCAATTCCCTACAGCTATAACCTATAACCTACCTAAAACATAAATCTAAAACCTAAATGTGTTAACAAATCCCTAAACCTAAACCTACACCTAATCCTATTCTCAACTACCTAACCTAAACTTAAACCTAAACTTGAAAACCCAATGCAAAACCCGATCTCGAACCCAAACCCAATTTCCTAAACCTAAACCTTTACCTTTTCTCAAATCCCTAAACCTATAACCTATAACCTACCTATAACCTTAACCTAAAACCAAAACCTTAATCTATTCTCAATTCCCTGCAGCTATAACCTATAACCAACCGAAAACCTTAAGCTAAAACCTAAATGTGTTCTCAAATCCCTAAATTTAAACCTACACCTAATCCTACTCTCAACTTCCTAACTTAAACCTAAACCTAAACTTGAAGACCCAAAGCAAAACCCGATCCCGAACCCTAACCCGATTTCCTAAACTTAAACCTTAACCTATTCTCAAATTCCTAAACCTATAACCTATAACCTACCTATAACCTTAACCCAAAACCTAAACCTTAACCTATTCTCAATTCCCTACAGCTATAACCTAAAACCTAAATGTGTTCTCAAATCTCTAAACTTAAACCTACACCTAATCCTATTCTTAACTACCTAACCTAAACCTAAACCTAAACTTGAATACTCAAAGCAAAACCCGATCCCAAACCCAAACACGATTTCCTAAACCTAAACCTTAACCTATTCTCAATTCCCTAAATGCATAACCTATAACCTACCTATAACCTGAACCTAAAACCTAAACCTTAACCTATTCTCAATTCCCTACAGTTATAACCTATAACCTACCTATAACCTTAACCTAAAACGTAAACCTAAAACCTAAATGTGTTCTCAAATCCCTTAACCTAAACCTACACCTAATCTTATTTTCAACTCCCTAACCTAAACCTAAACTTAAACTTGAAAATCCAAAGCAAAACCCGATCCCGAACCCAAACCCGATTTCCTAAACCTAAACCTTAACCTATTCTCAAATCCTTAAACCTATAACCAATAACCTACCTATAACCTTAACCTATTCTCAATTCCCTACAGCTATAACCTATAACCTACCTAAAACCTAAACCTAAAACCTTCTTAAATCCCTAAACCTAAACCTACACCTAATCTTATTCTCAACTCTCTAACCTAAACCTAAACCTAAACTTGAAAACCCAAAGCAAAACCCGATCCCGAACCGAAACCCGATTTCCTAAACCTAAACCTTAACCTATTCTCAAATCCCTAAACCTATAACCTTAACCTACCTATAACCTTAACCTAACACCTAAACATTAAGCTATTCTGAATTCCCTAAAGCTATAACCTATAACCTACATAAAACCTAAACCTAAAACCTAAATGTGTTAACAAATCCCTAAACCTAAACCTACACCTAATCCTATTATCAACTACCTAACCTAAACCTAAACCTAAACTTGAAAACCCAAAGCAAAACTCGATCTCGAACCCAAACCCGATTTCCTAAACCTAAACCTTAACCTATTCTCAAATCCCTAAACCTATAACCTATAGTCTACCTATAACCTAAAACCTAAACCTTAACCTATTCTCAATTCCCTACAGCTATAACATAAAACCTACCTAAAACCTAAACCTAAAACCTAAATGTGTTCTCAAATTCGTAAACCTAAATCTACACCTAATCCTATTCTCAACTCCGTAACATAAACCTAAACCTAAACTTGAAAACCCGAAGCAAAACCCGATCTCGAACCCAAATCCGATTTCCTAAACCTAAACCTTAACCAATTCTCAAATCCCTAAACCTATAACCTATAACCTACCTATAACCTTAACCTAAAACCTAAACCTTAACCTATTCTCAATTCCCTACAGCTATAACCTATAACCTATCTATAACCTAAACCTAAAACCTAAATGGGTTCTTAAATCCCTAAACCTAAACCTACACCTAATCCTATTCTCAACTCCCTAACCTAAACCTAAACCTAAACTTGAAAACCCAAAGCAAAACCCGATCCCGAACCCAAACCCGATTTCCTAAACCTGAACCTTAACCTATTCTCAAATCTCTAAACCTATAACCTATAACCTAGCTATAACCTTAACCTAAAACATAAACCTTAACCTATTCTCAATTCCCTACAGCCATAACCTATAACCTACGTAAAACCTAAACCTAAAACCTAAATGTGTTAACAAATCCCTAAACCTAAACCTACACCTAATCCTATTCTCAACTACCTAACCTAAACCTAAACCTAAACTTGAAAACCCAAAGCAAAATCCGATCTCGAACCCAAACCCGATTTCCTAAACCTAAACCTTAACCTATTCTCAAATCCCTAAACCTATAACCTTAACCTATTCTTAATTCCCTACAGCTATAACTTATAACCTACCTAAAACCTTAACCTAAAACCTAATTGTGTTCTCGAATCCCTAAATATAAACCTACACCTAATCCTATTCTCAACTCTCTAACCTAAACCTAAACCTAAACTTGAAAACCCAAAGCAAAACCTGATCCCGAACCCAAACCCGATTTCCTAAACTTAAACCTTAACCTATTCTCAAATCCCTAAACCTATAACCTATAACCTACCCATAACCTTAACCCAAAACCTAAACCTTAACATATTCTCAATTCACTACAGCTATAACCTATAACCTAACTAAAACCTTAACCTAAAACATAAATGTGTTCTCAAATCTCTAAACCTAAACCTACAGCTAATCCTATTCTCAACTACCTAACCTAAACCTAAACCTAAACTTGAAAACCCAAAGCAAAACCTGATACCGAACCCAAACCCGATTTCCTAAACCTAAACCTTAACCTATTCTCAAATCCCTAAACCTATAACCTATAACCTACGTATAATCTTAACCTATAACCTAAACCTTAACCTATTCTCAATTCTCTACAGCTATAACCTATAACCTACCTATAACCTTAATCTAAAATCTAAATGTGTTCTCAAATCCTTAAATCTAAATGTGATTTTTTGTATTTTATTTATGATGTTAAACCTATATGTATTTATACATGATGTAGTTTATGTTTAGATAGACCTTGGAGTTAAATGGCCGTGAATGTGAATACGATGAAATATATTACATGACAAGTGTATATCAGGAATTATATTGTAATAGGTGTATATAAGGTGTATTTCAAGAATTTTGTGCTGGAAAAAAAAAAAAAAAAAAAAAAAACTTTTAGCTACGAAACTTTTTGTAGGTAAAAGTCTCCTCCAATTTTTTACCTACGAAAATTTTCGTAGTTAAAAGTCTCACAAATGTTTTTACCTACGAAGATATTCGTAGCTAAAGGTTTTGTAAAGTATTTTTACCTACGATATCATTCGTATTTAAACGTGTTTGTAAATATTTTAGCTACAAACTTATTCACAGAAAAATGGTTGCTAAAGGTTTTGTAAAGTATTTTTACCTACGATATCATTCGTATTTAAACGTGTTTGTAAATATTTTAGCTACAAACTTATTCACAGAAAAATGGTTGGTAAATATTTTTACCTACGAAAATATGCGTAGGTAAAGGAACTTTTAGCTACGAATTTGGTGGTAGGGAAACGTTTTCTAAGTATTTTTAAAATCATATAACTTTTAGCTACGAAACTATTGGTAGGCAAAAAGTCTTTTTAATATTTTTAGCTACGAAATTTTTCGTAGCTAAAATGTGTGTATATTTTTGGCTACGAAATTGTTGGTAGGTAAAAAATCTTGTAAATATGTTTAGCTATAAAATTGTTGGCAGGTAAAAAGTGTTTTTAATATTTTTGGCTACGAAAGTATTCGTAGGTAAAAAGTCATGTAAATATTTTTAGCTACGAAATTGTTGGTAGGTAAAAAGTGTTTTAAATATTTTTGGCTACGAAAGTATTCGTAGGTAAAAAGTCATGTATATATTTTTAGCTAAGAAATTGTTGATAGGTGAAGTGTTTTGTATTATTTTTACCTGCAAAAATATTCGTAGGTAAAAATTTTGTCAATACTTTTACCCACGAAATTCAACGTTGGTAAAATGCTTTTCCTACGAAAACTTTCGTCAGCAAAAAGCCTACCTTTGCCATCGAAAGTTTTTTTCATGGGTAAAAGGTTTTCCCCTTGGGCTTTTAGTTACGAAATTCCAACGAAAAATTTCGCTGGTAAAACTTATTTGCTGCGAAATTAATCATTTTGCCTACAAAAATTTTCGTTGGTAAAAGTGGCATTTCCTGTAGTCTCTCTCTCTCTCTCATACATGTGGTGGGACATCTTGTTTGATTTCCTAACCATGGTGCAAAAACAGATTCGGTAGGATGGTCTAGTATATATGGAAAAGGGACAGTCAAAATCGAGCGGAGAAACGATTAGAACCCATCATTGTTTACAAATAATTTATACAATAGGCCCACCCAGGATTACTTGTGACTCGAAGAACTTTTTTTTAATGATCATATGATACTAATCATCCGATCTATGGCATGTAAAAAAGGTGGAGAGTTGTAACAAAATGGAAGTATTCAAAGGGTCACGATCATCAAATCAGTGCGATTCTGCCCCGTGTCTTGCCCCTAAAGTATGAATTATTAATGGACGGTTCAGATCAACCTACAGCCATCCCGATGTTGGCATTGTCCTGTTCTTACATATACCCCTTGAAAGAGAGTGGAGAATATATCTCAACCAGAACAGTGTCGGATTGTTGGCGCTCCAGACGGCTATGTTGGTGCCCCCACTTACTCTTTATACATCGTTGATGTGAGGTTACATATGAGTTCGTTTTGCTTCTGTCGCGATTCGAGGTCGAGCGTGTTGTCATCCTTTTGGGGCTGGCCACTTGTTGAAATGGTTCGTTGATTTGAATCGTTCATGTTCTAAATACTACTATGAATAAGCTAGTATTCCATTATCATGATCCTAATCTCTAAATTTTAGAGTTGAATGTCAGATTATTTTATCTGAAGATGGTGATAATCACAAACACTGTTTAGCCTGGTTTCTGATGGTAGTTTGTACGATGTTTGAGTCAAGAACAAAGAATGTGGACGGTTCTAATAATCGAACCAGATAGGTGACTAGGTTGAGTAGTCAGTGGCAACAGAAGCAAAACTATTTCCTTATAACTAAAATAGTCTCGTGGTAATGCCAAACGCACAAAAAAATTGAAAAATGCCTTACATGGCTTTTGACAGTTTTTTTTTTTTTTTTTAATAGAGGATGAAATTCCTTATAAAGGATTAAATTCCCCTGCTTGGACGCTAGTGATAGTACGGACCCTATTCTTCCTCTGTAGTTTTTCCAGGATTTTCTTTCTTCCTTTTTAAGCATGTCTTTGGGGTTTCTGCTGCGTGTGTAGCTAGGATTAAATAGTGGATTCGGCCGCTGACCCAGAATCCTATGAATGCCCCCACTCGTCGGATGGGTAACTCTCAGGTTGGGCTCAATTGGGATGTCGATTGGAAGGTGAATGTAGAAATTATAAAATGGGCCATACTAGTTTCTAATCGGGTCAAACTGAACATTGACGGGTCCACTAGAAGCAATCCTGGGCTGTCGGGAGGTGGCGGAATTGTCAGAAGCGATGATGGTAATTTCCTTTTCATCTTTGGGTTGGGCTATGGGACAGGCTCCAACAACAAAGAAGAGCTCAGAGAAGTGCATGATGGTCTGCTTCTATCCATAAACAGATGTTTTGCCAATATCGAGATTGAATCGGACTTGAAAGTTACAGTCGACATTCTATTGGGAAATCGTCATTCGCCTGGCACTATAGACAGTCACTGGGTCGCTAGAATCAGAGCTCTTATGCTTAGAGGTAGGATTGAGATTCGCCTCATCTGTCGTGAAGGAAATGGTCTGGCTGATGGTTTGGCTTGCCTGGCCAGCGAACGTCAATTGTCCTTTCTCTCCTTGCATGAACGAGACCTCCCGAGGCAGATTAGAGGTCAGGTATTCTTAGAGAAAGCGGGCATTGGGTCCATTAGATTTGTTCCTTCGGGTCCATAGGGTGGTCTTTTCTTTTGGAGGTTGTTCAATTGTATAGGATACGATAGGTGGACCTTCTTTTGTGATGCATCCTACCTCAGGTTTTATATTCTCTTTTTTCCATATATGAAGTTGTTGGGCCCTCCGATCAGGACCACACCTTTTCTTTTTTTATTTTTCTTTTTTTAAAAAAAAAAAAAAGTATGTCTTTGGGGAGACCCACCACCACCTCCTACAATTGCATTTACTAGCGTACAGTCATCACCATCAACTTTTCCAGAGTATGGGTGCCATCAACAACTTTTGCATCCTAAAAATGACTTCTTTTTTATTTTTCTAGGATGACTACATTTTTAAGAGATGGAAGTCCCTTCTAGGTCAAAGTTGTCCAGTGTTAAGGAACGAGGTTGTTATATATGGTCAAGGTCACTGTTGTCATGTATTAAGAGTTAAAGTTTTCATGTGCTAAACGTCTAGGTTGTCATATGTTAAGAGCATGGGTTGTGGTTGTCATGTGTTAAGAGTAGGGGTTGTCATGTCTTATAAGTCTAGGTTGTCATGTATTAAGGGTTATGGGGCCTACTGTGAGATATGTGTTAAATCTACTCGATCCATTAGATTTATAATTTAATTCAATGTCAAGTACCAAAGAATGAGTTATATCTAAAAATTCCATAGCCTTCAAGAAGTTTTCAATGGTAGGTTTTCAATCTCACTACTTTCTATGGTGTGGTCCACTTGAGCCTTTGACATGCCTCATTTTTTTAGCTCATGCCATAAAATGATCTTTTAAAATGGATGAACGGTGTCGATAAAATACATACAAAACATTAGGCCCCACGGGACCATTTGTCTCTAGCTAGGTCTTGCTACTCAAATTGCCGTGGATTTTGAGCAAGAACCTTTTATAGGACATTCTTGTCAGCAGAAGCTATGTTGGGCCAATTGTGATGTTTGTAGGAAATCCACTCCATCCATCCATTTTGAAAGATAATGTTAAGCCGTGAGACTTAAAGTTGGATAGGTCTAAAACTAAATGGGTTACACAACTGGAAATAGTAGAAAGGGATTGCCTACCATTCAAACTTTTCTAAACTCTACAGTGATGTTTATATGCAATCCAAATCATTCATAAAGTAGCCCAAATATTCATAAAGTTCTTACCACGAGGATGAACTGCAAGAATAAAAATATTATCATGAACCAAAGCTTCTACAACCTCATGGATGTTTTAATCATGGGCATACGATCTACATTATTTTCTATTGTGTAGTCCACTTGAGCTTTGGTTCTTTCTCATTTTTGGGCTCATGTCACAAAATGACTTGGCAAAACATATGAACAACGTGGACTTCTCACAAACACCATAGTGGGCCCCATGGTATTTACCTTAAATTTATCCTAAAAATTTTGAAAAAGCTGCCAAGGAGCTATTGCCAAATATTTCTTTTGAAATCCCAATTTTCTACACTTAAGGGTTCTGACTTTATATTGAACTGAGGGGACATTTCAAGAATCGAACTACAGGACCTCTTGCATCCAAAGCATTATCATATATACCACTAGACCAAAAACCCATTTGTCTTGTTGGAATCCAAATATGAATAATTTCACACTTAAACTAGGTCTTCACAAAGGTTGACTTTCATTCAGCTGCAATTGGATGCATTATTCAACTGAATTTCGTTTACTAGTTCGGTGGATAGGAAGTTAGGAATCTCTAATGGTCTTAAGTCCAATACCAAAGTAACATTATGAGTCTAGCCCTCAGATATGAATACCATGGAATGTAGTCGCTATTCAGCCATTTGCTTTTATTCGAAGCAATTACTACAATCCAATTCAATTGTCCAACCAAACAATATAAATTTTGCTATTGGAATATGAAGTTCAAGAGATTACGAAGATGAGATACTCCGAGTTAACTACTAAACTAATTAGTTTTTTTATCAACATTTCATAGACTTACTAACTCCTTAACGCTCTAGTTCGTGCCACACTCACACAACGCCGCCCAACACTACTCGAGTCAACGTAACTCCCACTTGCACAATATGTGATAGATGCCAAGAACTAGGCTAAGAATGCAAGAGAATACAAGACAATGGAATAGGAAAAGTTGTATTGGACTCCGAAGAAAGTGAATCCCACATCAGTTAGATTCCCCTTTATATAGACTTAGGAACTCTATAGATGCTTTACATCAATGGCTTAAATTGTATCATATGGCAATCATCCAGTGGTAAAAACCAATTCAAAAAACTTGCACATTCTTCCACACTTCTCCAAGCTACTAAAACTCACCAAGAACACTAAAACTGTCTAGAGATTCCTACGCAACTTCACCATGTTCTAGCCATCTCTAGAAATTTCTACCATTTATCTTGTACCTTACTTTAGAAGTCTCTACATGATATATATATATATATATATATATATATATATATATATATATATATATATATGGGAAAAGGTACTATGCGCTCGACCTCACAAGTCTGTCCCATGAGGTCGAGCTGTGTGGTCCCCATCGTGATGCGTTTCAAACATCTACCCCATCAGTCAGATGCACCGTTCCATCATGGGCCTAGGTCTCAAAAATCAAGTCAATCCGTGACTTGTATGGGCACCACATACAAAAGTGGAGAGGGGTTGTGCACCATTAAAACATTCATAATCATTTTAATGGCCCACCGAGATGTGGTTTGCAAATCCAGCCCATCCATTATGTGTGTCCCACTAGGATGAGGGGTCATACCAAGTTTCAGCAGCATTCAAAACTTAGGTGGGCCCCACCAAGTGCTTTTATATGTTTTAACGGTGCTTTCAGATGATTTTAGATGGTATGGCCCACCTGAGTTCCGTATACGATTGATTTTTGGGTATCCCATAATTTAAAGGGTACCCATCAAATGCACGGTGTTGATGGTCAACTCGCATCACGGTGGGGCCCACACAGCTCGACCTCACGGGAGCTTATCACGCATAGTACATTTTCCCTATATATATATATATATATATATATATATATATATATATATATATATATATATATATATATATATATATATGTCATGCCCAAAACTCGGAAATCGGGCTCATAAAATTTTCGATCGTCGAAACCGGCGCCGATAGCCTTCATATTACCCCATTCTCGGCTCCCGGCACCCATATTACCAGGTTCCGATCTTGGGATGCTACAAGGAGGATTTCTAATAACTATTTGATTTGTAATGAGCATAACCATAAGCATAACCCACGAACAATAATCACAAGAACACCATCACAAAATCCATTATGATCAAAAACTTTGAGTACAAGGTGTATAAAGGGAAATACAGGATAGTGCTAATAACAAAACTCCAAAAGCTCGACTACACGCTCCTGCTGCTACTACGCTACGGCTGCGTCCTGACGTCTCCTACACGCATCAATCGTGCATAAGCTTATAGAAAGCTTAGAGGGTGGTGTAAGTGTGTATGCAATATAAGCGTGCTCAGAATGCAGGGTTAGAGTAATGCGAAATCATGCTGATGAATATAAGGATGCAATCAGTCATACCAAGGCTATACAGTGCAAGATATGAATGCGATCGGCCATATCCAGACCATGTAATGCGAGATGCAAATCAAGCATGCCAATTCTCATCATATATCAATACAGTTCTCATTCTGGATAATCACCGGGGTCTAGTACACTTTACGCTAGCTTGCTGTCCCTATCCGAACGCACAATTGGGAGAGCAGAAGAGACCTCACTATCCGCCTGCCAATATCGGGCCTGGCTCGTCGATAGCGGACCGATTCCTCAAGCTGGTCAAACTCAACCTAAAAGTTGCCCCCTCACTCAGGCGGGTAAGGTCATACCCCTTTCCAAACGACCATGACACAGTGGGAGACGCAGCCTACTGGTATACGGCCATCGCACACTCGTATATCCACTCGGTCTCGACATTGGAGTCATCCTCTGGTACCATCGGGTTTAGGAATTTTCACCCAGGGACATCTATGGCGCCCGTATACTAGAACCAAACATTTTCGGTATCCAATCCAGCCACCCACGATGCATCTGTGGAGGTTATAGCCCTGATGTCGCTAGGGCATACAATAATCATAATCATACAAATGCAAGTGCATGAGTCACACTACCAGTCATGCAATAGTCCTACGTGTACCATGCACTAGGACAACTCCGCCTACCAGGGAGCCCATAAACAGTTCGTCCGAAGGCATATGCTATGATCAGTCACTTCTCATATCAGTCATACATATAATGCGTATGATAATGAATCATGGATCTATACTAAACATGTATATAGAGATGAGCTCTGTGCATAACTGAGATGGGCCTAGACGGCCTACTTACTACAAGTATGGGCCTATTAGTGGACCTTAGGGAGTGTTACAATGCGGACATTTAACCAACATTGTACCTACAATGTGGACGTCTAATCATCATTGTTCCCAAGGTATTACTTACTATAAATATCGTTATATGCCATGGAGGGATCACGCATTACAATGGACCTAGTTGCACTCAATTGGGCCTTAAGTACATCAATTGGGCCGTATCATATGGGCCTTACATTCATCAAATGGATCACCTTAATGAGCCTCACCAATGGGCCTTAAGTCCTTTGCAATGGGTTATAACCCATGGGCCTTAGAATTCATTAAAATGAGCCCAATCACATGAGCTTTATGTACATCAAATGGGCCTAATCACATAGGCCATATATATACCAAGGTGGGCCTCAACAATGGGCCACAAATACATCAAATGGGCCTACACACATGGGCCCATATATAACAAAGTGGGCCTTAGCGGGCGGGCCACAAATACATTAAGATGGGCCTCAACAATAGCCTTAAAATGATCTCAAAATGGTTGGACGGTTTGGATGAAACTCATGCATCATGGTAGACTCCCATGTGGGCCCACTATAACCTTTATTTTCCATTCAGTCCTGGGCCTACTAAAATGCTTATTAGCCACCCAACCTGTTAGTAAGGCCACGTGAGCAAGGGCTCCACTATAATGTTTACTTTACATCCAACCTGTTGATAAGGCCATGTGACAAGGGGCCCACCAAAATGTTTATTTTCTACCCAACATGGGCCCATTGTAATGTTTAATGCCATCCAAATCTGTTAATAACGTCACGTGGACCAGGGCCCACAGTGATGGACGGCGTGGACACAATACATACACTAAGTGGGGACCACCGTCCACTGCCGTGGACGGACGGCGTGATTGAAATACTTACATCACAGTGGGTGTCACCACCCACTGTTGTGGACGGTGTGGTAAGCCACACATACCACAGTGGGTCCCATGTAGGGCCCACCAAAGTGTTTATTTGCAATCCAACCCGTCCATTATGTGTGACCCACTAAATTAAGGGTCCAAACCAAATTTCAAGTGGGTCCAAGTTTCATGTGGACCCCAGCAATAATTTTCGAGTGGTTTAACATACCTTCGTATAAACGGTGGCGACGTGGGCCATCTGAGAACTATTCATGGCTGATTTTTTTGGAACCAATGCCTCAACAAAGGGGTCCCAACAAATGGACGACAGTGATTTAGAACACACAATACGGTGGGGTCCACAACTAGGGCCAATGGGACCCACCCCTTTTTTACGTGCATGCCATGACAACCATGACAGCAAGGTGTTTGCTACCTTTTTGTCAAATGTTTTTTTTTTTTTGTTATCCTAGGTGGGACCCACATTAAGCAGATCTACCCCATCCATTGTATGTGTCCGACAAAAATAGAGGTCTAAAGCAAGTTTCAGGTGGGTCCTAGCTTCTGGTGGACCCCAGCAATCATTTTTTCAAGTTTTAAAGGAAAATACTAGCATTCTTAATGCCACGGCCCGCCAAATAATTGGATCGGTCTCATTTTTCGGCTCAACGCCTAAAATGATCCCGAGAATAGAATGGATGGCTTGGATTAAATATATACATCAAGGTGGGGCCATGTTAGAGCGGCCCACCATTTCCTTTCCCTTTTCTTTCTCTCTCTCTTTTTTCTTTTTTTTTTTAAATATGGGGCCCACAATAAGATGATCCAAAACGTCTAATATGTGTGTCCCACGTGGTGGACCGTTCAGTCCAAGTTTAAGATGCATCTAAATTTCAGGTAGGCCCCACCAAGTACTTTTATATGATCAGCCATGTCTCCACATGATTTTAGATGGTATGGCCCACCTGAGAATCAGATTGGTCCCAAACTTTGGCTCAACGCCTAAAATAGTTTGAGGAAGGTGGTGGACGACTTAGATCAAGCACATACATCAACGTGGGGCTTGCATCAGTGGCCCACCATTTACTTTTCCTTTTTCTTTCTTTTGTCGGTTCGTTAGTACCCTCCATGTTAGTACACATGCTCCATGCACACCACGCTCGTCCAGCGTCCCTGGACGCTGGACGGCCTGGATAAACACTACATCATGGTGGGTCCCACATGCACGTGGTCCACGTTCACCAAGGTGGGTCCCACATGATCATGGCCCACCTTGCATGTACATATATATACATATATATATATATAAATAAATATCATTTATCTAAGATGTAGTGGGCCACACCATTTGATGGATGGAGTAGATTTATCATGAATCGGTGGGGCCCACTTCATTTTAGGGGAAGGATAAGGAGAGAAAAAGAGAGAGAGAAAGAGAGAACAAGAGACGGTGATGGTGGGGCCCTGCCACTATGGACCCCACATAATGCAAATCATACATCAAAAATGGGACCCACCAAAAAGTGGTTCCTAAAAAGAATTCAACGGTGGATCACCCACCTCTTGGCTTCCTTCTTGCTCCGCTAGCCTCCTTAGCTCCTTGCCTTTGCTTTGGACGGTGGATGATGAACCTTTGATGGTGAGGATGAGAGATGGGAGAGTGGGCCACACTTGTGATTTGGGAGAGAGTTGAGAGGCCTGGACGTATGAAAATTTTTTTGCTTGGGAGATTTTGAGAAATGAGAGAGAATAATAAAAGATATAGTTGGAGTGATGGGTGTAATTAATGAAGTATGGGTTGGTTTGAAAAATGGGTAAAAGAGGGATGGTTATGATTGAAATTTTTATAAAGTGAGATGGTGAGGTGGAAAGAGAGTTGACTTGAAGGAAAAAGGAGGGATGGGGCTTGTACTTGAGGTATGGTTGTATTTTGACATTGATTGATGAGACATCTCGTAGAGATTTCCTCGTAATTCGCAACGCGCGGTGTTTCTTTGGAATGGACGCAGACCGTCATCTTCCAGCCCGGGTATCGGTTCGGTGCGCGAGTCGCGGCATTAGAACGCCGGCGACGGCGCGGTCGTTAAGGTATAGGTTTCGGGTCGAGTCGTCTCTGATATGCGAGACTCGGCTTTGATTCGAGTGTAAACGTTGAATACAGGTTGAGGATTGTCGGAATTCGATCGAAAGGATCGCGGAAGCCGACGGAACAGTACGAACTAGGATATGGGTCTTACAATATATATATATATATATATATATATATATATATATATATATATATATATATATATATATATATATATATATACAAAGATTATTAATCCAACAAGGCCACATGTACAATTCTTAGAGCTAGCTCCAACAAAAAGGAAAGGAGCCTCGCCTATCATTTATTCACAATCCCCTATTGTTATCAACACGGCCACACCTACCCATCCAAAAAAAGGGAAATAAAAGAGAAAAGAGAGAAATCTCCCATTGAGGTCATGGTCTCAAGTAACCCAGGTCTGTCATATCTAGAACGAGGAGACCCCTGATGCACCTTGGCATTTCAAAACGAGAAGTATAGAAAGAATTAGCCCAACCTTCACTGGCCATCCTGGCCAGAGCATCTTCCACCGAATTCCCCTCCGAAAGGTATGCCTGAAACTGAGGTTAAGTCAGTGACTAAAGTGATGGATGACACCCAACCTGTACCATAGGTTCTAGGGGCAGCCGATGAGGGGATCCGAAGCCGCTTCCACCACCACCATGGAGTCAGATTCAACAACTATATTGGAAAGGCCCAACTTGCTGTAGAGATTGATACCATCAAGCATAGCCTGAGCCTCATCAACCGTGCTGGAAGCAAGGCCATAATGCTTGTGAAAGGCAAAAATAACCCGACCTTTAGAGTCTCTAACGACTTCTCCACCACCACTTTCGTCCAGATTCCCCCGAGAAGAACCATCCACGTTTAACTTCACCTAGTCGTGGGGAGATTTCGTCCATTTGACTACCGAAGGGCTAGTAGAAAATGTGACTTTACTCCTATTCAGATGAAGAGCTTGACAAGCGGCTTCATCCCTAAGGGACGCTGGGGCATTGTTAGGCAAGTGGTTTCCCAGTTCCTGCATCCATCTAGAAACCCTTGCAATAACTGTATGAGCACACATTCTGATTCCATCAAATTGCAATGCGTTGCGGCTTAACCATAGTTCTTAGGAAATGAGTGCAAGGGCCAGACCCAAGAGCCTCTTGATACGAGAGGAATTTGACGCCCTTGCTGACTAGAAAATGATTTTCTGAATGATGGTCTGAGATGGGATGAGAGGCACATCAAAAAATCCAGTGGAAATGCGTCCAAACTTTAACAACAATCCGACTAAAATAGAGGAGATGGTCCAATGACTCTTCACCAAGCACTGAGGGTGAAATCAGGCGCGGTTGCTGCTCATCAGCAGGTTGACGTTGAGGAAGTCTGATCGGCATGACATGGGTCAGCATGGAGTCAGCAGCACTGAAAACATTGGGTAGAGATTGGGGGGAGAGACATTGCGGTTAGCATTAGAGCCCCTGGACTGGAATTGCTAGAGAGGAAAAATAACTTGGGGAATCTGTGATTGGACCTGCTGATCCAAACTGACCATATCTAGGCTCCTAGATAGAAGGTGCTGGTGATGGTGAGACATGTGGGTTAGCTGTTGCCGAGCACCCTGATTAGCACCCCTGATCAGAGAAAGAGGGACCATTGTGGTGCCACGTTCAGCGTAGCAGCACTCGCACTTAGAAGCTAAACACACACTTGAATTCTTTATTGCGTTGTTCACTGGAATGGCCTGATGCATAATTTTTCAAAGAAAGATGCCAATTTTGGGTGGGAGAATATCATTCCAAGCCCACCAAACCCATGGGGCCTTTTGCCTCTATTGACGAATGCCATTCCAGGCCAATTTCAACAAGAATTTGCCTAATGTTGTTAGATCACAAGCTAAGACATGAAGTCTCTACATGATATGTATATACATATATATTAGAAATCAACTCAACCTGGCCAACTCCAAACAGTTTAATCAAGAACCAAAAAAAAAAAAAAACACACTAGACTTGGTCATGATTTAGTCAAGATCTAAAACCTTGACAAAGTTGAGTGGCATTTTAGAATTGTAAACCATGATTTTAAAGCTGCATCATAGTGATCTTTAAATCCATGAAATCCCAAATTTGAACTTCTAATCACATTTTATTATAATCATATGTTGTTGTGAGGATAATTAAAGAGGCATTCTGAGAATTGAACTTGGGACCTCTCGCACCCAAAGCAAGAATCATACCACAAGACCAAATACCCTTCAATTGTAAATAATCTAATGTTAATAATTTGAGACTTAAACTATGCAATATTATAAACTTGCGACTACACAATTGTAAACTTTCCTTCAGCTGTGTTTTTATGCATTATCGAACTTGATTGCAAAAACTATGTAGACAAAGATTAATTGAGCAAATTGCAGTTAACATGGCATTCATCACAATGATGTAGTCCTCATATTACAGTTATGTTCACTTCAAATCTAACTACACAGCTGAGCATTCAGCTATATGTGTGTGTGTGTGGGCCCCACTGTGATGCGTGTTGAACATCAACACCATGCATTTGATGGGTCCCCTTTAAATTATGGGATATCCTAAAAATTAGTCGTATACGGAACTCAAGTGGTTCATACCATCTAAAATCATGTGAAGACATGCCTAAAACATATAAAAGCACTTGGTGGGGCCCACTTGAAATTTGGATGCATCTAAAACTTGGTCCAACCCCTCATATAAGTGGGACACACATATTGGATGGGCTGGAAGTATATATTTCTTATCATAGCCGTTCGTAACCAGTTTCACCTTGTATCTATCTAATTTCTTACGAAAAAATCACTTGCACCTAATTGCTTTGCTCAATAGGTAGCTTTACTAGATCCTATGTTTTGTTCTTGTATAAAGAATTTATCTCATCATGTATTGATGACATTCACTTCTCGACTTCTGTGTCATCTAATGCTTCCTGGAAGGTAGATGGATCCTCCTTTTTTGTAATAAGGGTAAATGCAATATTTGAGTCATCTCAGTATCTCAATGGTAACATGAAATTTCTCAGTGAATTTCTCTTGACAAATGATTGCTCCACCTCTTCTTATACCTCTTCCTGCGGCTTAACTTCTTCAAGTGTTTCAACTTAATATATTTCAATGTCAAATATTGATTTATTTTTTTTCGTTTCATTGTGTTCATCATTGCAGACCAAGGAACCTTCATCAAACTTGATGTCCCACCTAAATATGATCTTGCGTGAAACCCGATCATGCGGTTTGTATCCTTTCATGTTATCACCCTAGCAAAATCGGATTGCATACTGAGTTATGATCAGTACGCTCTTATCGTATTGAGTGAACTATGTTGGGCTCACTGTGAATGTATCTAGTTTATCCATGCATGTCGTCCATCCATTTTCCAGATGATTTTAGGGGTTGAGCCCAAAATTGAAGCATATCCAAAGCTCAAGTGGATCACACCATAGGAAACACTAGGAATAATGATTTAAACTATTGAAACCTTTCTAGGGCCCACGATGATGTTTATTTGTCATTTAACCTGTTCATAAGATCAAACAGACATGGATCAATGGAAAACATAAATATCATCTTCATCCAAAACTTTTGTGGCCCCCAAGAAATTTCCAGCAGTAGAAGTTCGATTCACACAATTTCCTATGGCATGGTCCACTCGAGCTTTGGATATGCCTTGTTTTTTGGCTCAAGCCCTAAACTTATCTGGTAAAATGGATGGCCATAGTTGATAATACATCAATAATGGTAAACCTCATAGAGTTTACTTAGTACACTTAGCCTACTGAGTTATTCAATACGTAATCCGCTAAAAGTATATATTTTTTCCCTTTAGTCTGGCTTATCTTTCTCAACTAATGATACTTGAGAATAAGCATCACGAACAAATATCAGTAACCCTGAATAGTCAGCTTCATGAACACTCCATACGGCCTTTGGAATTTTACAATCAATCAACATAGACAAAGATCATTTCACTAAATAGCAAGTCATCTTAATGACCTCGGCCCATAGCTCCATGCCTAACCAAGCATTACTCAACCTACTTTGGGCTCTTTTCAAAAGAGTAATTCATACGTTCCGCTACACCATTTTGCTTTTGTATATGCCTCACTATGTTATTTATCATGATCCCCTTATTCTTGCAATATTGATTACATTCATTAGAAGTAAACTCTGTCGTTATCAGTCCTTATAATTTTCAACTTTCGCCATTGCCTTTTTTTAAAAAGTGGGATCATACCACTTGAGTTTATAGATAGGAAGGAAAATGTACAAATATTCAGGCGGCGTCCAACAAAAAGAATCCAGACCTCACCTATCATATAAATGGATACAAAACAAGGGAAATTAGCTAAGCAAAGCCTAAGAACCAACCTAAGGATCATGCATAAAATTCACATGAAATTCACAACCCCCCAAATTAGGGCAACTACTAGAAAGGAGGCACCCTGAGAAGCATCATTGAATACCCCAAAATCAGAGCACTGCTGCATCAATTCAACTGAGCCAAGAACACTCCAGCGAGGATGCAAGCTTACGGCCAGGACACAAGCAAGAGGTGAACTTTGCCATTAGATAATTGACCCTTGGGCTCCTGTCATGTGGATAATCATGAGGAAAACGCAGAAACAATTGAAGATCAAGGAAGCTCAAAGAGAGTCGGCTCACTCCCTTTTTTTTTTGTTTTTATCGTCTGAATCATCCCAAGGTCGAAATTGTCCATCACTATAGAGCCCCTGATGTTGCTCAGGAGAAGACATTTCGAGTGGTATAATTTGTTCAAGCAGCCACTACTAGCAAGCTTTGCAAGGCCATCTGCTACCTAGTTGCCTTCACGGAGGGAATGAGTGAAACGGAGGTTGATGGTGTCTTTGATGTTGAGGATGACTCCCAATTAGTACCACAAGTTTCAGCACCCTGTAGAGAGAGGGGAAGAAAACATCATATTTATATTTTATAAAATAAATTCATACCTTTCTCGAAAAGTCATCAATGAATATAATAAAGAATGATGATCCTCCTTTATAAACAACTGGCGATGACCCTCAGCCCACATATCCAAGTGCACATAATTAGGTTGACATTTACTAACATGTTTTTTTTAAAGATAACCTTGATTGTTTCCCATATATGCAATGGTCACATATATGTAAGTCAAAAATTTTAAAGCTAAAAATCAAACCACGATCGAGATGTACCTTTATATTGCACTTGCTCATGTGGCCTAAGTATGCATGCCACACACGTGCAAATGTGAATTCCACTATGGATGTTGTAGCTCCACCCGATATAGTGCTCATTATCAACCTATAAAGATTCGTGCTACTCTGTGCTTTCATAATAGTGATTGTCCCTTTAGAAACTTTTAGGACACCTTTATATAGCTAGCAAATTTACATTTGAGTGCCTTAATAGCTATAAATATCATATTCTTCTTTTAATCTAGAACATGCCTCACACTGGTCAGAGTATGCTCCACTCCATCATACATTTTGATGCACACCAAACTAATTCCTATTATTTTACATGCATGATTGTTTCACATAAGAACTAGGCCACTATCATACTTGTTATACATGGTAAACCAATTCCAATGAACTAGTTTGTTAAAGATATTTATGTGCTCAAAGAGATGTGACCATTCCGCCATCTTCAAAGTGTAAATACGTCTCTTGAAATATAGATGATTAGAGAGAGATTTCGTCATATAGATACTCTTTAACGTTGCTCATAGGCACGTGGTAGTTGTTTCATTAATGACATTATAAAGGATTTTATCTCCCAAGCACAACTGAATTGTGCTAATCGCCTTCTAATCAAGTTCATCCCAATTCTCTTCTTTCATTGATTCATGACGTTTCAATTTACCAATGATTGCTTGTTGTATTCCTTATTAAATTAGGAAGGCTTTCATCTTCAACTTCCATAATTCAAAATATTTTTACCTGTGAATTTTTCTATCTTGAATTTCACATTCAATCCCCTCGATGTCATGTCTCAAATTTCATCTGAAAACCCAACATTCACTTTGATACCATTTACTGTGGATACGAAAAGCCCTAATATGACTTGTCCGACACGGAAGCAGTCTTAAACAAAATCACACAATGCAATAGGAAAAGAAATTTTCAACAAGCACAAAGAATACACAAATTTTATGTAGAAAAACCTGTGGAAAAAAACTGCAGCACCAAGCAACAAACAATCCACTATAATTGAAAAAAAATATTACAAGATATGGAACAATTTACAGATAGAAAACTCTAGTTTTCTCCCTCAAAACCCTTTGGCTTGTCTCTTCATTACCCTAATCGTATAATTACAAACATATATATACACTTCGTACTTGATTAGAAACTAACCCCACACTTATGTGTTAAGTCTGGTCGAACTAGATGGACTTTCAATACCAGATCGAACCGAAGTGCAAATTTTTAGTTGAACCGAAATCAACTAAAACATCACGGCAAGTAACAACCCAAAACTAGAATTTTCAGTTGAACCAAAAAAGGTTCGGTTGAATGTTCACACCCCAAGTATATGGTTATGATGTAGTAATAAACTCGGTGAGATCGAGGTCGAATCCCAAGGTACTGAAACCTGTACATAATCTGAAACTAAGTAGAAATAAAAATAGACTAAGATTAAATTCTAAATCGAATGAATTTGAGGAATAATGGTGAAATATTTATCTAAAATTTAGAAAGATCAAAGGTAGGAAACTAGGAATTCAGAGGATCCACTTGTAAAGATCAGGGAGATCTTATGCCTTCTTCAAGAACTCAACTGGACTTAGAGTCCCATTTTCATCCAGTTGGAGGGTGTAACCATGAAAATCAAACTAAACTTCCTTTGATATAGTTTTTAAGAGATGAAAGGTATATGAATTAAAATAGATCCATCACCAAATCATGCCCAAGAGATAAGGCAAATAACAAAATTAAACTAATTAACAACCAATCATAAGATGTATGAAGGTTAGAAAAGGTACCGCCATCCAACCATGCCCAGGAGACGATGGTGAACAACAGGGCTTCCTAACGTTATAAACATAAAAAGAAAAGGAACATGCGCAAAGCTATTATAGACCCATTGTAATTTTAATCACAACAGACTATTAAAAAATAAAAACATTCACTTAATTAAACTAAAATCAATATCAATTCAGTCTAAATAAAAGGCACAAGAAAAAAATCTCCCATTACGCTACAAGCTTCACCTCTTAGGCCTAGCTAAGAGGTTTAGCCTAACATGATCAAACTAAATCTCATCCTAATTCATAAAAGTAAAAAAAATAAAATACAATAAAAATAAGTAATCCAAAACTTCCCTCTCTCTGACGTCTCCAGCTTCCCAACCGTGGAAGATGATTTTTTCTTTCTCCTCTCTTTTCTCCTTTATAACAGAAGTAGGAGGTCAGCTAGTGTTGGATAAACCGACCTCTTTACGTAGTCCAAATCACAACGGAACAGACTTCTGTTTCTGCATAAGAAAGATGCATAAAACAACTGCGTCATTCATTGACTCCATAGGAAAGGTTGTGGCTCCCTTCTCCAACATTTGGACGGTTTGGATCAAAGAGCTGGCCCATCATGATGGCCCACAGCTGCACATTGCGTCCGATTTTTTTGGACTGCCAAAAAGAGCTAGCACTTCTTGCACTGGCTGTTGGTGGGCCACACTCCTTCCAGTGTCTGCGAAATCCACTCCGTCCATTGAAATTACATTGAAAAACTAGTAAGAAATTGCTGGTTTCATATTGGATTCAGTGTGGCCCACAGAATAGCTTGTTTTGCTTTTCGAATTGTGTTTGATAGGTTGAAAGCCAATCTTCATGATATTTTACAATTATGCCACCTAGTTATGGGTTTTTGCCCCCCCATGGGACGAATGAACGGTCCAAATCGTTGATACGGATTATGGGTGGGGCCCACTATACAAAAACGGATGGACAACGTCCGTCCGCTGTCTCCGTGTGTGAGATGGATTGGGTCAGCGAGCGTTGACCGGTTGTCTCGATCCAGTGCACATCGAGTGCACTTGTGCACTGTGCACTGGCGCTGTCAGTGGGGTCCACTAGTGATGTATATATGAAATCTTCTCCGTCCATCTTCTTACCCATCTAATTTAGAGGGTAGGAACCAAAATTGAAGTATATCTAGATCTTATGTGGGCCCCAATTCACCGATTTATGGGCTTATCTGTCTGTTGGGCAACTTTCAAAGGGATCCAATGGCTAAAAATTGACTTGTACGGTTAATTTATGATCCCCAGGCCATTTATGAAGTTTTGAGCTGAACGGATGGTGGAAACACTGTGATCTAGCATTCTGGTTAACTTTCAGGCCACTTAAGTTTCAATTTCTCAAATTTCTCAGATCACTGGTATGTAAATCTATCGATCTTAGTTCCCTAAGGTCTGTCCTTTGCCTTAGTGAATTCTGAGCATTAAATCTATAATTTTAGCACCTTTTTGTAGTCCAAGCTCCTAAATACACCTTGCATCACAAACATGATTAAAGCAGAGCGTTAAATACTATCATGCTCGTAAATCCAAGTAATAAATGGAGTCTAATATACAATATTTGACCCTCAACATCAAACCAAAAATTGTCCTGTCTAGGCATATTAAAAGCACTCGATCAACATGGGTTCCGTAGGCTGAGTGGCTGTCATAAAAGTGCCAACCATGTAGTGATCCACACCAACACACAGCAGGTACCCGAGCAAGGTTCCCACGCTAGCACGTTTCATGGAAGAATCACTGTAGCTTGACATTCCCAACTATTCAATTAATAGGGTGTACAAAATATGTCTGAGATGGATCAAATGAAATATTAGGTATAGCCATCAACTTGAAACGACTCTTCGGCAGCTTTCAAACAGAAAGGTTTTCGACTGTGCACACAACGTGATTGCGGAGTTTGCACAACACCAAGGGTTTTCCAGGCTTTTGATCTGGCCAAAAATCAGCAATATGCATTGTGAATTTTTTGTAGGAACCCTGAAAATAGTAGCCAAAGGGGTGCTCGTTCGTTTTTACGAGAATCGTGTAGCATACCTCATGCCTATATATAAGTTCTAGGGCTCTCAACAGGCCGGGCCTGGGGTTGTTCTCGGGCTGGATTTTGACCTGCTTCGGACCAGGCCAATTTAAAATTTTGATTTTGGCAGGCCCGAGCTTGGCTCGTTGACAGCCCTATATCTAACCCGCTCAAGTGTGTTACTGCTAAGCACCATATGCTTGGAACTTTCATGACACCCACATCATTCATCGGGCACGCTGCTTCACGTTCACCCACATCGTCCAAACTTAGGTAGGTCCCAATATAGGAAACAGTTGGCACTTCGACCATTAGTTTTGCATGGGACCCACCATGGAGTTTATATGCCATCCAATCTATTCATCTGATTTTCCTTACTGGGATGAAAACAATACCGAAAATCTCAGTATTAAATGATTCACATGGGCCATACCACGAGAATTTAGTGCCTTTTGCGTAATTTAAATTGGGTGTGCTGAATCAACTGATTTTTTAGGATCAAGGACAAAAAAGCAGTGGTCTACGTAATGGTGGATAGGGAGGATTTCAAGAATTGTACTTATGAATTGTACTTTTCCCACGTTAGAGAAAGTTACCCATGTTAGGTACCCACACAAGGTATATACCCGAGCATTTTCCTTTTTATGCTACACATGCAATGGGCTAGCTTTTTATTAAACTATTAAAAAAACTAAATTACACATAAAAATGTGGTGGCCAACAGGATTTGACTTGAATCCTTTTTAACCATCTGAAATCCACTTTCTAATCGAAGAACACCTTACAGAAATAAAACTCATGAAACTAAAACCAATAAAAACATAAACTAATCAAATCAGCAACTAACATCAAACCTCAGCTATCATGGACTGTGAAAGTGCAAGTCTTCAGCAACAAAGGCCTCAAGTGTAAGAGGCAATGTGACCCACCAGGCTTTTCTATATGCTAAGATTACCGTGCAATTGTCATTATGTCAAAATCGTAAATTTTCTGTTTGCTGCGTCACAAAAATTAAAGGGATCTGTGGTGAAACTACGACGGTTTCAGTCCGTCGTAAACAAACGACGGATCCTATTCATCATAAAAAGTTAAAATCTGTCACTGAACTATGGAAAAACCCACCTGAATTATTCATCATCAGAATTATGTGATCTTAGGATTGTTAAAATATAACCCCATATTCTTTCAAATATGACTAATGTCACATCATTTGGACATTATTTGATGCCAAGGGGACTACAATTTATGGGTTTTGCTCTAGACAGAGTTGGGATGTGGGGCCTAGCAGAATGATGTAAGTACGTTGGAATTGAAATTTAATCCCTACATATTTATGATCTTGTAATGCCTTGTGATGACCTCCATCGAATTTGGTTGGTCATAGTGGATTAGAAACTCAAAACATTCTAGAACAACGGATGTGCATGGAACAGTCTATAGATGTTACATACTTGAGGTGGGGCCATGTTGTCTAACCCACATTTGGTTGTCGGTGCAATCCTCTAAGATCAAAGATATGGACCCTCGCATAATCTGTAAAAGATTTAGGCCTTGTACAATTCAACCATGCATGGGCTATACGGCAATCAATGGGGAATACTTATTTGGCCTAATGCCAATGGATTGCACTCGATGGGCTACATCTTAGCTTGCCTATGATTCTAAAGAGAAATTTCATTAGGGAATGTTAACCATCCAAACTTGACATAGAATGGATAAAGAAGCACCCAATGGAAGGTTTGGATTGTACAAATTTGGGCCAAAGGCGCCTTGATTGGAGAAAAATGGGTTAAATCCACACAATAGATTCCAATGGTCATAACTTTGTGATTAGTTATCATTTCACGGATATGATATACAGTGTTAAAGCTATTGGCGAGCTCTATGCCTTGACTAATAATCAAATATTCATTGGCCCTTAAATGACTGCACAAAATTCAATCATTTAAAGAATCAAAATTGAGTTTTAAGTTGAAATTTCCTATTTTTAGTAATATCTGTTTTTATATTATTTTAGGGTGTTAGTCTTACTGTGGTCCAGGTTCTTTGTTTTAATCATATAAGAGTTGTTTATGAGTACTTTTAGTAGAATTGGATGTATTTTTTTGTAATTTTTAGTATTTCAGTAAAGTTTCCTATTTTGACTTAAATTAAGGTTAAGGATTTTTTTTTGCTTATATAAGCGCATTAAATATATTATAAGCTGCACTTTCATCCATAATACTAATTTTATATGTCGTTTTTAAAGATTCTCTTTCCCTCTAGTCTCAATGGCTACAATTGAGAAGAAGATAGTAATCTCCTCTCTCCATTCTCCCCTACGTTAAATCTCCAGCTTATAAAATGGATGGCCATAATAGAATGACCTATATATGTAAATGCACCGAGATTTCTGCATTGTTTCTTGTTAACAGTACCATGGGGGTGAACGGACCCTTCGAATTGGTGATTGGATTGTCCCACACTTCCAAAGCAACTATTATATAGGGAGCCTATAATACAACTAGTTGTATTAAATCATCTCCTCCTATAATTCGTAAAATATGAGTTCAACATTTCCAGCTTTTTGGGTATTCAGTCTTGGAGAGGTGGCTTCAGTTTCAATTACTAGTTCACCGAAAGAAACCATTTCTATGTTGTGAAATTTTTCGGATAGCTAAAAATGCCTGCAAGAAGTAGCAATCCTACCAAAAACAAATAAAGAAAGAAATGAAATCACAATTTAGTACCACTTACTACAATCCAATTGCACTGCGTCCAACCACCTTGTTAGTGTAGTAGAATAGCAGGGCAATTCTCCTTTGGCAGAAGGTACACGCATGGTTCATGAGGCCCACATAACTGTGTTCTTCTCGCGTGCAACCCACTGCCAAGGGAGAACCGCCCTGTGATTCGTTGCCTACACACATGCTGAACTCCATGCTCAACGAAGGTTGGTATTACATTGAGATATTATATAGCGGGGTACGCTTGACGGATATGCTTGCATGCATTTGGATATGCGGAGAACATTCTCGGGGTTGTTCTCTTTCTCCTTTTGGGGTTGCAATCAAGGTCCCCACCACTATTCATAGCATCTCTTGTAAAAGCTCCAACGTCGCCTTCTTCATCCATCATATCTTACACATCACCGCGTGCATAGAATGTGAAACGGATGTAATGGTTGTTAGGAGACTTGCTAGCCCCCTGTAAGGGTGTAAATGGACTGGGCTGTTCCGTTCCAGCTAGTGATCTAGATACCCGGGCCTAAGCCCAGTAAGGCAGGTTTAACCGTTGGCCAAATGCCCATTTCCTGCAATGTTAAATGATGCAGGCCTAGCCCGGCCGGCTGTCAAAGATGGGTTTTATGCATGAATACAAACCCAGACTTGGCATGATTCACTAACCGGGTCTCAAAAGCCATGCCCAGGCCCAGATCATGGGCCTTTACCTTAGCCAGATCGAGCCCAAAGTGGGCTTGACACAGCCCAAGGTGGCCAGCTCAGCTCACTTTCACCCCTACCCTGTGAGCCCAAAAACCAAGGTTTGGTCTAAGGTTCCTCAAGGGCGATAAGTAGTTCATAAAGCTTCGTGAGCAGCCATCTCTCTCTCTCTCTCTCTCTCTCTCTCTCTCTCTCTCACTCACTCACTCACTCACACACACACACACACACACACACACACACATATGCGTGTGGTGGGATATTTTGCTGGATTTCCTAAACATAATGCAAAAATACAACGGTAGAATAGTCTAGCATGGAAAAGGCACAGTCAAAATCGAGCGGAAAGAGAGATTCCCCAAGAATAGTTTACAATCTTGATTGAGAAAGAGAGATTCTCATCTTATAGTTCAATAAATAATACTGTGACCATATGAGATTAGTACAGATAGAACTAAAATAAAAAACCATTATTGTCAACTTCGAACTTCTAGAACTAAAATATAAAACCATTGTTGTCAACTTCGAACTTCTAGTCACATTTAGGTATACTCTTCTTGTTGTGGAGATAAAAACTGGAAGATGTTCCAATGCTAGAAGGGGCATTCCGAGAATCGAACTCGGGACCTCTTGCACCCAAAGCAAGAATCATACCACTAGACCAAATGCCCTATTGGTGCAATAAATCTACTTCTATGGGATCTGACTTTTGAGGTGTGTAATCATAGGTATTGATTTTCTTGTAGTATAAAGAGATCATCAAAGGATGTTACTAATTCACACCCGCTTAGTATGAACTAATATGAACTGTTAAGGCCTTGTTTGATTTTTCTGCTAAATTGTAATTACCATGTAAATAGGTAATAATTATTTACGTAGGTAATTACTCATCTTTCGTGTGACAAGTTATCCATCGTGGTGTATGTGACTTATCCACACCGCTTATTTATTATGTCAGCTAAATTTAGGGCATGAACTTAAAAAATGAGGCAGATCCAAAGCTCAAGTGGACCACACCAAAGGAAACAGTGGGAATCGAATGCCTACCATTAAAAACTTCTTATGGCTCTTAAAAGTTTTGAATTAAGCTGATATTTGTGTTTTCCCCTTGTCCATGTCTGTGTGACCCTATTAACTGGTTAGATGATTAAAAAAACCTCAATGTGAGCCCAATGAAGGAAACAACTTTCAACGATATATGATTTAAGGCCATTGTTTCCTTTCATGTGGGCCAATTGAGCATTGGATCTACCTCATTTTTTGGCCCATGCCCTAAAATGTTCAAATAAAATAGATGGACGGTGCAGATATATCATATACATTATAATGGAGTCCACAAATTTAAGTCAACACTTTTGTGTCGATTTTTGAGGTGGAATTACTCTCACATTTTCAAACTAAGGTGAAAAAGTAATGATTACTTATTTACCAGGATTTACAAGTATCATGGAAAATCAAACAGGCCCTAAAAATAATATGTGGGGATTTAACAAACAACGATCTTACTATCAAGCCCTTCCAGTAGTACTGTTGATTATTAGCATAATTAAGGTCTTGAACCTTCACTTTTAGACATCTTTATTGATTATGATTTTAGTGTGAACATTGTTGAGTTTCGAAGATTAAACTTCATTACACCAAAGAAAAACAAATTTGAGAGAGAGAGAGAGAGAGAGAGAGAGAGAGAGAGAGATTGCAATCCTCACATGGTGTTTTGCTTTGCCAACTAGCCCGATTGCTAGGTGGAATTTCTGCAGTTCGGTCTCTCTGTTTTGCTAAAGAATGGGGTAGAGTTTTTTATTTTATTTTATTTTATTTTTTAATCTATGTGATCTTTTTTTGGGTCCTCAATTTTTTGAGTTGGGTCATTCTTTTTTTTAATTTAGTCAATTCAGATTAGGATATTTGATAAGTGCGGCCTGTCACTTTTTATGGCGCCCATTGGATACAGTTGTAAAGCTTTTTGTTGATTTTTAAAAGATGTAGGTGGTGTGCTTCCACCTTCATATATATATATATATATATATATATATATATATATATATATATATATATATAGAGAGAGAGAGAGAGAGAGAGAGAGAGAGAGAGAGAGAGAGAGAGAGAGATGCCTTCTTTGAAGTGTATTGTTATCGTCTTACATATTGGTTTTGGACCTCTGTTATGATACTTCATTCTATAACACAAAACCTTTGTTTTCGGATTGTTTCTTCTTTTAAGAATGCTTGCTCAATGCAAGGGTTTTTGCCTTTTAAAAAAATGAGATAAGTACAGACAAACTTATAAAATTAAAAAAATGAAAAAACAAAACCAAGAGATGGACCCACGTCAAAGGAGGCATTCCGAGAATTGAACGCAGGACCTCTCGCACCCTAAGCGAGAATCATACCAATAGACCAAATGCCCTCTTAATATGCACCATTATCAACTGCTACATATAATCTGTGGGAGTTCAGTCCCACTTAATATGTACCATTTTCTTGTTATCAATCCCTTCCCGTATTGTTGATTAATAGCAGAGTTGAAGTCTTGAACCTTCACTTTTAAATATCTCTGTTCAGTATGAGTTTAGTGCAAGTGCAAATTTTTTCAAAAAAAAAAAAAAGAATTCAGAGAGAACTTATGATTTTAGTGCAAGTGCAATTTTTTTCAAAAAAAAAAAAAAGGATTCAGAGAGAACTAAAATAAAAACCATTATTCTCAACTTTGTATTCTAATCACATTCAGTTGTGATCATATTGATGCGAGTTTTGAAACTTTAAGATGGACTCACATCAAGGGGGCATTCCGAGAATTGAGCTCGGGACCTCTCGCACCTAAAGTGGGAATCATACCACTAGATCAAATGCCCTATTGGTGTTATAAATCTATTGCTGAGGGATATGACATTTGAGGTGTGCAATCATAGGTGTTGGATTTCTTTTAGTCTAAAGAGATATTTATCAATAGATGTTATGAGTACACTCCTGCTCAGTACGAAGTATTATCAATTGCTAAGAATAATGTGGGGATTCAATAGACAACGATCTTGCAATCAAGCCCTTCTAGTAGTACTGTTGATTATTAGCATAAGGTTTTGAACCTTCACTTTTAGACATCTTTATTGATTATGATTTTAGTGTGAACATTGTTGAGTTTACACATCAAACTTCATTACAACCAAAGAAAAACAAATTTGAGAGAGAGAGAGATTGCAATCTTCATTTTATAGTTCAATAAAGAATACCACATAGTGTTTTGCTTTGCCAGCTAGCTCGGTTGCTAGGTGGAGTTCCTGCAGTTCGGGTTCTCTATTCTGCTAAAGAATGGGGTAGAAATTTTTAATCTCTATGATATTTTTTTGGGTCCTCGGTTTTTTGGGTTGGGTCATTCTTGTTTTTAATTTAGCCAATCCAGGTTGGAATATTTGATAGGTGTGGCCTGTCACTTTTTGTAGCGCCCACAGGATACTATTGTAAAGGCTTTTGTTGATTTTTCAAAGATGCAGGTAGTGTGCTCCCACATAAATAAATTTTAAAAAAAATAATAATAATAATAATAAAACATGTTTAAATGTTTGAGTGCCTTTTTTAAAGTGTATTGATATCATCTTGCATATTTGTTTTTGACCTCTGTTTTAGTACTTAGTTCTATAACACAAAGCTTGCCTTTCTTTTCGGATTGTTTCTTCTTTTAAGAATGCTTGCTAAGTGCATGGGTTTTTGCATTAATGGAAAAAAAAAAAAAAAAAAAGATGAGATTAGCACTACGTGAAAAATGGTAAAAAAAGGATGGACTTTGAGATGGTCTAAGACCGTCTCTAAAATTCTAAAATAAAAAAAATAAAAAAAAAACATGATAAAATGTTTGAGCGCCTTCTTTGAAGTGTATTGATATCATCTTGCATATTGATTTTTGACCTCTGTTTTAGTACTTAGTTCTATAACACAAAGCTTGCCTTTGTTTTTGGATTGTTTCTTCTTTTAAGAATGCTTGCTTAGTGCATGGGTTTTTGCATTAATGGAAGAAAAAAAAAATAGATAAGATTAGCACTACGTGAAAAATGATAAAAAATGATGGATTTTGAGATGGTCCAAGACAATCTCTAAAATTCTTTGGTTATGGTTTAGAGACCGCCGTAAGCCGTCTCTAAAATTTTAGACGGCTCTTGACCATCCCTAATATTGTGTTAAAATGTTAGACATCCACAAATCATTTAAGACAGTCGTCGACCATCTCATATGCAGTCATCTGAGACAGTTATTGGCCGTTCACATTAGAGACAGTCCTTGACTTTCTTATATGCGGTCATCTGAGACGGTCATTGGCCGTTTGCATTAGAGACGATCATTGGCCGTTTTTTACTTGTAATCTGAGACTGTCAAAGACCGTCTCTATTAGAAACGGTCTTTAGCCATCTTATAGCCCTCTCAAGGACCGTCTCTACTAGAGACTGTTAAAGACCATTTCTATTAGAGATGGTTTAGGACCTCTCGCACCCTAAGTGAGAATCATACCACTAGACCAAATGCCCTTTTTATGTTTGGCAAACTAGTATCAATAATTTGAGAATTAAAACTACACAGTGGTAAAGGTTGACTTGATTTAGCTGAATATTGGAGTGGATTGCAATAACTATTTTGACAAAGAGGAAATGACCAAAGCCTAGTTACCTCGGTATTTATCACAAAAACCAGTCCTCAAACTGCTGGTAAATTCCTTTCCTAGTCCAACGTGAAAGTAATATAGTTGCAATTATGACTAAAGCTCAATGCAAAGCCCTAAGAAGCTAAATGTCATCCATCCATTTGCACTTTACTGACCCAACCATTCAATTCAATAGTCCATCCAAACGCATGCAATCTAAATCTTGCAATAGGATTACAAAGCTTAAGAGCAATGGCGACATGTTTTGATGTACACTTTCTAAGCCCAATTTAAGGGGAGGCTAACAGTGGCGTGTGTACTGGCAGTGGGGTGTACTAACAAGCTGACCCAAAAAAAAAAAAAAAAGGCGAAAGTCCAGCCCATACATCAGACCAAAGCTTGGAATGGAGGCCATTATTTCTAACCCAAATGCATCCATGATGCATGGCTTTAGGAGCATGTTGTGTATAGGAAAGGAAAGAATTTGAAATTGAAGTGTCTTGGAAAGATCTTTTATATATTAAGAACCGATTTTGCAATGAAAAAAAAAATCTATTTTTTGAGTTCTAAAAATATATATTATTTCTTGCAAATTTTTAGTAGAAAAACGAGTTGGGTAATATCTCTTTGATTATGACTGAATCCAATCCATACCCATCCAGTGATTCCCAACATCAGCACCACTTTGTTATTATAAAAAATTTCAAGGCTGTCAGATCTGCTACCTGCAATGTTTTTGGCATTGTTATGTAATGAATGATTTTTATAATTCTTTTGGTAATTTATCATCAATTTTATTTTCACCCTACAAAATTTAAGGTCATTCTGATTTATTTTATTTTAAAAAAAATTCTTGAAGTCCCATATGCCTGAAATTGACGATTTTCCAGACAGTTTCAAAATGTCTTAAAATCAGCTTTTCTATTTGTTAATTTCCTCTGAGATTAGAGTCATCAAAGTTTATTTTGGATTTTGAACTAACTCAGTCAAAGTTATATTCAAGAAGATATACTATTTTGAAGTTAGAATATCTAGCTGTCCATTCAGTCCACTGTGACCACATCAAGCTGCATCGTGTTCCTCGTTCTAGTTGTTTAAAGTTCATTTGATGACTGCATTAGAAAGGCATTTACCAGAATTCATGATGAGAAAGTAGACATGAAATTAAAGTAGCACTCCTTTCATGTCCAAATCAAAAGCAACACAATGTTGATTAGTAGCATATTCTCTTACCATGGTTTGCGATCAGGTTGCTTCACTTTATTAACCTTTTTATTACAAGTCAATTCAATAGTGCATTGAAATACAGCCAAAGATCAACCTATAGGTAAAAATCCATACATATATTAGGAGAGATGTTATCTTAATCTAATAGTTCATTTATTATGAGAGAGAGAGAGAGAGTATAGCAATCCTTATCTTGTAATTCATATAATATAAGTTTCCCCATGTGAGACTTGCATATACAAATCTGAAAATTTTGAAGATTTGAACTTCTGTTCTCATTTACTTATAATCTTCCTAGAGATTAAAACAAGAAATAGTTCATTTATTATGAGAGAGAGAGTTGCAATCCTTATCTTGTAATTCATTAGAATACAAGTTCTCCCATGTGAGACTTGCATATACAAATCTGAAATTTGAAAATTTGAAGTTTTGTTCTCATTTACTTATAATCTAATTGGAGAATAAAACAAGAAACTAGATTCATTGGATATTGAAAGTGAGGTGGCATTCCGAGAATTGAACTCAGGACCTCTCGCACCCAAAGCGAGAATCATACAACTAGACCAAAAACCCAATTCATGTTATAAAATCTACTCTCAAAGTTCCGACATTGCATTCCATCACAAGTGTTGATTTTCTTTTAGTCTAAAGAGATTATCAACAGTAGATATTACTAGTTCAGACCCACTTAATATGCACCATTATCAACTGCTACGAATAATCTGTGAGAGTTCAGTCCCACTTAATATGTACCATTTTCTTGTTATCAATCCCTTCCGGTATTGTTGATTAATAGCAGAGTTGAAGTCTTGAACCTTCACTTTTAAATCTCTGTTCAGTATGATTTTAGTGAGAAATTTGGCCAACAAAAAAATATATATATAAAGAAGTCAGTGAGAAAGAAAAATAAAAACCATTATTCTCAACTTTGTATACTATTCGCATTCAGTTGTAATCATGTTGATGTGAGTTTTGAAACATTAAGATGGACCCGCATCAGGACGGGGCATTCCGAGAATCGAACTCGGGACCTCTCGCACCCAAAGCGAGAATCATACCACTAGACCAAATGCCCTCCATATGTCAAGAAAACCAATGTTAATAATTAGAGACTTAGATCACACAGTTCTACAGGTTGATTTGCATTCAGCTGCGTTTGGATGCAATATTGATGTGGATTGCAATAACTATTTCAACAGAGATGAAATGACCAAATCCTAGTTACCTCAGCTATTCATTGCAAGAAAGTAGTCTTTAAATCGTATGTACATTCATTTCAAGTATAACATCAATGTAACATGATTGAAATTAAGACCGAAGAACTTTATACAAATATCGGAAGGTAAACGCAATCCAACCATTTGCGCTTATTGAAACAACTAATCAAATTCATTCGATAGTGCTTCCAAAAGCTCTGTAAATCTTGCAATAGGAATGCAAAGTTAAAGAGATTATAATTCTGAAATGTTCCTGTTTTGATAGTCCTTCCTTGTTAATCAATGACCAAATTGTAATGAGGTTCACCCACATTCATGATGAGAAAATAGCCCTGAAATTGCAATAGGAGAAAGTAAAACAATATCAATTAGCTGCCCAGTCTCAAGCATGAATACTATGGTTAATGCAATCAGGTCGGTTTATTTTATTCAATCAATTATTGCAATTCAATTCAATAGTGCATCTAAACACAACCTAAGATCAATGCGTAAATAAAACTAGATAATATGGATGGGTAAGATGCTATCTTAATCTAATAGTTAATTTATTGAGAGAGAGAGAGAGTATTAAAATGGATTGTTATCTTAGTTGATTTATTTTTTTTCTTAGTTGATTGAAAGGGACTTGGACCACGTGAATTTAATAAAGAAGATAAAATCATCAGAGCGTACCGAAATTATCATTAATTTATTGGAAACATGTTTGACTTCGGGAATCTTTTACATTAAAATATATATAGATGTACACGCTTCCCACAGTTGGAAAAAAATACAATACAACTAATTGTATCATAAGGAAGCGAATTAGGTACTGAGTAGAGTACTCTGTAAGATCTGTGTCTTAACCATCTATTTTTTAAGCTCATTTTAATGCACAAGCCCAAAGTTGAAGCACGATCGAAAGCTTAAGTAGACCACTATACAAGAAAGAGTGGGGAAAATAACGTCCACAGTTAAAACCTTCTTAGGGCAATAGTACCGTATATTTGTTATCCAACCTGTTGATAAGGTCAGGCAGACTTAGACGAAGGGAAAACATAAATATCAGCTTAATCCAAAACTTTTGTGGCCTCCAAGAAGTTTTGGACCGTTGGCATTCAATTTACACTATTTCCTGTGGTGGGTTACACTTAAGTTTTATATATTTTTTAATTTTGGGCTTATGCCCTAAAATGAGCTGCTAAAACGGACAGACAGTGTTGATTGGACATATACATAACTGGTTCCCTTCGGATACGTTGGCCTTACAGGTTTGCTAATTAGGCTTATACGGCAGTGAATTACTCAGTGCGCAATTCATACGCTCACAATGCAACTGGTTCCCTTCGGATACGTTGGCCAGTTCAACCATGAGTCCGACAGTCCAACCATTCCATATGGCTTTCTTGGCATGTGACGGTAGAAGAAAAAGTCCTCTCAAAGGGAGCGAATTAGGTGCGACCCGGCCTCACCCAAGACGGTGCTGCCTTTACTGTAGGACCCACATTGATGCATGTATTTCATATCCACTTCGTCCATCCGTTTTCCTAGATGATTTTAAGGCATGATCCAAAAAATGAAATAGATCAAGCTCTCAGTTGGACAATACTATTGGAAACAGTGGTGATCGAAATCCCACCATTAAAATGTCCTAAGGTCCACCCTAATGCTTCCATAAATTTTCATCCAACCTTCTGATAAGGTCACACAAACGTGGAGTAAGTAGAAAATATAAATACCATCTTGATCTAAAACTTGTGTAGCCCATAACAAATTTATAATAGTAAATCGCCACCATCTTTTTGGTGTGTGATCCACATGAGATTTTTATTTATTTCAATTTTTGGTTCATGTTATAAAATGAGATGGAAAAAAGGAATGGACGACATAAACGTGGAATACATACATCAGTAATATGTTCTCATAGTAAAGACAGCACCATCTTAGGTGAGGCCCGGGCGCACCTAATCCTCTTCCCATCCGCACTTCCTGCAGATGAACGCAGATTGTATGGCGTGACGTACAGCACCACCGAGCAATGCTGCTTGATATGGTGTGGCTCACTTGAACTTTAGATTTACCTCATTTTTTAGCCTATAGCTTGAAATGGATGGACGGCCTGGATAAAACCCATGCATCATGTGGCCCCTCGTAGCCCCAGCCAGTCTTGAGCTCTGGACAGCTAAGTCTCTGAGGGACAACATGATGCATGGGTTTTATCCACGGTATCCATCTATTTTTCTATGTCATTTTAATCTTAAAAATAATGCAGATCCAAGGATCAAGTAAATCATAAAATGGGAATTCAATGTTTACTATTAAAAACTTCCGAGGGGCTACGAAAGTTTTGTATCAAGGTGATATCTTTTTGCCCTTCCGTATTTATATAACTTTATAAACAAGTTGGATAGTAAATAAAAATCTTGATGAGCCCTATGAAGCATTTAACGGTGGGAACCACTGGCACTCCAGCTTCATATGACGTGGCCCACTTTAACATTAGATCTGCCTCATTTTTAAGCTTATAATCTAAAATGATATGGAGTGTGGACTGTGGGGTGTGTACTAACAACCTAACCAAAAAAAAAAAAAAAATCTAAAATGACATGAAAAAATTGGACAGACCCAATCCGTGCCCTCTGGCGGTGCAGCAACCTGGCAAAGTTCCATGGGCCGTACTATGATGTATGTTATATCCACACCATTCATTCATTTTTGTTATTCATTAGATTATTTTAGGGCATGAACCCAAAAATGAAGCATATCCCAAGCTTTTGTGGACCGTACCACAAAAAGCAGTGGGGATAGTGATCATGACCATTGAAACCTTTCTAGAGCCCACCATGATGTTTATTGGCCGGGAGCGGATTAGATGTGGCTCTTACCATGGGGCCCACCTTAATGTATGTATTCTATATCCATGCTTTCTATTGGCTTTTTTTGAATCATGTTATGCCGTGAGCCCAAAAAAAATGAAGCAGATCCAATTCTTTTGTGGATCATACCATAGGAAACATGAGTGATTGACCATTAATGAGGGGCAAAACTTATGGTCCCTGTGGTGTTTTCAATGACAGGCCGTCAATCCACACTGATTTCTGTATGCATGAGCTATGGATCTATCTCATTTATAGGCTCATGTCCTAGAATGATCTCGCAAAATGGATGAATGGTGTGGATGTAACACATACATCATAGTGGGGCCTACAGAACTTTGACACGTCAACACAACACCAGGGTCCACACAATGGGTATCCCATGTGGATACCCACGGGATAACTTTCTCTAATGTGGGGAAATGATTGAACTTCCATGAAATCTGTTCCATTCGTCAGGTAGACCACTAGTTTGGCCTTGATTCTAGGATAATTCAAAAGTAACCCAATTAAAAGTTATACAAAAACCTCTAAATTTTTGTATTAAGAGGCGCCTAAGTTTTCAAAGGCAAGGATTTAGGATAATTATTTCATCTTGATAAGGCACATATAAGCACCGTGTTGTGCAGCCTACACACAACTAATAACAGACATCCCATCTCAACAGTTTCCTTGTGGTGTAGTCTATTTTAAATCATTGTGTTCATTGGGATTGATGGACCGGGTAGCTCTTATGAAAGTTCCTCCTGCGTGGTGATTGGTTAGCATGTTTCTTAAAAGAATCACGGTAGCTTGACAATCCTAACCGTCCAATTAATAGGGTGCAAAAAGTGATGGCCCAGATGGAACAAATAAATATTAGGTGCAACCATCAATTTGAAATGACTATTCCATTGCCGGCAGCTTTCAAAACGAAGGGCTATCAACCATGCCCACAACGTGATTGCTGAGAGTGCACAATACCAAGTGTTTCCCAAGATTTTGATCTGGCCAAAATTCAGCGCTAGCTCGCACGCTTTTCAGTGAGGAATTTTACAAGAGCCTCATGCCCATATCTAACCCGCTCAGGTACAACTGCTGACCAAGCACACGTGCATGGAACTTTTATGAGATCCCAGGTAGGTCCCAACAGGAAACAGTTGGGATGGGATATCGGCCATTAGTTTAATGTAGGCCCCACTGTGGTGTTTATATTCCATCCAATCTATTCATCTGATTTGCCTCCTAGTATTATAAAATTCAAGTGGGCCATGCGATGAGAATTTAGAACCTTTTGCATTCTTTTAAATTGGGTATGTTGAATCAACCTATTTTAAGGATCTAAGGCTAAAAAAAGTGGTGGCCTACGTATTGGACAGGATGGATTTCATGAACTTAAAATTGTTTCCCGTGTTAGAAAATGTTACCTATGTCTGTTACCCAAGCATTTTTCTTTTTATACAACCGAACTTGTTATTTTTAGACATGCAATGTGCTTTTTATTAACCTATTAAAAATAAAATTACACATGACATGTGTTCAGCCAGCAGGATTTAACTTAATCTTGTTTAACCATTTGAAGTCCACTTTCTAATATGAACACCATATAGAAATAAAATTTGTAAAACTAAAACCAATAGAAACCTAAACTAATCAAGTCATCAACTAATTAACATCAAACCTCAGTTATCATTGACTTTAAAAATGTAGGTCTTCCCTCCTCTTATCTTCTGCCACATCAGCACACGGTGACACTTCATTAACAAAGGCCTAAGTATAAGAGGCAATGGCAACCACCATGCTTGCTATACACTCACAAAATAGTTGTATAGGTGCCTATAAAGTTGGTTGTAACTCATATTAGTAGTATCAGAATTATTTGATCTTATGTTCGTTAGAAAAATAATTTAATAAGCTTTTAAATAAAACTAAATTTACATTATTAAAACATGATTACCCAAAAGTGGATTATTATTTTTTTTTGCTTTAGATGGGATGGGATCCCTTTGCCACTGAAATTTAATACCACATGTACGTGATCTCATACCACCTCATGACATCATAAAATTCGGTTGGTCGAGTGGACTAGAAGCTCAAAACATTCTAGACCACCGAATGTGCTTGGAATGGTGTATAGATGTTACACACTTGACGTGGGGCCATGTCGACCAACCCACATTTGGATGTCAGTACCATCACTAAGACAAAAGACGTAGACCCTCGCATGATCTAAAAATCTAGGCCTTCATATGATTTGACCATGGACGGTATGAAAATCAATGCCGAATATTTATTTGGCCTATTGCCATTGCATCACAGTCAATGGATCCCATCCTAGATTGCTTATCATTCTAAAGAAACATTTTTTCATGTAATGATAACCATTCAAGCTTGACATAGAATGGCTAAAGGAGCACTTAAAGGAAAGTCAGGATTGACAAATTAGGGCCAGAGGAGCCTTGATTTGGCAAAAAGAGCATAAATGCACACGATAACTTCCAACAGCCATGAGTTTATAATGGGTTACTCATTTCATGCATATAGTTTTAAAAGTATTAATTAACAAGCTCTATGCATTAACTAATAACCCAAGGTTCATTAATTTGGACCTAGATTACTTCACAATATTCAATCATTATAAGTGTTCAATTGCAATTTTAAGTTGAAACTAACTATTCTTAGTGTTTTTTTATTTTTTTGGTTATTTGCGGATTTAAGAGTCCCATCAAACACCTTTGTCTTAGTCTTCTAAGAGTTTTTTATGATTATTAATAGAACTAGATATCTTTTTTACTATTTTTGTATTTTTTTCTTATATAATAAGCACATTTGATATATTGTAAGCAGCCATTTCATCCATAATAACAATTGTATTTGTAGTTTTTAAAGATTTTGTCTTTCCATCTGGACTTGGCAGCTACACTTGAAAAGAAGATAGTGATCTTCCCTTTCTTCAATTTTTGCTACCTTAAATCTCCATAGCTTATAAAATGGATGATTATCATATGACCGATATAAATGCAACAGCGTCATCGAGATTTCTGCATTTTAGCTTGCTAACAGTAGTATGGGGTGAACGGACCCCTCAAATTGGTGATTGGATTGTCCCACACTTCTAAAGCAACTATTATATAGTGACCCTATGTTACAGCTAGTTGTATTAAATCATCTCCTCTTATAATTTGTTAAATATGAGTTCAACATTTCCATCTTTTTAGGTATTCAATCTTGGAGAGGAGGCTTCACTTTCAATAACTAGTTCACCAAAAGAAAGCATTTCTATGTTGTGAAATTTTTAGGATAGCTAAAAATGCATACAAGAAGTAGCAATCGTACCAAAAACAAATAAAGAAAGAAATGAAACCACCTTTTAATACCACTTACTACCATCCAATTGCACTGCATCCAACCACCTTGTTAGTGTAGTAGAATAGCAGGGCAATTCTCCTTTGGCAGAAGGTACACACATGGTTCATGAGGCCCACATAACTGCGTTCTTCTCATGTGTGACCCACTGTCAAGGGAGAACTGCTCTGTGATTCGTTGCCTACACATGCCGATCTACATGCTCAACAAAGGTTGGTATTACATTGAGATCTTATATGGCGCTGTACGCTTGACGGATATGCTTGCATGCATTCGGATATGCCAAGAACATTCGAGCGGAGCTTATCTTTCTGCTTTTGGGGCTGCATTCATGGTCCCCCACCACTATTCATAGCATCTCTTGTAAAGCTCCAATGTCGCCTTCTCCATCCATCATATCTTACACGTCCACGTGCACGTTGAATGTGAAACGGAGATGATGGTTGTTAGGAAGCTTGCTAGACCCCTGTAAGGGTGTAAATGGACAGGCTACACCAGTTGTTGTTGAAGCCCAGATGATGACTAGATACCCGGGCCGAGGCCCATCATGGCAGCTTGATCCGCTAGTCAAATGCACGTTCCTATAATGTTAAAAGAGTCGGACCGGGCCTGGCTGCCATACATGGGCTTTATGCCTAAATCCAAACCCAGCTGGCTTGGCAAGATTCATTAACTGGGTCTCCAAGCTATGCCCAGGCCTATCCCATAGGCCCACTCAGACCCAGACCATAGGCCTACGTATTGAAGCACATGCTGGCCTGTGTGCCCAAAAAAGCATGGTCTGGGATTAGGTTCTTTGAGCCTAATAACTAATATCATAAAGCCTCGGGAGCAGCCATCTCTCTCTCTCTCTCTCTCTCTCTCTCTCTCTCTAATCTTTAAGGTTTTATCTCTTGTAATTTTGTTATTCATAGTGCATTATCACTCGGTGCCGTGGTTTTTTCCCATAAGGATTTTTCACATAAATTCAGAGTGTTTTACATTGCATTTTGTTTATACGATTATGATTATTTTGTTTGATTATGCTCTATGTGCTTCCACGAGTCCCATTAGGACCTCATTTGAGGCTTTGGGACGTAGTTTTACATCACTACCCCGACATCCCAAATCACATCTGTTCAACTGATCCTAGCCATTGATTGGGAAACCAATTGTAGAAGACTACAAATTACATTTTCATCGGCATCATCATTTGTGGCATCACCGAGGGTTATTTGAATGAATGCAATCTTGTAAATAAGTCAAGATTGAAAATGAATTTTATTTTTATTTTTATTTTTTATTTTTAATTTTTTTTTCACACACGCACTCACATGCCCACAGTTGTATTTCACCACAGTACTCAACCCAAGACCTAGCGCTGAAACTCCTGTGAGTCTACCACAATGGGCGGACAGCTAACTGAAATCGCTTCCTTATGGCTTATAGTTGTAACTCACAGCTGAAATTTTGTAGGGATACATACGTAGAATGATGGATGCATGTGCGTGTAGTCAAATATACGTACATGGTCGACGCAAGGATAATTGCAATATCGAGCTTCCGCATAGAAGATTCGCGTTTTGGACGGTCCAACGACAGCCACAGAAACAAAGGCCAGAGAAGAGTGAGAAGAATACAGATGATGAGAGATTGAGAGAACATCCTGCGGATCTTCCCTCATAAAAAGTCTTCCTTTCATTTTCTCCGCACCCCTTTTTTGAATGATGCCCAGCTCACCATCACGGTTAGAGACTTCAAGGAACGTGTGCACCGACAAACATCTATATTTTGCATATATGGCACTTGGGTAACGTGATCAGGACCATTGATCCGTTTTTCCACCTTGTGGATGGTTCGTATCCCAAACAGAGGCAATTGGACTATAAACCCAACCCAGACCATGAGCTAAGCAATAAATATCGAGACAAACACTCTAGCCCACCATCCAAATACTCATATCTTTTAAGGGCTCATTTGGATACCACCAAATAAGTTACTTTTTTTACTTACAGCAGTAAAAATACAAAATAAAATAAAATAAAAAAGTGATTTATTTTAGATAAGTTTAGTTTATAATTAATTATCAGTAACTTTTTAAATTAAAAGTACATAATGACTTCAATTTTTTTAACTTTTCTACTTTTCGTAAGTTGTTGAAAAGAGGCATTGGAAGAGACCAAAGAGAGTAGAAGCTCATAAGTACGTTGTTTACCAAATATACTTATCTTCTTAATAAGTAGAAACTAAGATAAGCTACGCGTGGAATAACTAGCTTCTCTTAAGCAACTTAAGATCCAATCTCCCCTTAACGTGAAGAAAATCAGAGTAGCGAGAAAAAACCTACTTGTGGGACCTTTAGGTAGACGTAGTTAAACTGTTGGGCCTGAAACATAGGCCTAGACCCAATCCACCGGCCTCTAGTGTCAACCCAAGCCTAACCGAACACAGTCAGGAAACCGCCCCAGCCAGTCCGTCTCCACTCTATCTCAATTTGTACTTGAAAAAGAAAAAAGAAAACAAATTAAAAATACAAAAATAAAAAGTATCTTTCCATGGCATATACCTTTCGATCATACCCATAAATACCTTCCAATGACCCCATTACTCTGTGTAGCCTACAACCGTGTGGAAGGTGCATTACAGGGCAATACCTCCCTTGGCAGTCGGCCTCTCGATCACATGTGCACCAGCCAGCCACGTGCGACACCAATGTGCCCACTGCCAAAGGAGATTTGCCCGGCAATTCACCTCCACAATTACTTCATTTGTGCACCACACGTGGGAGAAAATGAAGGATTTGCCCAGCAATTCACCACCACAATTACTTCATTTGTGCACCACACGTGGGAGTTAGTCTTCCTTTATGACATAATAGCTTAAGACATTCAAGAACGTTTATCTTATACTGCGGTAAACTATTACTTTTATTCTTTAGAATTCATTTGGTAGAGTCTCCATGCATGCAATTAGGGCCATCAGTATGAGCCGTATGGCGGGCTTGGACCGTTTTCGGCCACAATTGGGCTCACAAGCTAGGCCCGTTCCAGATCCAGGACTAATTTAAAGTCGTTAATTCATTGGCCCGGACTTGGACTGTGTCTAAAGCCCATAGGCGGGCCTAATCCGACCTGAACCGGCCCATTTTGGTTTTAAAGGCTTTTTTACTGACATGAGAATGATTGGCCACCAAAGAGGGTGGCTAGGCTCGAACTTAGGCCATGCATAATCATCATCGGTAGTGGCCCATCATGGGACTTGGCTAGGATTATTTGGGGCTCTGTTTTATTTTGCGGGCGAGGTTGGGACAGACCTCTATCTGGCCCGAACCTCGCCCTTTGACAGCCCTACATGCAATCGGCGTCTTTTCACTTTTGTATTGGTGCAAGATGGGTCTTTTTGGGTCTTTGATTCGGTTGAGTTGTGTGTTATTGTTCTTATCTTTTTCCTGATATGGCATTATCATCATGTGCTGTATTGAATTTTTCTAGTTTAATCATTATGGATCATTCATTTATGTGATGGTCGTCTTTAATTGGTTTTTGAGAAATTAATTTGAAGAGTTCAATTACTGAACCTTTTCAAATTCCGTTATTATAGACCATCTATTTGCCTAACCAATGATCAAATGGTTAAGATCATCTACTCAATCATAGTGATTTTTTTAAAAGAAAAGGGCCATCAAAGGTAGGCTACACATAATGAACTGTCATATCAATAATTGAACATGTCCTATAATAATAGTTATAGACCACCCATTCTCTAAATCATTAATCAGATGGCTAGGATCATTCCATCGGGATGAATTTTTATAAAAATCTGCTATCAAAGGTGGCTCGCACATGTTGGACAGTACAAATCTATAATCATATATTTTCCTGTGCGATTAATATTGGATGGTCAAGATGTTACCTATTGGCCCAATGGGGCCAATATACATATGGGCCTACATGGGCCATTAGGGCCAATGCCCCTAGGGTGGGTAGGGCCACGTGATAATAGGGGGATATCATCATCAGCTTTTAAAACGTAACAAATTAAATTTTACAATGTTAACATGGTGTGTGTGTGTGTATGACATCTAAACCGTCTAACAGGTTGACCCCACCATGTAGATCAGTGTAACGCCCGGATTTCATAACTCGAGTTTTGTACTCATTTTTCGAAATTCCGAGAGTTAACTTATAAGGATAACCCACATTTCAAAGTAATAATTTTTTTTTTTTTTCCTTTTATAAGTATAAGTGAGCAATTACAATGGAAGCAAAATAAACCACATATGGAGGAAGTCTATAAATATATTTCAAAATATATATATGGATGCCCATAGGGCTTATACAAACTAATGACTCAAACTCAAATGAAATAACTAAAAAAAATAGGAATTTTAAAATAAAAAAAAAAATCGCGAGATTATCCAATTCTTCGTGTTCCACATTAAAGTTAACCTATATGTCATTTATATAACCTGCGCCAACTGAATACAGTTTGATAGCGTCAATGGCTATCCCAGTAAGGTATACCCTCCAAGATTATCAAGCGTCACAATAGTCAAGAATGTAATTCAAATATACTCAGGAAATTAAAATATCCAACATAAACTTCATTAGTAAAATATAAGAATGAACAATTTATGTTTTCCAAGTGATATATAGGAACATACCACATGCAATTTTGAAGAAGATACAACTCACATTTTTGAATAACAATTTAAGAAAATATAATATCTAAATTACAATCACCACTCACAAGTACAACACCAACTACATATCCATCTGGAATTCAAAGTATAACATGAAGAGATACAATCCATTCTTCATAAATATAAAAGCAAACGGTTATAATATCTAAACTACAATTTAATGTATGATATATGAAGATATAATCCATTTCACAAACAAATTCAGTCGCCGACTTAATCTTAATTAATGAATGAATGCATGAATGCAATCAGCCTGGGGATGCACATCTAGCTGAACAAATGAATGGACCTTTCAAACAGTCGGCCCATTCATACAGGATATCGGGTCTTTCAAACAGTCGACCCATTCAAAATGCAAAAAGGGTCGTTTGAATAGTACATTGGTCTTTCAAACAGTTGATCAGGCACCCGATAACTCCCACGTGCCATGTATCCATGATTACCCAACCGTTATTAGTCCAATTTACAAACAAAATATCAAGAAGCTCAAAGGTCACTATAAGGGGTGCGCGCAACCCACTATAGGCCGACAACTCGGGCATAGTGTCCATTCCACTATCCCCGGCTCATGAAACTTAAACAAATAAGATTTTAACCCACTCAGATTATAAATGATATTGGTAAAATAAAGAATTTAAGATATTCCATTTACAAGAATCTTTGTAACCAGTGGTCACTCATAATTCGACATATAGACCTTACTATCACAAGTCCATATATACTTTCAACAAAGAGTTCTCCCATATGCCATATTTGCATCAAGTCCTTCAAGGACACCACCAAAATAATACAATCCATAACCCATAAGAACGCAGATAATTCATGAGATGGTAATTCTACAACCATATAACATTTAATTTATTTACAACCGGCCACTAATTATAAGAATCCCTAATATACATATCCATCAACATATAGTATTAGATTTTCAATACAATCCATTAACACCAAACTAATGTCAAAATTAATCTCAATCAATTTAATATATACAATCAAACAAATACACATGTGAATGCTCATCGAAACTAAACTAGAGGAAATAATTCTACATTCAAATAAATCATAACTCTATAGGATTTAGATTATTAATTTTTATAAATCCAGAAATATATTTATATTGTTCTTAATTACAAAGGAATGTGCATATATAAATACAAATCATAATAAAGTGAATATCAACAATTCATGACTCAACTAATTATTCAATTATACATGTAAACTAACAAATTATTAGGCAATTAATTCAAAAGAGGACTAAATTAACTATTGTAATAAAAAGTAAGCTTGAAGTGTGAATCCTCACCTTAAGGTATGAATTTTCTTCTTGCTTAACCTGAGATCGCTGCTGAAGTCAAGGCACCCGATCCTACTAATTTGAGTAGCTTAAATGTGCTCCCGATCTCGAATCTGATTTCACTTGGTGGAACTCAATCTGAGTCCACATGACTCCAATTTGATCTCAATTTGAACTTTAGATAGATGCGAACATAGAATAATTCAAATTTAATAAATAAATTAGACATAACTCTATATAGAAAATCTTCAAAATTTTTATAATCAACTTACTTGAAATGCTTGGCTAGATGCGACTCGACACAACCCAATATAACTCAGACTCATTCGAACCAATGACTAGAAAGGTGTTGTAGCAACTCAAGCTTAACTAAACCCAACCTAACTCGCTGCAGACCAGCGGATTGACTCAGTGAGTCAACTCGCTGGATGGATCATCTTCTTCTCCGCTCCTCTTCTTCTTCCTTTATTTCCCTTTTCTTTTCTTCTTTTTTTACTTCCGTTATGGAGTTCCAACAAGACCTGGACCCGATCAGATAGTGAGTCAGAGATCTGCCTCGATTTGAACTGTGTTGACTCGGTGACTCACCCTACTTCCCCTTCCTTTCTTTATTTTCTTCCTCCATCATCTTCTTCTTTTCTTTTTGTTACCATTAATGGTACAAGAAAAATCTAATCAACAACGTTACTAACTGTACACTTCTTTTTCTTAAAAATACACATGTATATACAAGTGTATAAGACTAACTACCAGAACTAGGGCTATTACAATACGATTCAGCAGTAATTAGTTGATGTCCAGATTCATAATACTGCGTTTCTGGATAGCCGATCTAGTGGGCCACACAGTAAATACATCAGGACCCACTGCTGTAGAAACAGGGACGGTTAAAATAAGAATACAACATCCCAAATACACACACACACACACACACAACCATTGGACATAGCACAAGAAGCAAAGAATGCAGATTAGGAAGCGAGACCCTCACCATAAGGTAAGAGGTTTCAAATCCCCACAGAGGGGTTTTAAATCCAAAGTGAAAGCTTGGATTGCATTTAAAATCCTTTCTAGAGTTGCATGTGTGTGACATGTGTGTCACTAGGTTATTAATCTAGTGGGCACATATCTTACTGACAATATCCCAAAATAATCAGATTATCAAATATTGCATCACGATAATTCCTTTAATATGATGATCTACGCCATCCAAATATTGTCCATGCAATCAACGGTAAAAAATCGTTGGTTAACTTGGATATGATCTTGTGCTTGTGGCTCATTTGAGACTTGAATTTCATCATTTTTTTGGTAAAGTATATATTTCAATGCGCTTATTATAATCAATAGGTCAAACATTACATACATACATTTTTTAGAAATATTAAAGTTGATTTAGTAATTAAATTCAAATCCTTACAAATATATTATGCATAACTACTTTTGGATCGCAAGGAATTTCGAATAAGGTGCCAAACACAATAAGAGGATTTCAAATCTTTTGGGTTTTGAATCCAGCAGGTTTCAAATCTACACTCCCAAATAGGCCCTTAAAGAAATGCCACATACATACTATATCAGAAAACTTTCTAGGCAAAAAAAAAAAAAAAAAAAAAAACAAGCAAAACAAACTGAAGAAAAAGAAGAAGAAAAAAAGTTGTCCCCATATCTAATCACCAATCAAACTAGGGTGAGCTGCTCACCACCTAATACGCATTCCCAGTTAGGTCACACATCCCAACGTGCATTGTCTAGTGAGGCACTCACCACCCTTTACCTTGATATAAAGAGTCAGTGGTGCTCACTACGATGTACGTGTTTTATCCATGCGGTCCATCTCATAAAAAAAGGAGAAAAAAATCAAAAAAGGCTTATTTTATAACAGAGTTCAAAATTGAAGCATATCCAAAGCTTAAGTGAGCCACAACATTGAAAAGGCAGGTTAACAGCTTAGCAGGTGAGGTGCATAAAACTTAGATGTGTGTTAGTATCATCTATGTTTTTTTAGCTCATTTTAAGGCGTGGACCTGAAAATGAGGGATAACCAAATCTCAAGTAGACAATAGCATAGGAAAATGGTGTGATTGAACGCCCACCATTAAAAACTTCATAAGGCCTACTGTAATGTTTATTTGTCATCTAACCTTTTTATCAGGTCACTGAGAATTGGATGAAGGGGAAAAACAAATAGCAGCCTGATCCGAAACTTTTGTAGCGCCAAAATCTTTTTAGGGTGGAATTCAATCCTTACCATGTGACCTACTTGAGATTTAGATTTGCCTCATTTTTAAAGCCATGCCCTCAGTGATCTGGATGGATGGAGTGGATATACAAAAAGTACATTGAGGTGGGCCCCACAATTGAGGCCACCACTAAAGTAGTTTTTTTGTTTTCACAAACACACTGACATGATCACTCGAACCATGACCTCAGCCGTGAAACGCACTCTATGCGGCACAAGGGTCACACTACGCATTCCACCACATCGGAGAGAATTTTGGGTCGTGGGCCACCGTAGTAGACAAATAAATGAACCGTCCTTCTCACCGTACGATCGTGACATAAACCCAATACAGTGGCTCGCATGTTCAAAAGGTATCACGTAATAAACCACCGCCAGGTAAAAATCTCAGCGATCGACTAGACGATCTTAACTCTCCAATAGATGACCCTACAAATGGACGGGGGAAAAGAATATCAGCCCCTATTGTCAATACAGAACGTGAAAAAGGTCAACCAAACGTATATGTTGGAGTAGGATCATCCATCCTGTCAAGTAGTTGGGCAAACACAATATGACCCACCTGATGAGTGGTCCATATCATGGAAGGTGATTCGCGCTGTGGTTAGGTTAGATTTCACCGTTCACAACAGAGAAAACTTGTGACCGCGCAACAGGGGCTAAATGCAAAGTGGTCCCATCTCGCTCAGTTGCAAGTGGGTTGGACCAGACCGAAGCGTGTCCATCTCGAGCCCATAAGGTAAGAACTTGAGTCCAACCCCCAGACCAGCCCATCAGCGAAAAACTTCGGCTCGGTCTTGTGGGGCCACCACAAAATATATTCCACGCCACGTACACATAGGTAGGCCGCACGATAAGTAACTCGACTTCTAAACACGTGGCAAACATATGAAAAATATCCAGTTCATCAAGTAAGCTTTACGTTTGGTAGGACGTGTAACAAATATCAGATATGAACATAGTCCAAATCATTGTACTGGATAACTTTGAGGAAGAAAATGGACGGTTGAAAAGAAAATCTCAACAACCGTTCTTTGGACTCGACTTTTATTATTTGTGTCCCTTTTAAAAAATTATCTAACACGAGGGTTTGGACCGTCCACACTGTTTGAAATGGGGAAATCGGATTGTACTAAGTTACTCAGTACACTCTTATTGTACTGAGTAAACTCTATTGAGCCCACTAGGAATTATGTTGTTTATCCACGCTGTACATCCGTTTTTCCAGCTTATTGAAGGGGTTGAAACTAAAATTAAAGAATATCCAAAATCTCAAGTGGACCATACCATGTTTATTTGTCATCCAACCTGTTCATAAGATTAAAAAAAGAAAAACATGGATAAAAGGAAAACACAAATATAAACTTGATCAAAAACTCTCCTGGCCCTTAAGAATGCTTCAACGGTAAACTTTCTATTCACATTATTTCCCGTGGTGTGGTCCATTTGAGTTTAGATATGCTTTATTTTTAGGCTGAAGCCCCTTAATAATCCGATATAATGGATGGAAGGAGTGAATAAAATATATAAATCACAGTGAACCCCACAGAGTTTACTTGATACGCTTAGCGTACTGAGTTAGAGTCACTCGCTATGCAATCCGCTTCCTGAATTGGGGATATGGCTCACCCAAGATGAGCTTACCTGTTTTGGTACATATTTGCCACGTGTAGAAAGAGCGAGTGATTTGCAAGCTAAGCCCGAAAAGATGGATGGGGATTCCCTGCGAAAGGCTTTTGCAGGAAGCTCCTGCGCTGGGAACTTAGGTGGGACCGAGGTGATGTTTTTGAGAAATACACTCCATTCCTCCGTTTTGTGAGCTTAATTTAGGACATTTGGTCAAAACGGATTCGGATCTAATACTTAGGTGTGCCAAAAACGTGAGTATTGAACTTCAACAGTAGAAATATTCATATGGCCACAGAAGTCTTAAATAAGGATAATATTTGTGTTTTCATTTCATCTCAATATTAATGACGTTATAAACAGTATAGATGGCATATAAACAACATTGTTGACGTAGGAACATTCAATGGTAGGAATTTCCCTACACACATATTTCTTTAGTATGGCCCACTTGAGTCTTAGACCCTACTCAAATTTGGTCTTAAGTCCTAAAATGGGCTCAAAAAACGGATGAACGGGTTGGATTTCTCACAAACATCACGGCAGGCCCTACCTAAGTTTCCACCGCAGGAACTTCCTGCGAAAGGCTGGCAGGAAATCCGCGTCCGGAAAAGATAATGAAAAGCGTTCTAGATTTTGACTTTAACTAAAGAGAACGTGACGCTCGCATAGGGAATTCTTCCTCATGTGCAGATTTCAATTAATTAATTACCCTCACGCGCCAACGGATCTCTTTAAACTTATTATATTCATGAGATAGGGTCAGATGCAGCAGCTGTATGCTACAGCTTTTCTTTTCTGCCAACTTGTCTAACGCATAAAATATTGTCTCCTTCGAAAATGTGGGCCAACCCATGATGATCATATATATTAGATAAAATCCAGGCCGATCCACTTTTTTAGCAGGATAAAAATTCAATATCAATAGACAGTCGATGGTATGACTTTGTGTGATGGTGTGGCCCGTTAAACGAGTGGATTAGACTACTCTTTGTACCAGATAATTATCATATTGTAACCAACATTTTGTAAGGATGGGATTATTCTATATATTTGTGACGCGTTTGTGAGAAAAATGGTTGAATCATATCTTAGGATACAGCACCTGTATTTTATGGATGGAAACTGATCAGTGTGAACGCTGATTGCCTCGTGTTCCTGCCAGGCCTGTACATCCAACCAAGCTGAGTCGAGGTAGGCCAAGCCTGGCTTTTTTGGCTTGCCAGACTTTTTTGGCTCACCCTCAGCTCAACACTAAAACTTAACTTGTTTGCTAAAACTTTCGAGTAAAGGTAGTGGTTTGAGTTGAGTTGAGTTAACCTCGAGTCAAGTCCAGCTTACCAAGGATAAGGGAAAGAAAAAGAAGGGATAGAAATAGGCAGGGTCGGAAAGATTTTTTTAATAAAAACTTTAAAATTTTATTTTTTTATTTAACTTAAATATATATATTATATATTTAATATTAATATAATATATATAATATATATTATTAAAATATATTACTTAAGCTGAGTCGAGCTCAAGCCAAATCGAGCTTAAGCTCAACCTTCGAGTCGAGTCGAATCAAAATACACCATGGTCAAACTTGGCTTAAATTAAACTTCAACTGCTCTAGTAAATAAGCTTGACTCGCCTTGAGTTAGCCTTTTAAGCCAAGTCAACCCGAAAGGAAAAAAGTCGAGTCAAGTGAGCTTTTCGAGATAACTTGACTCTTATACAGCCCTGATCCCTGCCTAGACGAAGGTAGATGCTTTATGGGGCCCACCATGATATATATGTTTTTCCATGCCATCCATCTATTTTAACCGTTCATCTCAGCATGAGTCTAAAAGGAGACCCATCCAAGCCTCAAATGGACCACACCACAGAAGTAGTGGCCATGATGATAATGACACCCATCGGTGAAACCTTTCTTGGGACCACCGTGATGTTTTTTTGCAATCCAACTTCTTCATATGGTCACGTAGATCTGGGTGAAGGGAAAACACAAATATCAGCTTGATTAAAAAATTGTAGCTCCCGGGGAGTTTTTAATGGTAAGCATTCAATCCTCACTTTGTGGTCCACTTGACCCTCGGATCTGCCTCAATTTTGCAATCAGAAGCTAAAATGGTCTGAAAAAATGGATGGACGGCGAGGATAAAAGGAATACATCACGGGGGCCCCAGAGACCCAGCCTGTACCGAGTCCTTCCATGCAAGGGCAGATCTAATCATTTCCCCATCAGTACAGCACAAGTACTTGAACTTGTTGTCCCATCAGATTTCTTTCGCCAACAAGCCATCTTTTTAGGAGATCCGTACCATTCAAACGTTAGAATCCACCATAAATATCACATGTCACGAAAATCAGGCCCGTCCAATCATCGGGTGGGTCATCCTTGAATGTTAGTCATCTGTGGGTTGTTCAGATGATAAGCAGAACAGCCTGAATTTCTTTACAGGTGATCTTTGGGTAGAACGTACCATGAAACATTTTCATGGTGAAGATGTTCTACACAGCTGACATGTTAGCAGAAAAGACCTGGTTGGATGACATGTTAGCATACTCGCGACTGTGCCTATACTTGGGAGAAAACACTTGGGTACCTCGCGGTCGGTACCCACCGTGGTTACTTTCGCTGACGTGTGAAAAAAGTAATTAACAGGCACGAAATCCGCGCCGTCCATCACCACTAAAAACCCTTAGCAGGACCAAAAATCATGATGAATTACAGTTCATGTGGACCACCTTGAAAATTTATGCCTAAAAGCTCTAAATGATGCAGAATGGCCCACCTGAGTTTTAGAATACTGTGATTTTTGTGAAATTATTTATTCCTGATTATTCACATCAAATGAATGGATTGGATGTCACTATAAACACCACTGTAGGTCTTACATTTACTAATGGTGGACGTTCCATCCAAACTGCTTCCTGTGTTGTGGGCTATTGAGTCTTTGATGATCACGAATTTTGGTTCAATGGTTAAAATGATTCATAGTACCTGGTGGACGGGGTGGATTTCACGGAAGTTGCATCGAAATTGCTCTCGTTTTGCAAAAGTAGGAAATAGTCTGCGTACTGACCCAGTACCTACAGCGTACTTAGTAAAATCTATGGGGCCCACCGTTATGCATGTCTTATCCATGACGTCCATCCATTTTACCAGCTCATTTTAGGCTATTATCACAGAATTGAACTATATCTGAGGTTCAGTGGACCACATCATGGGAAACAGTGGGTATTAAACGGCTACTGTTGAAAACTTCTTGAGAGCCAAGAAGTTTTATATCAAACTGATATTTTTATTTTCCCTTCATCATCCATGTCTGTGTGACCTTATGAACGGTTTGGATGACAAATAGGTCAGATCCTAAGAAAGTTTCAAGGACGTTATTGTCCCCACTGTTTCCTTAGGTGTGGTCCACTTAGAGCTTTGAATATAATCTAATTTTATTATCATACCTTAAAATGATCTAAAAACAAGATGGACGGCATGGATAAGACACATACATCCACCGTAGGCCCCACAGAGTTTACTCAGTACGCAATCCGCTTCCGCCAAAGTAACTCCGGTAGGTACCTACAGCGAATTACCATACCGTGGCCCATATCCGGGTCAATTTTGAATTTCTCAAGGTTTTTGTCAGGATGCAACAACCGTGTGAGTTTAAGCACGTGGAATTGATGCGGAAATCAAACTACTCGGTTCTCACTGCTTACCAGTCTCACCACTCCGTGGGTTATTATATCCCGGGGTTCCAAGTCTCAGACCACCCCTAAGGACGGTGGATATTACATAAAGGCCCTGCATTTTGATCCTCGACCTGATGATATGTACAGTATGCTCGGGTTTTCGGCTTGGACTAGTAGGGCCAATCTTTCAGGGATCCAGATCTTTTGTTCGTTAGACCATGCCCCACAGATCTCATTGACGTGGAAGCGGATTTCGTGTGCTGGGTTGACGTCAACAAATTCTGTGAGCCTCATCGTTATGCGTGTGTTGTATCCACACCGTTCATCATCTTATCTTCAAAATTACAATTATAGAAAAAAATACTATTTTTATTTTTAGAGTTTTAAAATTTTTATTTTAAAAAATTGAATGTAATCATTTTAGAAATTAAGGTTAATTTAGATGCTTGTAATTTTGACAAAATTTGTTATTATAGGTAGTTTTTATTCCAGTTGAATTAATATTTTCATTAAAGTTTTCTTTATTAATAATTTAATTAAGAAATCATAAATACATTATTTAATAAAAGATACTAATCTTTTCTTTTACAGTTTTTTGACCTTTTAACAGTAAATCTTCACTATTCCAAATGAATTATTTAAAATTAAATGTTATTTTATGGGAAATATAGCCTAACTGTTCTCGGGATTAGCTTGGGCTGACGAGCATATATTCCCGTGCTCCCTTACCCAAAAATACTAGAGCTCACTTCTTTAAGGACACGCTAAGGAGGTAATTGGCCCATTGAAGTTGAGGAAAAGATTGTTGAGGGGAGACATAACCAACGAGAAGATGAGTTCAATTTTCGGCTTGTCTCGTCCAATACAAAACTCTCAACTCCTTATAACAATCCTTGATTGACTAACCTTTGAGTTCAGTTCAGCTCAACTTGACGCTCGGCCCAATCCCAATTGATCAGCAAGTTCGGCTCAACTCAGTTTAGGTCAACTTTATTCAGCTATCAGAGCTCCAGGGTGACCGTTGATACCCATGACTTACATAACTTATCAGTGCGTAATTCCAGGGTAACTGTCCACATTTACCACTTGCGCACATCTCGCCCAATGGTTAAGATCATGCCTAAAATTATGGACCACCTTATCCTATAAAATATTATAAATACGAAGACCATTTGCATAAAAAGGTACACAAAATTTCTTGCCTTAACCTTCCAGCACGATTAAGCTTAGATTCCTAGCTTGACTTTAGCATTGAAGGTGTTAGGAAAGAAAAATGACATGTCCGAAAATTCAGTATAGAACAAACCGAGATTGCTTGGATTGTCCGAAGCGACAGACGAAATTGAGAATAAAATACCAGAGGAGAGACTTAGCTCGGAACTGTGTGATTTGAATCCCGACCGAAGCTGAAAAGTCGAGAACCATAGGCATAATATGAAAGACGCATGAAGTTGACTCAGCTAAAGAGTCAGCCATGTTTAAAGAGACCAAGTGAGGTCCTAAAAGCTAAAAGCCAAATAACCGACCATAAAACTGACCTACAAAAAGGCAGTTAGTGTCGTCTTCGGAGTAATAAGGGACGTCAAGATTAACCTGACTCTGTTTCGTCCGACAGTAGGCAAAGCTCCCCCTTTGGAAGCCAGCCGATGCAGTAATATACGCTGAGGCCGAGCCAAGCAAAGAAAATGTGGTGTAATATTAAATATCATACTATGTATTGTAAGAGGATCCGACCCCGAAAAACTTGAAATCGGAAAATATCTCTAAACAATCGGAAACGAAATCAAATCTCCCAAAAATACGGGAGAGAATCCCCATATGCTGGGACTGCTTATGCTTATATAAAGAAAGTTCTCCAGAAGGCAAAAGTACGTAAAAAAAAAATAAAAACTTCAGAACCTCTTCTTCTAAACTCTTACTGACTTAAGTATCGGAAGTTCTCCGGTTCTAGCCAAAGTTCTATTTTTCCTTATATTTCAGAAAATAAGCTTGGAAAGAGGTAGATCTAGTTTTTTGCATCAACAAAAGGGTCTCCTAATCTAGCTGAGTCACCTTTGCTCTTTTCTCGAGCAAATGCTCAACTGTCTAAAGAGGGATCTAAATTCTTACATCAACATTAAACATGTTTAAAGCTGAATTATACCATGCAATACTTAAAAGTAAGTTCGATTTTAATGAATGTTTTGAGTTTCCCTTGGCCTTTTTTATCCCAATCATGCTGAGAATGCATACGTGGCATAACCTACGGGAAGAGCCTTCCCTGCCAACCCACCTTACAGGCTGACAGTTTTGATGGTGACTGCGGACCTTCCAAGAGCCCCCGTGGCTCAAGGTAGAGCACATCACACCTTTCAAAGGTTGGAAGCAAAAATTGTTAATGGCCCACCATTTGGGGGGAAAGTGATGGGCCGGTCAAATTATCATAACGTTGGTGAGAATTACAAACCATTGATCTGACAACCCCAAACGCGGGGACCACATATCAATAACTCGCTTGATAGGACAATCCTATAGAGCGTAAAGAGGGAAATATAACAGCAGTACACATCAGATGGCGAAGCGGACGAGCTTTGGAGGGTTAGGATCCTCCAGCGGGGGAGATGTTGGGAGTGTGGTCCATCTGCTGTGAGGCCGATTAGATCAACGATCTAGATCATTACACACGTCCTGTGACAAATGTCTAAAAGATCAAGACCGTTCACCCAGCAGGTTTCCCCATTGGCCGTGGCACAAAAGTCATCCCAACTGTTTAATTACAGTGGATTCTAACAATGGGTCAACTCTATTTAATCATCCGTTTCTTCTTCTCGACCGAGCAGTTAATCCCTTTAGATCATGACCCGGTAGAACCCTCTAGAAAAACGGTACAGATCTCACACACGTGCGACACCTTTGATTGGAGACTTTCATCGGACTTCCGCGTTACTTCCGGCTCGCTGAAGTTAGGACGCGGATTTCCTGCGCTGGTAAATTAGGTGGGCCCACTGTGATGTTTGTGAGAAATCCTCCCCGTCCATCCGTTCTGTGAGTCCATTTTAGTACATGTAAACAAAAATGAACCGCATCCAAAGCTCAAGTTAGCCAAAAACGGGATAATTAAAGTCCACAGTTGAAATATTTGTGGGGCCACAGAAGTTAGCATCGACGTCATCCTTTCAAAGAAAGTAAAACGCTGGCGTGGCTGAGCGTAGGCATACGGGGGGCCGCTAAAGCTTCTGTGAGGCGAACTAGTGCATGTGGATGAGATCCACACCGTCCATCAGGTGCGCCCGTTAAAATTTTTCCATGATTCCAAGCAATACTAAAAAGTGTAAAGATGCCTAAAACATTTAAATTCACATGGTGTTGTCCATCTAAATTTCAAAACAGTGTGATTTTTGGAAATTCTCTTAATCCCGGTGACCCACATCAGAGTAACGGATTAGATGTAATATATAGAACACGTTGAGTGCCAAAGTCTGCTAATGGTAAGCGTCTCATCACAAATCTTCCCTACGGTGTGGCCTACGTAAGTTTTGGAACGGCCTAAATTTTAGATTGGGCGAGGAACATGATTCCATTCACCTAATGGACGGGGTGGATCTTATAAAAAATTTCACCCACGTGCCGTTCGGTCAGTCGTAGGCACGCCACTGTCCACGTAATCAGGCAGCCGCTTATATTAAACCGTCCTGCTTCTTTCCGGACGCGGATTTCCTGCGAAAGGATGCTGGTGGGGCCCACTGAAATGTATATGAGAAATCCATTCCGTCCATCCATTTTTCGAGCTCATTTTAAGACGTTCAGCAAAAAACGAGGCGGATACAAAACTCAAGTGGGTCATTGGAGAGTGAAAATTAGGAAAAGAAGTTCATGCAGCTGAAACTTTTTTGGGCTCCATCTTGATGTTTATATGCCATCCAAACCGTTTATAAGGCCATTTCCAATTGGATGAAGTGAAAACAGCTAACATATATACCGATACAAAACTTTTATGGCCATTAAAATGCCGCGTCCTTCTTTCCGAAATTGGTGGGCAATTTCGCAATTTAATTGCAAAGCAGGGTTTATTCATTACGGCAGCTGTTTATATTAAACCTTCCTGATGCTGGTTTACGAATATCCACATCTATTCTTCCAAATTGCTTAGGATTCTTCTCCTCCTTCTGGCTTTCCATGGAAGAAAAGCAGTTCCTATCCCTCTTCGAAATCTACTGGTTTTACAATAAGATCTTCACCCAACCATCTTCTCCTCTTCCAATCGAACCAACTCAAGAAAAAACCAAAACCCAGATTGAAGAACTCGCCATCTTTCCCGTCGGTAGCCTCCACCGTCGATCTTTCAGCAACGATTCGAGCTTCAAATCCGACCCATTCTTTCCAAATTCAGTCCTTCAACAACACAAACTCGACACCATCCTCTCCGGCAAAGAGATCGAAGAAAACCCAATTCAGGAAACAGAACAAGAAGCCTGTAAACCGTCGAGAAAGTCGGTATTCCGTCGCCAAAAGAAGACTACCAAGAGCTTGTCTGATCTTGAATTTGAAGAATTGAAGGGATTTTTGGATCTGGGTTTTACGTTTTCTGAAGAAGAGATGGATACGAAGCTGGTTTCAATCGTTCCGGGGCTGCAGAGATTCGGAAAGAGTCGTGGGGAAGAGGAATCTGTTGATGGAAGAGTTGTTTCCAGGCCTTACCTATCAGAAGCATGGGATGTTAGGAGCAGAGAGGAAGAAAACCCATTGTTGAATTGGAGAATCCCAGCCGTTGGAGATGGAATTGATATGAAAGATCATTTGAGGTCTTGGGCCCATGCTGTTGCATCAACGGTTAGATGAAGAGATTGATTGCTAATGCAACATGACCCTCTTTTTTTTTTCTTTTCTTTTTTTTTCATATTTATCTGATTATATCTTTTTTCTATTTAATTTTTCTTTTCTTTTTTCCTTGTAAATAAGGAAATCTTTGTAATGATCTGGTTTTGGTCGGACCATGTTTTGGGGGAGATTCTTCCACGACATTGTCTGTATCTTTCTAGAAAGGTTCTTCAATAAACCACAAAAGTGCCACTATACAAATGTGTTTTCGTATTGGTCAGGTTAACAAAACCTGTAGGTCTAGAGTTGCTGCTCCGAAACAGGGGGCTAGTTGTGAGGAAGTGGATTGTGTCCTGACTTGCTTGGACTAGTCCAGGCAAGGGCTTTGTGGGACCCACGTTGATGTGTGGGTTTCAACCATTCCGTTCATCTTTTCTTTTTTTTCTGATAATTTAAGGTAATGAGCCTTACAATGAGCCAGATGGAGAGTTTAAGTGGAGTACAATGCACGAAGCAGTGGTGATAATGTTGTTGAAACCATCCTAGGGCTGACCGTAATGTTTATTTTTTATCCAACTTGTTCATGAGGTCACATAGACTTATATAAACCCGTTTACACTTGGCCAATCACAACCTGATGGAATGGTTCAAAAGGTACCACGTGGCAGTTATCCCATATACGGTGTACGTGAACTTTAAAATGAGAAGCCGGAGTATAAAATATTAGGGCTTTATCAAAATTAAATTCTTTACAAAGTTAGAGTCTCATCAGAGCAAATTTCTCTCTCTATAATAATTAATTATTAAAGCACAATAATTAATTATTAGAGTATCGTTAGAAGCAAGTTCTGTAAAGCAAGAGCCTGAGGACGGCTGCAAACCTTCATGCACATCGGACTATGCTTATATAGAGAATCAATGAGATATATAAAATCAATGTGCAATTAAAAATTCACACGAAAACTTACACGTCCACTGCCTCCACAAGCTTATAAAAGCAACATTTGATGAAGAGCTCAACACACCAACTGTGCCATCACACACAATGCAACATTAAATGAAGAGCTCAAGTCATCAACTGAGCCATCGCACACACTCTCTCTTACAACTCAACGTTGTTCTATCCTAGTTTAAGCATGTCCTCCACTTCTGTCAAGTAATTTGCTACAGCAAGTTCAAATTTTAGTATAACTTAGACTGTCCAGTACGCTTAGAAGTAGTGTAACTATTCATGGCCATCATCGTCGGATCTCCAATAAATTGAGTTCATACTTAAAAGATCACACTTGTTACATCTTACTAGCCATTCACCTTGATTGTTTGCTCACACAAACAGTTGTAGGTAATTCATCTTTATTTTCTTTACTTATTTTATGTTCCCATTGATTTTATTAATTTTGATTCTATTAATCTTAATTCCTAATTAATAAAATTAATGACTGTTATGGAAAATCCGAGCTCATGATACAACGCTGGTCCAATTGTCAGGCAGAACCGAGGCGTGACTCCTCCGACCTGTTTCAAAACGCAACCCGTCCGAGCAGCCGACACGGCTGAGATGCAGCTCAGGACAGTCCTCATATTCCGACCGGATGACCTGCCCTCCACTCGACATGACCAGCCAGGCCAACTACGATGGGACCGGCTTAATAGGACGGATCAAGCAGTATTAGATACTGGACTCTTCACTCCGTAGTCGGATGGTCCGAGCCGAATAGTCCTTTACTCCGTGGTCGGATGAGCTGAGCCGAGTCGGTATTCAGAGGCGCATACCTCATTCGCGAAACATGGAAACTACCACAACCGAACGTGGCCGATAACTTCGTTCGCAGATACGCACTACTCGCCGGATACACTACACGATCAATAGATTATGGACGGTATCTTCATGATCCGGAAATTCCTCTGATCGTGCCGAGATTATCGGATCCAGACCATCTCACAGGAAAGTATAAATAGCACATCACACCATATCTACAGGTACGCAATATCGAGCTCTCCTCCTCGACTTTCTACCTAGACCCCGATTCCCTTGTCTTGACTTAGGCATCGGAGGGTCCCCCAGCTTAGCCAGGGTCACCTTTGCCCGTTTTCTTGGTGTAGGTTTCAGGGACAACACGTGGAGAGCGACGTGGAGAGAGGGCCGACCAGATTTTAACCTCAGAATTTTTTGGCGCCGTCTGTGGGAACCCGAAACTAGAAGTCAGGTTCTCATTCACCTAAGCAATGGCGAGGAAGAAAAAAGCTATAGTTATGGAATAGGTACCAAGCGAGCAGGCTCGGCCATCATCAACACTTCATGCTGAGTCCGCACCAGGACCTTTTCAACGTTCTCGTAACCAGTCGAGTAAATACCGCGCCATGCAGAACGAGATCTAGGCCCTGCGTGACGAGATCAACAAGATGAAGCAGCAGAGGGAACCAGAGTCATGTCCGGTTCAAGAACAGCCTATTCTCGAACCGGTGGGACTATTCGTGGAGACCCGCTCTGTGCTAAGGAGTGTAAGACCTGAAGCCCCCCAGCATTCAGGGGTGCCGCGTTCAGGATAAAACCCTCCTACGGTGCACGTCGAGGGATCCGCGCGGAATGCTGCTACCCGGGTTCCCACAACTGTTCATTCTGCTACATCCGCTCTGCCGCCCACGGACCTCCGTCATCAGTTAAAACAGAGGAGAGAAGGGAGAACGTCGGAGGTCGAGGATACCCCGGAGGTCGTCGCGAAAAATAGAGACCCATGGGAGGCACGATTTACGGAGTTGAAGGATAAGTTCCTGACATTGGAGAAAAAGCAACAACAAACGACAGTCCCAGCCACGATACAGGCGATGATGGAAGAGACCGATCCTCCCTTCACCCTAGCCATCATGGCTGAAGTGATGTCGCAGAGGTTTCGGATGCCTCCCGTCATCCAGTATTCAGGATCTGGAGATCCATCCGAACACCTGGAGTCCTAGCGATCGTGGATGCAGATCCAGACTGCAATGGACGCAATGATGTGTATGGAGTTTTCCATCACCCTCACAGGATCTGCTCGGATTTGGTATCGCCAGCTCAAGCTAAACTCCGTGGGCTCCTTCGCAGAACTAAACCGACTATTCCTTACACAATTTATAAGTGGTAAGAGAAGTCGGAAACCTAACACCCACCTGCTTACCATCAAGCAGGCTCCGAAGGAGTCGTTAAAAGACTACATCGCCCGTTTCAATGAAGAGGCGTTACATGTCGAAGACTATGATAACAAGATGGCTCTTGCTACCATCCTAAGCGGACTGAAGGAAGGAAAGTTCGCCTTCTCCATCGGCAAAAATCTTCCGAAAATGCTAGTGGACTTCATGGCGAAGGCTCAAAAGTACACCAACACCGAAGAGTTCACTAACGCCCGTAAAGGACTACAAGTCGCTGACTCTGCAAACAAAGGGAAGAGGCTAAGGAACGAAGACTCCCAGCCGAACGGTAAAAGGACCGATGACCACGCTCCCTGCGATCGTCGACCGAGCCGTAGGCCAGAGGGAAAATTCCGTTCCTATACTCCTCTCAACACATCTGCCGAGCAGATTCTGCTAGATATCCGATGAGACAGGCTACTTAATTGGCCAGTCTACATGAGAACTGACCCCGAGCAACGGGACAACTGAAAATTTTGTTGCTTGCACCGTGATCATGGGCATAACACGGACGACTGCGTGGACCTGAAAGACGAGATCGAGTCCCTCATCCGTAAGGGACATCTGCGTCGTTACACCAAAAGAGAAAGGTCCGCTCGAAGAGAGGAGTAGTAGCGAGAAAAGCCAAATAACCCCCTAGAGGAACCAGTCGAAATTCGTACTATCTTCGAGGGTTCAGCTGGGGGAGGGGATTCAAATAGGGCTCGAAAAGCCCATTCTCGGAGATCCGAACCGGAACATCACATTCACTTGACGGAACGTCCCAGTAAGGAACTCCGAGTCGCTCCGTGCAGCCTGACCTTCACGGAAGACGATGCACGCGGGATCCAGCATCCACACGATGATGCGCTAGTGGTTACCATGACCATTGTGAATCACAAGGTGTTCCGCATCCTGGTCGACAACGGGAGTTCGACTGATGTTATGTATTCTGAGGCGTTCGAAAAGATGAGAATTCCACGGTCTCGGCTCCGACCCGTGAAAACTCCCTTACACGGCTTTGCCGGAGAGAGAGTAATCTCCGAAGGAGCTATCTCCCTCCCAGTAATAACGGGAGAAGTGCAACATCAAGTCACACTTCTGGTGAACTTTTTAGTTGTCAATGTTCCATCTGTCCACAATGCAATCTTGGGCCGACCCTCCCTCAATGCAATGAGAGCGGTCGTCTCAACTTACCATCTGATGATGAAGTTTCCAGTCGAAGGAGGGATTGGCTATCTCCGAGGCGATCAACGCGAGGCCCGAAGATGTTATGTTATAGCGGTTAGGAAAGGAGCCGCTAAACAGGCTCTCATCGTGGACGCCTTGGACCCCCGAGGACTAGCAGAAAGTTTGTCAGTCGAGGATCTGAAAAAAGTTTCCCTCGATGAATCAGATCTGGGTAAGACTGTCCAGATCGGGTCATCATTGAATTTTGAGCGGAGGAACGAACTATTAGCCTTCTTGAGGCAGCATCGAGATATCTTCGCATGGTCACATGCGAATATGTCAGGGATCTCTCCTGACGTGTTGGTTCATAGGTTGAACGTGGACCCAGATCATAAGCTGGTTAAGCAAAAGAGAAGGTTGTTTGTCGCCGAACAGTATGAAGCCATTGCCGAGGAGGTATTCGTCCTGCTCGATGCGGGCTTCATAGAAGAAGTATACTACCCTGACTGGATAGCGAATGTGGTTCTCGTCAGGAAATTCAATGGGAAGTGGCGGGTCTGTGTAGACTACTCCGATCTGAATAAAGCATGCCCTAAAGATAGCTTCCCGTTACCTCGGATCGACTAACTGGTGGACAGCACAATCGGGCATGAGCTGCTCTCGTTCCTGGATGCTTATTCCGGGTATAACCAGATCGCTATGTATCCCCCAGACAGGCAGAAAACGACCTTTGTCATGGACAGAGGACTCTACTGTTACCGGGTCATGCCGTTAGGCCTGAAAAATGCTGGGGCAACATACCAGATGCTAGTGAATCAGATATTTTCTAGCCAGATTAGGAGCACCATGGAGGTGTACGTGGACGACATGTTAGTGAAAAGTACCCAAGCCTCCAACCACCTTGTCGACCTCGGAGAAACATTCAGCGTCCTCCGAGAATATCAGATGAAATTGAATTCCGTTAAGTGTGCATTCGGGGTTGAGTCAAGGAAGTTTTTTGGCTTTCAAGTCAGTCAGCGAGGCATCGAGGCCAATCCGGATAAGATTAAGGCCCTCCTCGACATGAACTCGCCTCGGACTCTTAAGGAGATACCATGCCTCACGGGAAGAGTTGCTGCCCTCGGACGCTTCATATCCAGGGCTACAGATAAATGCCTTCCCTTCTTCCAGCAGCTGAAGGACCATAAGAAGGCAGAGTGGACGCTAGAGTGTGAGCATGCCTTCCAGCAGTTAAAACAATACTTGGGTTCACTGCCTCTATTGTCCAAGCCTGAAGAAGGGGAGCCTCTGTTCCTCTACCTCGCAGTCTCGACTTCAGCTGTCAGTTCGGCTCTAATCAGAGAGGTCGGAAGCAAGCAGTACCCCGTGTACTATATAAGCAAAGCCATGGTACCAGCTAAAACAAGGTACCAATCCTTGAAAAAACTGGCGCTCTTCCTCGTCGTAGTGGCCAAAAGACTACGGCCATATTTCCAGGCCTACTCCATAGTTGTGCTAACGGACTCTCCTCTGAGGCAGGTCCTCCAAAGACCTGAAGTGTCAGGTCGGATCACCAAGTGGGCCGTGTAGCTCGGAGAGTTTGACATTCAGTTCCGGCCTAGGATGGCAATCAAGGGTCAAGCGGTAGTCGATTTCATCGCCGAGTTCACGGCTCCGAGTGAGGAACAGATAGTAAGGAAGTTGAGATGAAGCCATCCGTACCGTTGAGCGACCAAGAGGCAGCGTCGGATCCGGGATGGGTCCTTTATGTTGATGGGTCTTCCAACATTAAAGGGGCAGGAGTCGGGATTGTCCTGGTCGTCCTTGATTCAACGACAATCCAATACGCAGTCAGACTCGGATTCAAAGCTTCAAATAATGAGACCGAGTATGAAGCGTTGTTAGCTGGGCTCAGGTTGACTCTCAGCTGGTGGTAAACTACAGCTGGTGGTAAACTACATCTCCTAGGAGTACGAAGCTAAAGAGGTCAGAATGATCGCTTACATCAAAGAAGCGAGGAAATTAATTAAGAAGTTTTGGAGTTATACTATCCGACAGATCCTCAGAGCCGAGAACTCCTGCACTGATGCCCTAGCAGACTCGCCTCGGCCTCCGAGGAAAAAATACCGCATTTTATTCTCGTCGAGTTTGTTGAGCATCCAAGTATCGGTTAGACGGAGAGGGTCAACCCCGTCTAGTCTATTCCTAGTTGGATGGACCCGATCTTCAATTATTTGTCATTCAGCGAAATTCCTTCGGACAAGTTAGAGGCAAAGCGACTCAGAGTTAGGGCAGCTCGATACGTCATATTGGACGAAGTGCTGTACAAGAAGGGGCATTCTCAACCTTACCTTAGATGCCCCCGACCGGACGAGGCCTACTACGTGATTCGAGAGATTCACGAGGGAATTTGAGGGAACCATTCTGGCAGCCGAGCCCTCGCCATAAAGTTACTTCGCCAAGGGTATTTCTGGCCCACTCTTAAGTAGGATTCGAAGGACTTTGTTCGGAAGTGCGACAAGTGTCAGTGCTTCGCGGCTGTGCCGAGGCAACCGACAGAAGAAATGACTCCCATGAGCGGGCCCTGGTCGTTCGCCCAATGGGGGATCGACATCATCGGTCATTTTCCTACAGAGAAGGGACAAGTCAAGTTTGTCATAGTTACGGTCGACTATTTCACTAAGTGGGCTGAGGCCGAGCCAGTCGTCAAGATCACTGAGCAGAAAGTGATCGAATTTGTGTGGAAAAATATCATCTGCCGGTTCGAAATCTCACCTACCATCGTCTTTGACAACGGCCGCCAGTTCGATAATGACAAGTTCCGCGGTATGTGCAGGGGACTTGGCATCGTAAATGCCTATTCATCGCCTCGGCACCCGCAATCAAACGGGCAGGTTGAAGCAATTAACAAAATCATCAAGCATCACCTCAAGACAAAGCTCGAAAAAGCAAAGGGAAGCTGGGCCGAGGAGCTCCCCCCGTCCTCTGGGCCTACAGGACCACAACACAAACTACAACGAGTGAGACCCCATTTTCGTTATCCTATGACTCGGAGGCAATGGTGCTAGTGAAAATCGGGCTCCCAATGGCGCGGGTAATGAGCTTTGAAGAAAATTAAAATTTTGAGCAGATCGCCATTAATCTGGATTTTTTCGAAGAGCTCAGAGATGTTTCCAAGATCCAAACGGTGACTCGGCATCAGCAGGTGGCACGTTTCTACAATTCTAAGGTCAAAGTCAGGCGCTTCCGACTAGGGTACTTAGTCCTCCGACGGGTCTTCCAGAATATGACTAAGCCAAGAGCAGGAGCACTCGGACCCAACTGGGAAGGACCATATCGTATGGTCAGATCTGCCAAACCGTGCTCGTACCACCTGAAAGACCTCGAAGGCCACCAACTCCCTCATCCCTAGAATGCTGAACATCTGAAGATCTACTACCCTTGAGAAACTAGCCTTTTAAGGCTTATAATAATGTGTATGCCTCCGAGCGACTAGCCTTTAAGGCTCTTAATAAAGATTTCAATTCGGCCTCGGATGTTTACTCAACTGTCTTGTTAGTACGAGTATGACCTAATGGTCCGACCCCCAAGGAGCTGAAATCTCCTACAAAGATCGACAAGGCATCCCCTTTGAGGGAAAAAGCCTAATAATAATCTGACTTTCCAGTGGAGTATTCGGCTCGACATGCGACAATGAAAAGCTTTCTCCAGATAAGCGACGAACTGAGCACTCCAAAAGATCGGACCTAACTAAGACTTGGGCCGAGAATGGATTAAGCAATAATCAAAGGACCAGACCCGCAAAGAAGTCGGCTCAGTCACAAAACGACATTGCGAGTAAAAAATAGACGTTCAAAAGAATGTTTCTCATTAAATCTCCTCGGAGGGGTAAAAAGTACATCAACACAAAAAATTAATGTCGACAGTCCGAAGATAAAAAAAATAAGGCCTTCACGATGGAGGTGCTTGGGCTTTAGAAGCTTGATCCGACTGGGGAGCTTCGGCGGGGGCATCTTTAGGGTCCTCAGAAAAAAGAGGATCAAGGTCAAGGTCCGGGTATAGACCTAAGACCGCCTTGATACAAGCGTCAAAGTCGCGGTTGTAAAACGTCGCTGCCTCGGTGTCCCTCTCCTTGGAGGTTTTGAAGTCTTCAACTGCAGCGGCAACTGCCGCATCCGAAGAAGCCTCATCCTTGACCCGCTGAGCCTCCACGGCCTGGGCAATGGCTTGGGCCCGTTCTTCAGCCACCTCGGCCTTGGAACGCTCCAAGGCTTCACCCAGTCGAGGGACCTCCACGGCCAAGGAGTCCGAGTGGGCTCTGACACAGGTCAGCTTAGTGGTCGCTGCTTCGCCCCTTGTCGTAAGGTTATCTGCCCTCTCCTGCAGATGTAGCTCCCTGGCCTCTAGGTCGATGATGACTCCCTGCAGTCGGCTCGACCTAACCCTCTCGCCCGAAAGCTTCTAGTGCAGTTCAATCTACTCGGACTTCAAGGCCGCCGTCTCAGCCTCAAACTCCGCCTCCCTCTGCCGATGCTCTCGCACTCTCAATTGAATCGAGAGCAACACCGGGACGGCCTGAACAGGAAACAAAGGTCAGAATCCAAAAGATATAATGATATGAAAGGGAGAATCCTCTCGGAGATATACCATGTAGCACATGGAGGCGAAATCGTTCAGAAAGCCGCCTTCCAACCGGTCAAGGTTCCGAGCAATATCCTCCTCCTTAGCATGCTTGGCAGCCTACGGAGCCAAGCACACCATATGATAGCCCGACTCGAACCTCTCACCGCTCGTGCCCACCTGGGCCAAAGCCGCAGCCCCCTCGGCCCCTATCCTGCTGCCGGCCGAGGTTTGATCCTCGGTGCGAACATCTCCCCTAACCTCGGGGGGGGGGGGGGGGGGAAGCATATTATCGGCCATTTTAATGGCCAGTTCGGAGGAAGAAAAGATAGCGACGGGGGGCTCGAGGACTGCGGTGGGGGAGCAACGATGGCAGAAGCACGAGCAACAGGGCTGGGAATGACCGGAGTGTCGGCCACGGTCATTCGAACGAGCCCCGGAGGAGGAGATACCATCGAGCGCAAGACTGCCGAAGGAGCCGCGGCAGTGCTAAGGCACGCCGGGGTCGGCACCGCAGAGGCAGAGCCGACTGTTATCAGAGCTAGGGCTGCTTAGGTCGGTGCAGCGGAAGATTCCTCCACGCGAGGGGGAACTGGCTTCTTAGTGATGTTCACTCGGGAGGCTTCCTTCAATAACTCTGCCGCTGTCAGAGTTACTTTCCTCTTTCGAGCGCCTGACGCTTCGGCCATGCCTGCGAAAGAAAAAATGATCAGTTACTGGCCGAAAGAAAGCTCATCGAAGAGATCAGAGCAGCTTACTGAGGGACGTGAGCAAAGGCTAAGACTTGAAGAGCCCTGACCAGTGAAGGTTGGCCGTGGTAATATATTAGCCCAGGAGCGAAGCGTCTCCGACCGCGCTCTGGCCTTTGCAATGCGATTCTTCTGGTCCAAGTCTAGGAGCGGCAACCCCTTCAATTAAAACAGGAGAAAATTAAGGAAGTAAGGTAATTCGGATAATTAGATGAAGTTTGACCTGGTTTAGTAAAATGGGTCAGAATACGGGCCGTTGAGTTCCTCAGCTCTGCGGCTGGCGCCTCCCATTCGCCTGCCGCACAGAACCACTTATTTTTTCAGTCCTTATTGGAGGTCGGCAGGTTCATCACCAGTCTCGACCCCTTGCTTCATCGAGTCACAAAATAGTACTATGGATCGTTGCTATCATGCTTAACCAGGTACAAACTCAGCAGTTCCTCTAGGGTCAGCTCGGAGTTCCCCACTTGCCTCCAGATAATGTAGGTGGAAATCATCACTCTCCAGGCGTTCAGGGTAAATTGTCCATGAGCCAACCTGAGGTGAGCTGTGACCTTCCTGATAAAGGGGTGGAGTGGGAGTCAGACCCTGCACTGCAGTGCACAAAGGAAGATAGCAACTTCCCTTTCAGCCGGATCACCAGTCGCGTCCATAGGCCCAGGGGCCCTTATCTGAACGGAGTCAGGGATTTGGAACTCCATTCGGACTCACTCCATCTGAGATTCTGACATAACGGAACCTCTTATGACTACCTCCGCAGCGCGTAAATTCGCAGGCATTTCTATGGTGGCAGTGGTCTCGACTCGGTGGGCTCGGATAACCGCCTTCTTACTGAGCCGCTTTATTTTAGAGGCCAACGTCTTTTGCCTCAGAGGTGAGGGGTATGGGAGAGTGGTCTCAAAAGGGCCTTCGGAGGCCCCACTCCCACTTTCAGAACTCCCCAGCTCGGAGTCATCGCTATATTCTCGAACCATCTTGAGGTCGGAAGACATGATGCAAAGAAGGATGAAGAACAATGAAGGAGACTCACCAGGCAACTGCCGAAAATCACCTTTTACCAGAAAAGAGGAATCGGTCGGAATCGTCCGCCAGAAGCTTCGAATTCAGACGCGCACGCCTCGTCGGAAATCGCCTCCTCCGGTATGCTCTTCTGATTCGGAATGTAAAGTGACGAATGAAAGTTCGGGGCGCCTTATATAGGCGACGAAGAATTCTGCATTGATGGTGGGCCTTAATGGCAGCAGCCGAATCAGCACGAGCCGATCTCCGAGCACATATGGCCGCACCGCATTAGAGGAGTACTGAATCGTTAGTACGGTCCTGACATTGGGTGGTGTGCCTCAATACGCGAAGTGACACCCCAGCTGTCGGAGCCATCACGTACACGCTTCCTTAGGCCTGCTTGGTAACCTCCCATAGGCTGAGAGGAGATTCGGGATCGTAACCGTCGCCACGCGACAACCAAGGCGACCAGCATGCTCACAATTCGAGATTCGTCATCATTGCAATAAGGGCGAAAGATTTTCTACATAAGTACTCTCCGAGCTAGCAAGTAAATTCGAAGAGTAGGGGGCTTCTGTTATGGGAAATCCGAGCTCATGATACAATACTGGTCCGATTGCCAGGCAGAGCCGAGGCGTGACTCCTCCGACCTGTTTCAAAACGTTACCCGTACGAGCAGCCGACACGGCTGAGATGCAGCTCGGGACAGTCCTCATATTCCGACCGGATGACCTGCCCTCCGCTCGACATGACTAGGCAGGCCAACTACGATGGGACCGGCTTAACAGGACGGATCAGGCAGTACTAGATACTGGACTCTTCACTCCGTGGTCGGATGGTCTGAGCCAAATAGTCCTTTACTTCGTGGTCGGATGAGCCAAGCCGAGTTGGTATTCAGAGGCGCATACCTTGTTCGTCAAACATGAAAACTGCCACAACCGAACGTGGCCGATAACTTCGCTCGCAGATACGCACTACTCGCCGGATACGCTACACGATCAATAGATTACGGACGGTATCTCTATTATCCGGGAATCCCTCTGATCGTGCCGAGATTATCGGATCCGGACCATCTCACAGGCAAGTATAAATAGCACATCACACCATACTGCAGGTACATAATATCGAGCTCTCCTCCTCGACTTTCTACCTAGACCCCGATTCCCTTGTCCTGACTTAGGCATCGGAGGGTCCCCCGGCTTAGCCAGGGTCACCTTTGCCCGTTTTCTTGGTGTATGTTTCAGGGACAACACGTGGAGAGCGACGTGGAGAGAGGGCCGACCAGATTTTAACCTCAACAATGACCATAACATTTATTGTTAATTTTAATTGCCCATTATTACATCATTAAGAAATTTGAGGACCACGATCACAGTTGAAAGAAAAGTTCTCAGCTCAAGGTAAAAAGATCTCATTTATTAAGATGATTAATCAATCATTTTCAAATCACCTAATCGTTGCATATTAATGGCTAGACAGTCAAGTTAACCTTTGATCATATGGCTGAATTGGCACATACGATAACAAGCTTTCAATTAATTCAAGCCAAGCATGATAACTCTGGCCCCACACTATCTTAATTGCCGATCATCTAGATAGGACAAAAGTGATTTTGACTGAATTTGGCTCACACCTATTCTTTTCCATTATTCAAAATGTTTATGATGGCCCACCGGTTACTAGCCTTCTAGGCCACCCTAGATGAATATGCTAGCCCTACCACCTTGGTGATCGGAACCACTTTTTATATATATATATATATATATAAAGTAAATTTATTTATTTTTATGAATAGACCTACAAGCTTTCAGGTAGGCCCAAGCCACAAAAAATGATGGGACTCAGCCTATCATATACCCTACAATTTACTCAATTACATGTAACACCAACTTTCCCTCTCAAGTCTATCAAGGAGCAAATTTCCTCTAATGGCAGGAGGAAGTTTGGATAGCAAATTAAGTACCTGCTTAGTAGTCTGTGATTCACTACCCCATCTCACCAGACCATCTGCCACACAATTAGCCTCTCTCGATGCAAAGGAAATCTTTATATTAACCCCATGCTTGAACAAATTAACCCCGCTCCACCAATACCACATCCTCCATGTGGTTCAACATATCAACTATAACTGTAGAATCATGCACTTTCCACTTCTACTTTCGTGAACCCACAATCGAAACCACTTATCAGTGAATTGTGTTGTGGATGGGCCAAGGCGGCCTATCTGTTCCAAGGACTTGCTAGTTAATTTTATCCATTCATTTAAAGGCCATTATGAGAACCACCATCATTAGATAAGTGGGCCATTACTCGTAATGGATCATGAGCCCATCAACAAAAGTTTCTCTGTGCGTGTATGATCAGTTATATTGAATCAATCTAAGGCCTATTATTCATGGACCCTTTGCCAAAATAACTGCACGATTGGCTGATCCCAACCGTCCCATCGGCAATTGTCCCCATCCAACCGGTGGAATCCATCGATCAAGAAATTTGTAGTTGTCCAACTAGTATTATCAGACAATGGCCCCTCCATGATGTGGTCGAAATTTTGGTTTGCAAAAATTGGAAAGGAAAACTCAACCAAGCAAGTCACAATCACTACAATTGCTCAGCTAAATACAGTTTTGTTTTTCTAGAATATTTTGATATGCTTGACTTTCTAAGAAATTTAAGATTTTCTAACCCTGCTTAAATATTTTAAATTTAATTATTAAAATATCAAGTTGAGTTAATTAAAGATTTGGTCAATTCTTGGAGTTGTTTGACCAAGTTTAGACATGGACTCAAGTCAAGTTTCTAATTTTTAATCTTTGGTTGAGATAAAGATCATTGCATCAAAACCCTTGCCTTTTTGGATGAAAGCAAAGTTGTGTCAGCTCCATTTTAAACGGTTCTGAATAGATTATCGAAGTCTGGTAATTTTCGTGAAGTAACTATATATTTTATTTTTTATCTACCAAACACTAGAACAACAATAAATATAAATTGTGAAACATATGGGAGTTTAATGTGGATAATTGCACATTTACTTATTAACACGTGGCATGTGTTAGGTTCTTAAAGATTTGATGGTGGCACATGCACATGCAAGACATTTGAATTTGAATCGTTGCCCATAAGGAACATTTGAGACATGACAAGTGGAGGACCATTGAGTTCCACATGCACTAAGCTAGAAATTACTGCAATTCTATCTTGTTCTTTTTTTAAAAAAAGACATGGGTACTATTTGCTTTGGCAATTATCTTAATAATTAAAAGGGAAAGTATCATCATTACCATTTTACTACCACCAAACCAAATATAGGATTCACTTTCAAATTCAAATTTATCAAGGAGATTTGGGTAGGAATTGTAATCTGTAGACACCCCACCCAGGCTAAATCTTAAGTAGGTTAAGATTGTCCGAGAACCATGATCATACCTTAAACTAAATCCCTAATCAGCCTAAACCGAATCCTAACCCAAAGTCCCTAAACTCCCAATCCGCAACCTGAAACCCCTATCCAAACCGTTCAGCATGTACACAACCCCGCTTATACCCTATACCATAACCAGATCCCCTTTACCCAAGCTAAAACCCACTTTTCTGAGCCAAAAAATTTGAAAGGAGACTTCTGGGCGAACTCGCAGGATGTACAAAGCTCGCACGCGCGAAACCGGCTCGAACTGAGCCCGGGAGGTAGTCTGACTATCGCTTGTGGTACTTCAAGTGCCGCCGCTCACGGCTCGCGTGCGGACAGCTGTCCCAATGTCCAAAAGTCAACTTTTCCCTAGATTTACCCCTCAATCTTCACTATTTACTATTTTACCAGCCTCATAAGCCAATGAGAGTGTGCCACTTGGCGCTTCTCTCTCCCTGGCCAATCACAAGCCTCCATTCTAACTTTTTAACCCTTACTTACCATCTATTTACCATTCAACCATTGGAGAAGGATATAAATAGCCCTCTCCTCTTCTCATTTCAACACACCCCAACAACCAAGAAACCCCTTCCCAAGCTTAAGAGAGAGTGAAGGAATGGGAAGGAGCTCCCAAGCTTTCAAGTCTAGATTTCCTTAGCTATCCCCCTTAGCCTTCCTCTCAACCTCTCCAACCCATAAGCCTAGCCTTGATTGGTCATGTTTTGGTCCATGTCCTAGCCTACTCAAGATCAAGCTTAAGATCTGTAAGATATGTATCTTAGTCCGTACCGTTCCGTAGACTTTCGCGGTCTTACCGGTCGAATTTCGGCAACCTTCGACCCTTAATCGATATCGACGCGCGACCCTGATTTATGTGCCGACAACTCAAGTCGACTCAGCCCGTGACCAATACCATAGCGACCGCGCCGTCGTTGCGGTTCCAATGCCGCGACTCGCGCGCCAAGGCGATACCCTGGCCAAGAGATGTGGGCCAACGTTCGGTGTGAGAAAACGCCGCGCGTTGCGAAAACTAAGAAAATCTCTATGATGTGTCACATCAATCACATCAATCCCATCAATCAATCAACCCATCAATCCATCACATGTCAAGTACACATCACTTTATTCCATTTTTCCAAGCAACCACAAAAGTCTCCCCAAACCATACCTCTTTTACACAAAAAGTCACAAAAGTCAAGCTTTTCTTACACCACCCATACCTCTCTTACACAAAAGCCTCAAAAGTCAAGCCTTTCCTTACACAAACATCATTCATCCATCCATCCATCTCTCTCTACATCACTCTCTCTCTCTTTCTCTCTTTCTCATTTCAAAAAAATCCCAAGCAACAAGAGCCCCCACGTATAGAAATTTTCCAACTCTCCTAAGCTCCAAGTGGCCCACCTCTTCATCCCAAAATCTCTCATCTCAACCCTCCATTCTTCATCTTAACCATTGAAGTTGAAGCTAAGGTGCCAAGGAACCCCTAGGAGCGAGAAGATCGGAAGGTGGGTGCCTCTATAGGGTAGTTCTTTCTTATTTTTATGATGGGCCAAGTGAGGCCCACCGATCCATGGTGTGGATCTCACTTGGGACCTAAAAGGTGGTCGATGGACCACTTGGATCATCATGATCATTCCATGATGGGGCCATTATCCATGGACCCCATCATGATGTTTATTTTCTTTTCAAAGGTCATCTAGACTGTCCATGTTGGTGGGGAAAGGATCCCCACCGTTTATTTTAAATTTCGGTGGTCCCACATGCTTTAAGGCCCACTTGATGTATGATTCATTGTAAGGGAGGGCCCATAATGTCGGGGTCCCTCCATCACAAGGCGTGTCCCACTCTCCATGTCTCTCTCTCTCTCTCTCTTTTATTTCTTTTTATTTTGTATTATTTTTATGGTATGTGATAAGGTTGTGTGGCCCACTTGAATGGATCCCACCTTGATGCATTTATTTTTATTCGAGTGGGGCCCACCTTAGACGTTGAACCCGTGTCATCCATTAGTGGTGGCCCACTTCAAAGAGGCCCACCATCATGTATTTTTTTTAAAGAAAAAAATATAAAAATAAAAGAGAGCTCACCGTCCAGCGTCTGGGACGCTGGACGTCCCTGTACAAAAAAAAAAAAGAAAAAAGGTAAAGATTTTGGGGTGGCCCCTGGCACCTTAATATATATGTTCGATCCAAGCTGTCCATCCCTTTCACCATCTCATTTTAGGCGTTGAGCCAGAAAATGAGATTGAACGGAGCACCTGGTGGGCCATAGCGCCAAATATTGCGTCCTCACCATTCAAATACTATTTTCTCATTTTATTTCACTTCCTAAGCTTATAAAAATTCGAACTTTGGACTCGTTTTGTTTGTCTCGAGTTGTAGAGTCCCATGGTCGGGATGGATCTTCCAAACTTGGGTCCCACCTGTGAGAAACCACAAAAAATAAGATTTTTTTAAAAAAAAAAATACAAGAAGAAAGAGTGGGAGTGCTGCAGCAGGCGCTGCAGCTGTCAGCGCTGCCAGCGCTGCAGCGCCGTGGGCGGACGAACGCCAGCCCCACGGCTCAGATGTGGGCCCCACCTTGATGTACCGTTCTTACATCGGCACCGTCCATTGTGTGGGCCCTGAGGGCTGCATGCTATCCTCCAAAACTCAGCCTGATCCAAAGCTCAGGTGGCCCACAAAATTAAAAATAGTGGTGATTGGGTGGCTACCCTTGAAGTTTCTTTTGGGCCCACATAAGTTTTGGAATCAACCTGGAATTTATGTTTTCTCTTCATCAAGGTCCAAGTGACCTTATCAACGGTTCGTATGACGTGTAAACATGATAGTGGGCCCCACATGGGAGCCACAGTGATGTATATGTCCCTTGTCCACGTCCAACAGACGGTGGAGCCCACGGGACGTTGTGCTCTTGTCCTTGTCGTCCGTCTGTTTTGATGGTGGGGCCCACTGTCCCCTAGCCACAGCGACTTCTGTGGGTCCCACCATTATATATGGATATATTACCTATTAAGTATTATATATCTTATATTATATATTTCATAATATGTATATAGTGGTGGGCCATATGTGGGACCCACCTCTATTCCCTTTTTAAATGCTTAAAAATCTACAGCAACAGCTATTTATAGATGGATATTTTATATACATTCATTCCCTTAATGTATAAGTTGTTGTTGTAGTTATAATGTATGTATATTACTATACATACCATTTATGTGGGCCCAAGGTCCGTATGACCTTTTGAACATAATGGATTGCCAACAAACATTTCCGCGGGCCCCTTGCCAACCAGTTTGAATGACAAATAAGCATTTCAGTAGGCCTCTAGGCCATGGGAGTGGACCCATTTGATGTGTTCCAAGGTCCATGGGATTGGGCCCATTTGGTGTATTTTAAAAGGCCATAAGACTAGGCCATTTGATATATTGTAAGGCCCATGGGACTAAACCCATTTGATTATAAAAAGGGTCCATGGGTTTAGGCCCACTTTGTTATGCATGCAAGGCCTATGGGTTAGGCCCATTTGGACTATTTAAGGCCTATGGGCTAGGCCCATTTACTTTGTAAAAGGCCTATGGGTTTAGGCCCACTTGTTATGTTCTAAGTCCATTGGACTAGGCCCTTTTGATGTATTCCAAGGCCATTGAAATTGGACCCATTTGTTGCATTTTTAAGCCCATGGGATCAGGCCCATTTGATTGTTTAAGGTCTACGGGTTTAGGCCCATTTGATGTACCATAAATCCTAGGGGTTTAGGCCCATTGAACTCATATAATGCCTAAGGGTTAAGGCCATTTGGCGTTCATATGGGATTCAATTGGTGTGACCCATTCGACCCATGAGTTAAGCTCATTTGATGCAATCCAAGGCCCACGGGTTTGACCCATTGCAATGCACATAAGACCCATTGGTGTGGCCCATTTATGTGGCCCATCTAATGAATAAAAGGCCCATAGGATATGGCCATTTGATATATATATGAAAAGCCCAATGGGGTGAACCTAAGGTCCATTGCAATGTGTAATCCCATACCGATTACGTAGCAATGTCTAAAAAGATCGTGCCTTGGGAGCAATGTTGGTTTGACGTCCACATTGCGAGTGTAATGTTGGTTGGATGTCCACATTACAACTCTCCTTAGGGCCCATTGTTAGGCTCGTACTTATTGTCCAGGCCCATCTGCATTGTTAGGATAGTTCATCTCATATACATGTTTAATATAGTTTCATGACTCATGATCATACGCATCATATGCTTGCTTGATATGAGGATTGACTGATCATAGCATATGCCTTCGGGCAGGTTGTTTATGGGCTCCTGGTTAGGCGGTGTTGCCTTACATGAGCGCACGATATGCGCAGAATTTGTTGCATGACTGGATAGCGTGAATCATGCATTTCGCATTTGTGTGACATAGTTATTGTACGCCCTAGCGACATTAGGGCCGTAGCCTCCACAGATGTATCGTGGTTGGCAGGATTGGATACCGAAAATCTTATTCTACATGGGGTACTATAGATATCCCTGGGTGAAAGTTCCTAAACCCTTGTGGTACCAAGAGGTTGCTCCAACGTCTAAACCGAGTGGGTAGATGAGCGTTGAGTGCCGATTACCAGACGGTTACGCTCTCCACTGTGTCGTGGTCGGTTGGAAGGGGGTTCGGCCTTACCCGCCTGAGAGTAGGGGGCAATGCTAGGCTGAGTTTGACCAGCTCGAGGAATGGGTCCGCTATCGACGAGTCGCGCCCGATATTAGCAGACGGATAGTGTGGTCTCTTCCACTTACCTTATTGTGCGTGATGTGGTGGCAATCTGGTTTAGATGTACTAGACCCCGGTGACATTACATATTTGAGCTGTATTGATGTATGGACATAGATGAGGATCTGTATGCTTGAGTTGCATTGCACATCGCATGGCCTTGGGATGGCCGATACCATTCATGTCTCGCATTGCATAGCCTTGGTACAGCTCATGATATTATGATTTTATTTGCATATTCCGCATTACTCTGACATTGCATGTTCAAATTCTACCTTGCGCACACACTTTCACCACCCTCTAAGCTTTCTGTAAGCTTATGCACGACCGTTGCGTGCAAGTGACGTTGGATCACAGCAGCGTTGAGGCAGGAGCACGTTGCAGAGCATTTTGGAGTTTTTGTTCTTTACCATTGTATTTTCCTTTATGCTCATTGTACTTGTAAAGTTTTTGATCATAGTAGAAATGTAATGGAGTTCTTGGTTATTGTTTGTGGGTTATGCCTTTGGTTATGCTTATTACGAATCAAACTGATATTGAAAATCTTCCTCGTAGCATCCCAGGATCGGAACCTGGAGAATGGGAGCTATGAGCCGAGAATGGGGTTCTATGGAGGCTGTCCGCGCCGGATTCGGCGATCGAAAATTTTGTGAGCCCGGTTTTCGAGTTTGGGGCGTGACAAGATCTATTCTACATATAAGTATTCATCATGACATCTATTCCCTTTTCAACTCCCCTGTTTCTCTAGATCTTTAGTCAACGTATGCTCTGTGACTTGTCGTATACTGGATCCTGTCACATCAGAAATTTCTAGTGATCTAGTCCATTTTTTCTTTAACTTTTTTACATAAGCATCATCACATCCGCTTTCTACACATACCGTTGGATGTATGCTCTGTGGCTTACCGAAACCTCAGATCTTGCCACATCAGAAATCCACGTGTGTGCTTAGTCTCATCTCAACCACAACATCCAACATCCCTTGAGATTGTTTTACTACACCGAGTAGAGACCGTATATTTGTACAGGCAGAGAGGGTGCTTATCACCTTCCCTCTCTGTAACCGAGGTCCCTTGCCCAGAATCCCGGATCGCAGACTACGAGTCAATTTAAGGAAGGAAAGTCTTCGGATTTCCTCTACCTTACGTATTTCGTGGTTCTAGCCGACCGCGGAATTTTGAGATTTTTTCAGCTAGTGGCGACTCCAACATTCCTAATCAGCTTATCCCCCTATCAACCATTACAAATATAAATCAACGTGGGCGCCAATTTTTTAGTGTCTATAGAATGGCGACTCCGTTGGGGATTTATTAGCTCGTACTAACTGAGACTCAAATCGAATTAGTGTGGTAATATAATCTTAGGGGATACTCTACATTTGCATTCATACCTTACATTAAAAAAAAATGAGGATCGATCTTTGGCTTGCACCCATTCAAGGCTTTTACTCACCCATGCTAATCTAATTCAAAGTTGACATGGCAAACCAAAAAGAAGAAACCATTACGCCTAAAAGATACCCCCGAATAGCCTGAATTCATGGCTGATAATACCGCATTCTCCTCAACCATGGACGAAATAGCTCAAAATTTTAAGGCTCTACAGGCCCTTCTTGCCCAATATGTTCAAAAAGAGACTATCCAAACCATGCAAGTGTCATTACTTAGTTGTAAGACCCGTATCTTGGTCCGTACCTTTCCGTACACTCCCGCGGTCGTACCGGTCGAATTCCGGCAACTTTTGACCCTTAAACAATATCGACGCGCGACTTGGATTCATGTACCGACAACCCGAGTCGACTCAACCCGAGACCTATACCATAGCGACCGCGCCGTCGTTGCGGTTCCGATACCGCGACTCGCGCGCCGAGGCAATACCCTGATCAAGAGTTATGGGCCAACGTTTGGTGCGAGAAAACGCCGCGCGTTGCGAAAACCAAGGGAATCTCAACGATGTGTCACATCAATCACATCAATCCCATCAATCAATCACCCATCAAGCCATCACATGTCAAGTACACATCACTCTCACCCATTTTCTCAAGCAACCACAAAAGTCTTCCTAACCCATACCTTTCTTACACAAAAGATCACAAAAGTCTTCACATCCCATACTTCTCTTACACAAAAGCCACAAAAGTCAAGTTTCTCTTACATCACCATCACTCACCCATCCATCCATCACTCTCTCTCTCTCTCCCTTTACATCACTCTCTCTCTTTCTCTCTTTCTCATTCCAAAAATTCCAAAGCAACAAAGGATTTCCAAACTCCATACGTATGGAATTTTGCAAAGCCTCCTAAGCTCCAAGTGGCCCACCTTCCTACCCCAAAATCTCCCATCTCAACCCTCTATTCTTCATCTTAGCCATTGAGTTGAAGACAAGGTGCCAAGGAACCCCTAGGAGCGAGAAGATCGGACGGTGGGTGCTTCTATAGGGTAGATTTTCTTGTTTTTATGGTGGACCAAGTGAGGCCCACCGATCAATGGTGTGGATCTCACTTGGGACCCTTATTTGTGGCCGATGGACCACTTGGATCATCATGATCGTTCCATGATGGGGCCATTCTCCATGGACCCCATCATGATGGATATTTCATTGCAAAAAGGTCATCTAGACCGTCCATAACGGTGGAGAATGGATCTCCACCGTTGATTTATAATTTTGATGGTCCCATGATCAAAGGGATCCATTTATTGTATGTTTCATTGCAAGGGAGGGCCCATAAGCCGTGTCCCACTCTCCATGACTCTCTCTCTCTCTCTTTCATTTTATTTTATTTTATTCTAATTTATTTATTTTTATTGCAATAGGATGGTGTGGCCCACTTGAATGGATCCCACCTTGATATAACTATTTTTATTCAAGTGGGGCCCACCTTAAAAGTTAAACCTATGCCATCCATCAGTGGTGGCCCACCGTATCAGGGCCCCCACCATAATCAGTTCCCAACCTGCCAACCGTCCAGCGTCTGGGGACGCTGGACGTCTTTATATGAAAAAGGGAAAAAGAAAGAAGAAAAAGAAAGAAAAAGGAAAGGGACTTGGGTGGTCCCCTTGCATAGGCCCCACCCTGATGTTTATGGTCAATCCAAGCCATCCATCCTCTTACCCACGGCGTTTTAGCCGTTGGGTAGAAGTTTGGAGCTGATCCAATCACCTGGTGGGCCATAGCGTCAAATATCGTGCCCTCACCATTCAAACTCTACTTCTTAATTTATTTCACTTCCAAGCATCAGAAAAATTCGAACTCTGGACCCGTTCCGACTGTTGCGGGCCACTGAACTCTATGACTGGAGCGGATTTTCAGAAAGCGGGCCCCACACTAGTTCTTTTGCGAAAATAAAAAAATTAATGGAGAGAGAGGACGAGGCCTCCTTCCCTCACTGACAGCGGCTGCACGCTGCACGCAGCAGCGTGCAGCGCCCGAGCGGGTGGGCTTCCACTAATCCGTCCCACGGCTGTTGCCGTGGGCCCCACCATGATGTAAGTTTTGTATTCGCACCGTCCATGAGGTGGGCCACCCAGAGTAGTGGGCCCCCTCCAAGTTTCAGCCCTATCCAACACTCAGGTGGCCCACGGTGCAGAAAACAGTGGAATGGAACCTCTACCATTGAAAACCTTCCGTGGGCCACAACAGTTTTAGATCATGATGAAATTTGTGATTTCCCTTCGTCCAGGTCTAAATGACCCTATGAACCGTTTGGATGTAAAAATAAACATTTTGGTGGGCCCCACATGGGACCCACAGTGATGTGTGTGTGACGGTGGCATCCACCATAATTCATGTGTTAAATTCTCACCGTCCACAACTGTGGACGGTGAAACCCGCTGTTATGCGTGGGTACCCTCCCCACTGTCCATCTCTTTTGGGACCCACCTTGTTTAGCATGATGAATCCAAACCGCACATCCTCTTGGTTAGACCATCTTTGGCATGAGTGTAGATTGGGTGGGCCACGTACCTATGGGTTAGGCCCATTTGATGTGTAACAGGCCTATGGGTTAGGCTCACTTGATTTACAAAAGGCCTATGAGTTAGGCCCACTTGATTTATGAAAAGCCTATGGGCTAGGCCCATTTGATTCATTTAAGGCCTAGGGGTTTAGGCCCACTTTGATATACATGCAAGGTCTATGGGTTAGGTCCATTTGGACTATTTAAGGCCTATGGGCTAGGCCCATTTGCTTTGAAAAAGGTCTATGGGTTTAGGCCCACTTGTTATGTCTCAAGTCCATGGGGCTAGGCTCATTTGATGTACTTCTAGGCCCAGGTAATTGGACCCCTTTTTGTTAAAATTTAAAGCCCATGGAGGTAGGCCATTTGATACATGTAAGGCCTACGGGTTTAGGCCCATTTGAATTTATGATTAGGTCTATGGGTTGAGGCCCACTTGATCTACATATAAGGACCAATTGGTGTGGCCCATTGGTCTTACATAAGACCCAGGAGACTAAGCATTTGATGTAATCCAAGGCCCTCGGGTTTTGACCCATTGCAATGCACATAAGACCCATTGGTGTGGCCCATTTTTATGACCCATCTGATGAATAAAAGGCCCAGAAGATATGACCCATTTGATACATGTGTAAGGCCAATGGGATGAACCTAAGGTCCATTGCAATGTGTAATCCCAATACATGTTATGTAGCGACGTTAAGAAGATTGTGCCTGAGAAGCAATGTTGGTTTGACGTCCACATTGCGAGTGTAATGATGGTTGGACGTCCACATTACGACTCTCTTTAGGGCCCATTACTGGGCCGTACTTGTTGTATTTCGGCCGTCCAGGCCCATCTGCATAGTAAGATAATTCATTTTATTATAACATGTTTAGTATAGTTTCATGACCCATGATCATACGCATCATATGTATGCTTGATATGAGGATTGACTGATCATAGCATATGCCTTCGGGCAGGTTGTCTATGGGCTCCCGGTTAGGCGGTGTTGCCCTACATGAGCGCACGATATGCGCAGGATTGGTTGCACGACTGGATAGCGTGATTCATGCATTCCGCACTTGTGTGACATGGCTATTACACGCCCTAGCGACATCAGGGCCGTAGCCTCCACAGACGCATCGTGGTTGGTAGGATTGGATCCCGAAAATACTTGTTTTACATGGGGTACTATAGATATCCCTGGGTGAAAGTCCCTAAACCCTTATGGTACCAATAGGTTGCTCCAACGTCTAGACCGAGTGGGTAGATGAGCGTTGAGTGCCGATTACCAGACGGTTACGCTCTCCACTGTGTCGTGGTCGGTTGGAAGGGGGTGCGGCCTTACCCGCCCGAGTGTAGGGGGCAATGCTAGGCTGAGTCTGACCAGCTCGAGGAATGGGTCCGCTATCGACGAGTCGCGCCCGATATTGGCAGACGGATAGTGAGGTCTCTTTCACTTACCTTATTGCGCGCGATGTGGCGGCAATCTGGTTTAGAGTGTACTAGACCCCGGTGATATTCCATACTTTGAGTTGTATTGACGTGTGGACATTGATGAGTATCTGTATGCTTGAGTTGCATTGTACATTGCATGGCCTTGGGATGGCCGATACCATTCATGTCTTGCATTGCATAGCCTTGGTACGGCTCATGACGTTTTGGTTCCATCTGCATATTCCGCATTACTCTGACATTGCATTCATATTACTACCTTGCGCACACACTTTCACCACCCTCTAAGCTTTCTGTAAGCTTATGCACGACCGTTGCGTGCAGGTGACGTTGGACTGCAGCAGCGCTGAGGCAGGAGCACGTTGCTGATCATTTTGGAGTTTTTGCTATTTGCCATTGTATTTCCCTTTATGCCCATTGTACTTGTAAAATTTTTTATCATAGTGGAAATGTAATGGAGTGCTTGGTTGTTGTTTGTGGGTTATGCCTTTGGTTATGCTTAATACGAATCAAACTGATATTTAAAATCCTCCTTGTAGCATCCCAGGATCGGAACCTGGCGAATGGGAGCTAGGAGCCGAGAATGGGGTTCTACGGAGGCTGTCGGCGCCGGATTCGGCGATCGAAAATTTTGTGAGCCCGGTTTCCGAGTTTGGGGCGTGACAGAATACTTAGTGCCCCAGTTATCTTAACTTTCCAGCATCCTCCCCATAATGGGAGTCACCTTCAAGGCCAATTTTCTGCAACTGAGAATCCTTTCCAACAGCCTCTCACTGATGAGAACCGTTATCAAATACAATCTCCCACAGTCAAGAATCCTAGCCAGTTCCAACATCTTCCTCCTAATAGGAGATCCAATCAATTTCAGGGGACAAAACCCCCTTCGAATGGTCTCTCTGAAATCGAAGAGCTCCAAGAGCAATTGCGAGAGGTGCAGAGGAAACTACAAAGGCAGCAAGGGGTGAATCTCCCATCCACCAAATTCAGGAATCTTTGTCTCTTCCCTAATGCAATGGTACCTAAAAACTTTGAAGTACCAAAATTCAAAAGGTATGATGGTACGGGGTGTCCTATGGACCATTTAAAAGTATTTTGTGGAGAGCTTAATACTTTGGTAGGTAATAACGGAGCGTTGATCCGGTTGTTTAAAAAATCCTTAAAAGGCGATGCATTAGATTAGTACACGTCATTAGACTATCATCGAATCAAAACTTGAGAACAACTTTCTCAAGCTTTCATTAATCATTTTGTGTACAATCTTAATGTAACGCCCAAAAGGGTGGATCTTGCTGTCTTAAGACAGAGGAATGATAAGTCATTGTCAGCTTATGTTGGACGGTGGCGGGCCATGGCCGCCAGAATGAAAACACCCATTGATGACAAGGAGCAAATCTACATGATCATCCACTCGGCAAACCTGAGTATCTCCAGATACCTCGTATCGTATCCATATGCCAACTTCACCCAACTCATCCGTGCTGGGGAACGAGTCGAAGCCGGAATAAGAGCTGGAACGATCTCCCCTTGGTGGCTTCATCAGGTCTCCCCAGTACAGCAGACAATGGAAGGAAGGCCTAATGGATACGAGAACAGTAACAGAAATGTTCCTGACCTCCATCCAACAGAAGAAGACAATCTCGTCACTTCTACCCAAGGTGCTCAATCCGCTCCTCAAGAAGGACAGTGTCAACAACAACAGTAAATGAAGATTCTTCAGTACCCCAATCATGGTCAGCAGATGAGGATGACTCGGGAACCTACGTAGTTTACACCGATAGCCCAAACTTACAGTGAGGTACTAGTCATGCTAGTCCAAAAGTAAATACTTACACCGCTACTGCCTAGGCTCCCCCCAAACCTTCTGCCACCAAATTATAATGAGAATGAGTACTGTGCATACCACCAATCCTGAGGCCACACAACGGACCGTTGTTTCGCCCTAAAACATGTGGTCCAAGATCTGATTGACAACCAAACGATTGTGGTTACCTCTCCTACTATTGTCACCACCAATTACACTCTCCAAAATCGCCTGCCATCGTATCAAGTATGCCCCAGTTCATCAGGAACTCCTACTAACAATATCAATTAAGGAGAGCCACCTTCGGTCAATTCAGTCCAATGCATCCATTCAATCACCGCCAGCCCAGCAACAATACCCCCAAGTCTACAAGGGGCACACCCTACCAGTCCAATCTCTTCGATCTCAAATATGCAAGGGACATATCCAGTAGGTTTAGTCTCCATGCTCCTGAGTCTACAAGGGGCACACCTTGCCAGTCCAATCTCCATGCCCCCAAGTCTACAGGAGCCATCACCGATCAATCCAGTCCATACATCCTTTATCTCACAAGGGGCACCACCCGCCTATTCAGCCTCTACTCCAACCCTCGCGATCCAAGAAAATGCTCCTTCCCCGATCAACATACCGCATGCCCTAGAAAAATCAGGGCCCAGCTTTAATCATGTGGTAACTTTTCAAGAAGGACATTCTGCTACTCAAAGGGTTTTGCTAGCTTTACTCAGTCTTTGATCCTTCAAGAGAAGTGTCTATGATGGTTGGTTCCCGCCTCTAGGAAACAAGTTGAGGAAGAGATTAATGTCGAGATCATGATTAGCCCCTGTCACGCCCCAAACTCGGAAACCGGGCTCACAGAATTCCCGATCGCCGAATCCGGCGCCGACAGCCTCCGTAGAACCCCATTCTCGGCTCCTAGCTCCCATTCGCCAGGTTCCGATCCTGGGATGCTACAAGGAGGATTTTAAATATCAGTCTGATTCGTATTAAGCATAACCAAAGGCATAACCCACAAACAACAACCAAGCACTCCATTACATTTCCACTATGATAAAAAATTTTACAAGTACAATGGGCATAAAGGGAAATACAATGGCAAATAGCAAAAACTCCAAAATGATCAGCAACGTGCTCCTGCCTCAGCGCTGCTGCAGTCCAACGTCACCTGCACGCAACGGTCGTGCATAAGCTTACAGAAAGCTTAGAGGGTAGTGAAAGTGTGTGCGCAAGGTAGTAATATGAATGCAATGTCAGAGTAATGCGGAATATGCGGATGGAACCAAAACGTCATGAGCCGTACCAAGGCTATGCAATGCAAGACATGAATGGTATCGGCCATCCCAAGGTCATGCAATGTACAATGCAACTCAAGCATACAGATACTCATCAATGTCCACACGTCAATACAGCTCAAAGTATGGAATATCACCGGAGTCTAGTACACTCTAAACCAGATTGCCGCCACATCGCGCGCAATAAGGTAAGTGGAAGAGACCTCACTATCCGTCTGCCAATATCGGGCGCGACTCGTCGATAGCGGACCCATTCCTCGAGCTGGTCAAACTCAGCCTAGTATTGCCCCCTACACTCGGGCGGGTAAGGCCGCACCCCCTTCCAACCGACCACGACACAGTGGAGAGCACAGCCAACTGGTATTCGGCACTCAGTACTCGTCTACCCACTCGGTCTAGACGTTGGAGCAACCTCTTGGTACCATAAGGGTTTAGGGACTTTCACCCAGGGATATCTATAGTACCCCATGTAGAACAAGATTTTCGGTATCCAATCCTGCCAACCACGATGCGTCTGTGGAGGCTACGGCCCTGATGTCACTAGGGCGTTCAACAACCATATCACACAAATGCGGAATGCATGAATCACGCTATCCAGTCATGCAACCAATCCTGCGCATACCGTGCGCTCATGTAGGGCAACACTGCCTAACCGGGAGCCCATAAACAACCTGCCCGAAGGCATATGCTATGATCAGTCAATCCTCATATCAAGCATACATATGATGCGTATGATCATGGGTCATGAAACTATACTAAACAGGTTATAATAAAATGAATTATCTTACAATGCAGATGGGCCTGGACGGCCTATACACGGCAAGTACGGCTAGTAATGGGCCCTAAGGAGAGTCGTAATGTGGACATCCAACCAACATTACACTCGCAATGTGGACGTCAAACCATCATTGCATTCCAGGTACAATCTTCTTAAACACCGTTACATAATCGGTATTGGGTTTACACATTGCAATGGACCTTAGGTTCCTCCCATTGGGCCTTACATATATATCAAATGGGCCACATCTCATGGGCCTTTTATTCATCAGATGGGCCATATCAATGGGCCACACCAATGGGTCTTAAGTGCATTACAATGGGTCAAAACCCGTGGGCCTTGGATTGCATCAATTGAACTTAGTCTCGTGAGTCTAAAATATGACCAATGGGCCATACCAATTGGGCCCCACATGTAGATCAAGTGGGCCTCAACCCATAGACCTAACATGAGTCCAATGGACCTAAATCCCTGGGCCTTACATATATCAAATGACCTACTTACATGGGCTTTAAATTTCAACAAAAAGGGGTCCAATCACCTGGGCCTTGAACTACATCAAATGGGCCTAGTCCCATGGACTTGCAACACATCAAATGGGCCTAAGTCCATAGGCCTTATATGAATCAAATGAGCCCAAATTCTTAGGCCTTTCATAGCAAGTGGGCCCAAGTTCATAGGACTCGTACGAATCAAATGGGCTTAACCCATAAGCATTTTATAATTCAATAGGCCTAACCCATAGCCCTTTTGAAATTCAAATGGGCCTAAACCATAGGCCTAAAATGATCTTTTCGAGTGGATGGACGGCCTGGATGCATTGCCTGACAATGGTGGGGCCCACATGAAGGCGTACAATCATATATATTATATAATATATAAACTACATATATTATAATATAGGTAATATATACAATATTATGTGTAATATAGATATAATATAATAATATATATATGTGGGCCCCATCGTCCAGTGGGGACGGTGAGGAAACAACGCACATCACAGTGGGCGTCACCGTCCACGGACCGTGGACGGTGTGAATAAAATGCATAAATCATGTGGGTCCCACGTATATGGCCCACCGTGATGTTTATTTAAAATCCAACCCGTTCATAAGGTCACTCAGACCTGTATGAAGGGATAGTAAAATTTTCAGCTTGATCCAACACTTCTGTGGGCCCCAGAAACCTTTCAACGGTGGAATTCAATTCATACTATTACGCGTGGTGTGGGCCACCTGAGTTTTGGATCTAACTCATTTTTGGAGGGGGGCCACTTTAGAGGGTGGCCCACCCGATGAACGGTTTGAATATCATATAAACATCAAGGTGGGGCCCACGGCTGGAGCCGTGGGTCCACGGCGTCCGCCCGCCCGTCGCCTGGCAGCCGTGCAGGCGCTGCCAGCGCCTGACACAGCAGCATCTTGCTGCCTCACTCCATCTCTCTCTCCTTAAATTTTAATTTTTATCATAAAATACGTGTGGGGCCCGCTTTCTGAAAATCCACACCAGCCATAGCGATCAGTGACCCGAGGCAGTCCAAATGAGTCCAAAGTTTAGATTTTTTTGACGCTAGAAGATGAATAAAATGAGAAAATGGATCCTTGAATGGTATAGGTACATTATTTGATGCTATGGCCCACCAGGTCTTCCAATCAACCCAAAACTTCTACCCAACGGCTAAAAAGTCGTGGGTAAGAGGATGGACGGCTCGGATCAGATATAAACATCAGGGTGGGGCCTATGCAAGGAGGCCACCCCAAAATCTTTCCTTTCATTCTTCCCTTTTTTTTTTTTTTTTAAGGCAGGGACGTCCAGCGTCCCAGACGCTGGACAGTGAATATGGTGGTGGGCCCTTTGATATGCACATGGTGGTGGGCCCTGATGAAGTGGGCCACCACATGATGGGTGCCATGGGCTCAATGTCCAAGGTGGGCCCCACTTGAATAAAATTACATCAAGATGGGATCCATTCAAGCGGGCCACACCATCCTATTGCAATAAAATAAAATAAAATAAAATACAATGAAAGAAAGAGAGAGAGACATGGAGAGTGGGACACGGCTTGTGATGGAGGGACCCCGTCATTATGGTCCCTCCCTTGCAATGAAACATACAATAAATGGATCCCTTTGATCATGGGACCATCAAAATTATAACTCAACGGTGGAGATCCATTCTCCACCGTTATGGACGGTCTAGATGACCTTTTTGCAATGAAATAACCATCATGATGGGGTCCATGGAGAATGGCCCCATCATGGAACGATCATGATGATCCAAGTGGTCCATCGGCCACATTTTTGGGTCCCAAGTGAGATCCACACCATTGATCGGTGGGCCTCACTTGGTCCACTATAAAAAAATACATAAATCTACCCTATATAAGCACCCACCATCCGATCTTCTCGCCCCTAGGGGTTCCTTGGCACCTTGTCTTCAACTTCAATGGCTAAGATGAAGAATGGAGGGTTGAGATGGGAGATTTTGGGGTAGGAAGGTGGGCCACTTGAAGCTTAGAGGGACTTGAGAAATTTCATACGTGGGAGCTCTTGGAATTTTTGTTGCTTGGACATTTTTGGAATGAGAAAGAGAGAAAGAGAGAGAGTGATGTAAAGGGGGAGAGAGAGAGTGATGGATGGATGGGTGAGTGATGGTGGTGTAAGAGAAATTTGACTTTTGTGACTTTTGTGTAAGAAAAGTATGGGTTAAGAAGACTTTTGTGGCTTTTTGTGTAAGAGAGGTATGGGTTTGGGAGACTTTTGTGGTTGCTTGGGAAAAGGGATGGAAGTGATGTGTACTTGACATGTGATGGGTTGATGGGTGATTGATTGATGGGATTGATGTGATTGATGTGACACATCGTTGAGATTCCCTTGGTTTTCGCAACACGCGGCGTTTTCTCGCACCGAACGTTGGCTCATATCTCTTGATCAGGGTATCGCCTTGGCGCGCGAGTCGCGGTATCGGAACCGTAACGACGGCGCGGTCGCTATGGTATAGGTCTCGGGTTGAGTCGACTCGGGTTGTCGGTACATGAATCCAGGTCGCGCGTCGATATTGTTTAAGGGTCGAAAGTTGCCGGAATTCGACCGGTAAGACCGCGGAAGTGTACGGAAAGGTACGGACCAAGATACGGGTCTTACAGCCCTAAAGCATCAACCATCACTTTTCAAGTCTTTGACATCATAGCTTCATTTCATCTTCTCCCTGATTGGTCTTGGATCCATAAAGTCAAGGCTCTCTCTTTGACTCTTCACCAAAAGGCCAAATACATTTTCGGAGATAAGGTGCTGACCGTTCTGGATGATCCCGAACAAATCTTTCCGATTGAAGCAGTCAACCGTCGAGAGCTAGATATCCTGATCACAGACATAAAATGCTCCGATGAAGATATCCCATACAATAGTCTTGAGTTCGAGATTGTGAATTGCATACCTCTTGCATGTCCCATCGGATCAAACTATGTCTTCCCTCCAGTCGAGCACCAACATTTTTATTATCAGCTCGAATATCAAGAGAATGCAAACATGAGAGGACTGAAATATTTGCCTCCTATGGGTGAGATAGCAAAGCACAAATGTATCAAAGGAGGGCAAAGTCAGCAAGAGGAGGACGATCCCTTCAGCCACACATCAATCAAATCCATAAGAGAAGGGATCATCTATCCGGTTGGCAGGTCGAGATCCACCATGGAGGATCAAGTGAGCGGAATGAGCCCAACTGGGCTCTTTGAAAATGACTCGGGCAAGGGGCAATAATTTTCTTTGATTGACTGGACCATAGTCTAGGTCCCACCTGAGCAGGAAGAATCTAAGGACTCACAATGCATCAGGGATGAGTTGAGGAAAGTGACATCCAACACCAACTCAGAGCTCAATCCCAAACTCATCACAACATTTAGGCCCAACAATGAGGGCCCACCTACTTATCTGTCTGGCTCTGCCTCATAAGGGGAGGGAGTGTAGGGCAATAGCTGGTTCGCAATCCCCAAAATGACATAATAAAAGAAAATAATGTTTGACTTCTTAAGTCGAATCAGTCAATCCCCGATTCACATCGCCGTATTTTTTTTAAAAAAAAAAATCAGAAAATTCTCAAAAAGCCAAAAACACTGGATATTTCCAAAACACCAAAAAAAAATTTAAAAAAATCATATACTTGTCAAAATCCAAAAAAAAAAAAAAAAAAAAATCAGAAAATTCTTAAAAAGCCAAAAACATTGAATATTTCCAAAACACCAAAAAAAAAAAAAAAAAAAATCATTTACTTGTCGAAATCTAAAACAAATTAGAAAATTTCAAAAAGCCAAAAACATTAGATATTTTCGAAATGCTAAAAAATTCAGATACTTGTCAAAATCCAAAAACAATAGAAATTTCTCAAATCACAAAAAATGATAGAAAATCTTTCAAAACTCACAAGCAATAATGTGCCAAATGCATCTGTTACAACACCCGAGTTTAAAGTCGACTCATAGATTTCGATCTGGAGTTAGACTTCAAACTCAGGGGTTTGAATGAAGCCCAAAATGTGGAAAATGATAATCCGACTCTCGAGCTAGAGGATTCCCTCCGAAAGTTTGAGGCAAACGCCAATGTCGTCACGAATGTTTTTGAAATTGTGAACTTGGGATCCCTTGAGCTCCCTAGAATGGGTCGCATCAAGAGATCCTCGCCTCCAGAATACACGCAGAGGATGATAGAATTTCTGAGGCTCGGGGCTATCCAACCTTGCATTCTCCTATGAAGCCTTACCCAAATTGAATGAAGAGCTAATCATACACCATTTCCTATAAAGCTAGAAGTCAAGCCCATTAAGCAAAGCTGTGAAGATTATGTCTGAGGTCCATGATGGTGTCCTACTGATGAACGATAGAGATAAGCTATTGTAGTATGTCAGGAAGTGCTTCAAGTATCTAAAGCTTGTACAACGGATCCATGTGCATGCTTCAAGTCTTTATAACCTGGCAACACATTAACCCTTCTTCATTATGGGGTGTGGACATCATTGAAAGAATGAGCCCAAAGGCATCCAATGGTCATGAGTGCATTTTTGTGGCAGACAAAAGCAGGCGGCAACAACATCCAACACCATCGGTACGAATGAAGAAGAAGTAAAGGAAAATAATTGATGGTAAGCTCGATGCAACCAACTACATCTTGCAGACATAAAGCACACAACTATCAACAGGACCAACGACAAACAAGTCTAAAAGAAAGGTTAGTAACATGGTAACAATGCACATCTGGCACCTACTAAATCTAGGGGGCAACTCCAAGCCATCCTGAGACGGTCCGTTGATCATCCGTGAGGATTCTTCAGGGAGGTGCCCTTCGTCTCACCATCATTAGGTGCAAAGATCTTCCAGAGCCCATCAATGCTGACAACATGGGTAATCTTACCTGACTATGTCAACAACTACAATCGTAAAGCTAAAGTCAAATGACAAAAGGTTAGCATCCTGAGGTACATTCCATCATCATTCCTTTCCTCCAATAAGTGTTTCAAACAATAAAGGGTTCAAAAAAAAGATTAAGAAAAAAAAAAAGGACAGAAAGCGCGCAGTCAAAAAAAAAAGAAAAAAAGAGTCGAACCTAATGAGTGAGAACACAAGTCACCAACCCATTTCCCCTCAGGATAGTTTAACCCAATATCAACAGTTTCACGATCGTGATTGAAGACAAAGTCAGGTAACTCACCAATCGGCCAGCAATAAATGGAGTCTAGCCTCCCACCTTTGTACAAGAAAAGGAGAAATCAAAAGAAAAGTAACGTGCGTAAGAAAAATGGGCGAGGTGAAAACCCAAAAGGGCACCTCGAGTAAAAATAACGGGCATGTAGCGGACTTGGTGAAAACCTGAAAAGGCACCACGGGTAAAAAGAGCATAGCTGCCAAGGGGCAGGAAAGAGTAAAAACTCGGGACATGGTGAAAATTCAAAAGGACACCATGGGCAAAAATGACGAGAAAGTCGGTCATGGTGAAAACCTGAAAAGGCGCTACGGACAAAAATAGTAAAAAAAAAAGAAAACAAAAATGCAGGAACAGGAGAAGCCAAGGCAACAAGCAGAGTGAAGAAGCACAAGGAAAAGATAAGTCCCGGATCAGAATTCTGTCAGACCCTATCCAAATCTAAGGGGCATGATCCTAGTATGCGCTACTCTCAGGGAACCGAGATCCCTAGTAAACAACTCAGAATACTGAATTTGACGTGGGCTAAGTTTAATATTTTGATTCCAACATCCAAAGCACAAATCCAAACACAAGCAAACACCAACAAATTTGGTACAAACAAAAAATTTCATTCCTTTCAAAAAAGTCTTTTTATACATTGTTTTCCTTTCTTTACAAAAAAATTAAAAAAAAAATAAAATATTCATGCATATACAAGACAAGCAGCCAACAAAGTCGGGGATCCACAAATTCAAAGTCAAAGCCCCAGAGGCCCACTTTTCAAAACCTATAAGGTCCACAAGTTCAAAGCCCCAGAGGCCCACATCTTAAAACCCACAAGGCCCACAGTTCAAAGCCCCAGAGGCCCACATCTCAAAACCCACAAGGGCCACAAGTTCAAAGCCCCAGAGGCCCACATCTTAAAACCCACAAGGCCCACAGTTCAAAGCTCTAGAGGCCCACATCTCAAAACCCACAAGACCCACAGTTCAAAGCCCCAGAGGCCCACATTTCAAAACCGATAAGGCCCACAAGTTCAAAGTCCATAAGGTCCACATGTCAAAAGCCCACCAAGCCCATTGTCCAAAGGCCCATGGTTCAAGGCCCATGTTTTCAATCCCATTTCCTAGGCCCACATATCCAAAGTAAGACCCATTTCACAAGCCCAATTTCTAGGCCCATGGTCCTAGGCCCACATGCCTAAATCAGGCTTATGTTCCTCAATTACCCCATTAATTTATTAATGGAGGCCATCTGGCTATTCGATCTAGACCGTATAATAAAAATCGAACGATCACGGCCATCCGTGAGATCGGACGGATCTTTTAAAATCTAAAAATAATTCAAACCATTAGCTCCATTAATTTATTAGTGGAGGTCATCTGACTTTGTTACGATAAAAACCGGACGACGACGCCCTCCCGCGAGATCGGACGGATCTTTTAAAAAATAAAAAATATATATTTTTTCAAATAAAATTCCCAAGGAGTCTAGCACCAAAGGAATAACTTTCAAACAAAGTTTTCGACACCGCACGCGGCACCCAGTAAACTAAGGAATCTTTCATATTCTCCAGTTGCGGCCAGTGCACACACCTAAATAAGATTCGATCTCTTTCAGTTTCCCCGAAGGACGATCGAATCCTTACATGATACATGTACAATTGACCAGATCTCTATATCTGGACAGTCGCACAAATGCTAATAAAATGAGTAGATCTATCTCTGGAAAGAACCATCAAATTCAAAGTGGCAACAATCTATTGTAACCAAAGTATCAAAATCAGCAGACTGCATGTAAGACCCGTATCTTGGTCCGTACCTTTCCGTACACTTCCGCGGTCGTACCGGTCGAATTCCGGCAACTTTCGACCCTTAAACAATATCGACGCGCGACCTGGATTCATGTACCGATAACCTGAGTCGACTCAACTCGAGACCTATACCATAGCGACCGCGCCGACGTTGCGGTTCCGATACCGCGACTCGTGCGGCAAGGCGATACCCTGATCAAGAGATATGAGCCAACGTTCGGTGCGAGAAAACGCCGCGCGTTGCGAAAACTAAGGGAATCTCAACGATGTGTCACATCAATCACATCAATCCCATCAATCAATCACCCATCAACCCATCACATGTCAAGTACACATCACCTCCATCCCTTTTCCCAAGCAACCACAAAAGTCTTCACATCCCATACCTCTCTTACACAAAAGCCACAAAAGTCAAATTTCTCTTACACCACCATCACTCACCCATCCATCCATCACTCTCTCTCTCTCCCTTTACATCACTCTCTCTCTTTCTCTCTTTCTCATTTCAAAATTTCCAAGCAACAACAATTCCAAAGGACTCCCACGTATGGAATTTCCCAAGTCCCTCTAAGCTTCAAGTGGCCCACCTTCCTACCCCAAAAATCCCCCATCTCAACCCTCCATTCTTCATCTTAGCCATTGAAGTTGAAGATAAGGTGCCAAGGAACCCCTAGGAGCGAGAAGATCGGACGGTGGGTGCATCTATAGGATAGTTTTCCTTGTTTTTATGGTGGACCAAGTGAGGCCCACCGATCCATGGTGTGGATCTCACTTGGGACCCTTATTTGTGGCCGATGGACCACTTGGATCATCATGATTATTCCATGATGGGGCCATTCTCCATGGACCCCATCATGATGTTTATTTTCATTTGGAAAGGTCATCTAAACCATTCATATTGGTGGGGAAGGGATCCCCACCGTTGATCTTTAATTTTGAGGGTTACATGTACAAAATGACCCAATGGATGTATGATTTCATGCATGGGAGGGCCCATAGTGACGGGGTCCCTCCATCACTAGCCGTGTCCCACTCTCCATGTCTCTCTCTCTATTTTATTTCATTTTATTTTATTTTATTTTGTTTTGTTTATTGCAAAAGGATGGTGTGGCCCACTTGAATGGATCCCACCTTGATATAATTATTTTATTCAAGTGGGGCCCACCTTAGACGTTGGACCTATGGCACCCATCAGTGGTGGCCCACTTCATCAAGGCCCACCATCTTCAAAAGAGAGAAGAAAAAAAAAAATATATATATATATATTTTTAAAACCGTCCAGCGTCCCAGACGCTGGACGTTTCAATGAAAGAAGAGAAAAGGAAAGAAAAGAAAAAGGTTTTTTTTTGGGTGGCTCCCTTGTATAGGCCCCACCCTGATGTTTATGTTCTATCCAAGCCGTCCATCCTCTTACCCACGGCATTTTAGCCGTTGGGTAGAAGTTTGGAGCTGATCCAATCACCTGGTGGGCCATAGCGTCAAATATTGCGCCCTCACCATTCAAACTCTATTTTCTTATTTTATTTCTCTTCCAAGCATCAAAAAAATCCAAACTCTGGACTCATTTGGACGGCCTCGAGCCGCTGATCGCAATGGCTGGGGTAGATTTCGTTTTTACGGGCCCCACGTGTAAAAAACCATGGAAAAAAAATCAAATTTTCTTTTTTTTTTAAAAGGCACTGGCAGAGGCTTTGCCTCTGCCTTGGAAATGGCCAGCGCCTGCACGCAGGCGCGTGCAGGCTCACCTCTATGGGCGGACGGACGTGGGGTGGGTGCCCACGGCTCCTGCGTGTGGGCCCCACTATAATGTGTATTTGTCATCCAACTGGGTCATGAGGTGGGCCACCCCAGTGGCGGGCCCCCCTCCAAAAAATGGGTCAGATCCAAAACTTAGGTGGCCCACACCACGTGAAATAGTGTGGATTGAGGCCTACCATTGAAATCTGGGTTGGGGCCCACAGAAGTATTGGATCAAGCTGAAATTTATGTTTTCCCTTCATCCAGGTCCAAGGGGCCTTGTGAACGGGTTGGATGTTGAATGGACATTACAGGATGGGCCCCACATGGGACCTGCATTTATTATTATTATTATTATTATTATTATTATTATTATAAATCAAGTCCACCGTCCAGCGGACGGTGGCACCCACCTGATTTCAGGCCCTGTGTGAAGTACGTGTTATATTCGCACTGCCCATTGGACAGTGGGACCCACCATGATATATGTGGTGCATCTAGACCATCCATCCGCCTAGTGAGATCATTTTAAAGCATGGGTTGTTGGTTGGGTGGACCATTCACTTATGGATTAGGCCCATTTGATTTTTGAAACAGGCCTATGGGCTAGGCTCATTTGATTTATGAAATGCTTATAGGATAGGCCCATTTGTGTTATTTAAGGCCTATGGGTTTAGGCCCACTTGATGTGTTTCAAATACATGGGACTAGGCCCATTTGATGTACTTCAAGGCCCATAAAGATTGGATCCATTTGTTGCATTCTTAAAGCCCATGGAAGTGGACCCATTTGTTATATTGTAAGACCCATGGGACTACGCCCATTTGATTAAGAAAGGGTCCATGGGATTAGGCCCACTTTGATATGCATGCAAGCTCATGGACTAGGCCCATTAGAATTGTTTAAGGCCTAGGAGTTTAGGCCCATTCGACTCATATAAGGCCTCTGGGTTGAGGCCCAGTTGATATACATTTGGGGGCCCAATTGTGTGGCCCATTTGATACATATTAGACTCATATGGTTAGGTCCAATTGATGCAATCCAAGGCCCACGGGTTTTGACCTATTGCAATGCACTTAAGACCCATTGGTGTGGCCCATTTATATGGCCCATCTGATGAACAAATGGCCCATAAGATATGGCCCATCTGATGAATAAAAAGGCCCATAAGATATGGCCCATTTGACATATATGTAAGACCCAGTGGGAGGAACCTAAGGTCCATTGCAATGTGTAAACCCAATACCGATTATGTAGCGATGTTTAAGAAGATCGTACCTGGAGTGCAATGATGGTTTGACGTCCACATTGTGAGTGTAATGTTGGTTGGATGTCCACATTACGACTCTCCTTAGGGCCCATTACTGGACCATGTTTATCGTATTTAGGCCGTTCAGGCTCATCTGCATTGTAAGATAATGCATTTTATTATAACACGTTTAGTATAGTTTCATGACCCATGATCATACGCATCATATGCATGCTTGATATGAGGATTGACTGATCATGGCATATGCCCTCGGGCAGGTTGTTTGTGGGCTCCCGGTTAGGCGGTGTTGCCCTACATGAGCACACGGTATGCGCAGGATTGGTTGCATGACTGGATAGCGTGACTCATGCATTCCGCATTTGTGTGACATGGTTATTGTACGCCCTAGTGACATCAGGGCCGTAGCCTCCACAGACGCATCGTGGTTGGCAGGATTGGATACCGAAAATCTTGTTCTACATGGCGTACTATAGATATCCCTGGGTGAAAGTCCCTAAACCCTTATGGTACCAAGAGGTTGCTCCAACGTCTAGACCGAGTGGGTAGATGAGCGTTGAGTGCCGATTACCAGACGATTACGCTCTCCACTGTGTCGTGGTCGGTTGGAAGGGGGTACGGCCTTACCCGCCCGAGTGTAGGGGGCAATGCTAGGCTGAGTCTGACCAGCTCGAGGAATGGGTCCGCTATCGACGAGTCGCGCCCGATATTGGCAGACGGATAGTGAGGTCTCTTCCACTTACCTTATTGTGCGCGATGTGGCGGCAATCTGGTTTAGAGTGTACTAGACCCCGGTGATATTCCATACTTCGAGCTGTATTGATGTGTGGACATTGATGAGTATCCGTATGCTTGAGTTGCATTATACATTGCATGGCCTTGGGATGGCCGATACCATTCATGTCTCGCATCGCATAAGCCTTGGTACGGCTCATGATATTATGTTTCCATTTGCATATTCCGCATCACTCTGACATTGCATTCATATTACTACCTTGCGCACACACTTTCACCACCCTCTAAGCTTTCTGTAAGCTTATGCACGACCGTTGCGTGCAGGTGACGTTGGACTGCAGCAGCATTGAGGCAGGAGCGCGTTGCTGATCATTTTGGAGTTTTCTGTTATTTACCATTGTATTTCCCTTTATGCTCATTGTACTTGTAAAATTTTTTATCATAGTGGAAATGTAATGGAGTGCTTGGTTGTTGTTTGTAGGTTATGCCTTTGGTTATGCTTATTACGAAACAAACTGGTATTTAAAATCCTCCTCGTAGCATCCCAGGATCGGAACCTGGCGAATGGGAGCTAGGAACCGAGAATGGGGTTCTACGGAGGCTGTCGGCGCTGGATTCGGCGATCGGGAATTTTGTGAGCCCGGTTTCCGAGTTTGGGGCGTGACACTGCATGACAAAAGATTACTCACACACACCTAGTCCAGGATGTTCAGAAAATTTGATTGAGTCCAAGTCGGCGTAGTGAGTTCCCCGTAAGGCCGTACTAACGCGCAGGACGGCTAACCACTTTGACAATCAAATAGACCGAATACTCCTAGAGTGATTACGTAGCAAAGGAATGACAAACCAAACAGTATGGGAATCCTTGTAGAGCCATGAAAAATGCACAGACGCCTTTACTTTTCAGACTTACCCTCCAATGCTATTAACAATCAGATGTGAAAGGGTTATGATTGGTGATCCGTAAAGCCGCGACGAATGCACAGGAGACAATCACAATGTTTTCCTCAACCCTCGTGATATGTGCAAGTCATATCTTTTTCAGACAGTCGACTGACAATGATACCATGACAGACAATAGATTCGAGTCACTACCCTTTTTCTAACCAGAAGGGTGGGGTGTCCACTCACTTTGACTGTCACCTTGGTCAAAGAGAGGCATCTGTAGACACCCCACCCAGGCTAAATCTTGAGTAGGTTAAGACTGTCCGAGAACCATGATCATACCTTAAACCAAATTCCTAATCTCAGCCTAAACCGAATCCTAACCCAAAGTCCCCAAACTCCCAATCCGCAACCTGAAACCCCGATACAAACCGTTCAGCATGCACACAACTCCGCTTATACCCTATACCATAACCCAGATCCCCTTTACCCAAACCGAAACCTACTTTTCTGAGCCGAAAAATCCAAAAGGAGACTTCTAGGCGAACTCGCACGATGTACAAAGCTCGCACAAGAAAAATCGGTCCGAACTGAGCCCGGGCGATCGTCTGACTGCCGCGGGGGTTACTTAAAGTAGCGCCACTCGCGGCTCGCATGCGGATAGCTGTCCCAGCGTCCAAAAGTTAACTTTTCCCTAGATTTACCCCCCCCCCCCCCCCCCCCCAATCTTCATTATTTACCATTTTACCAGCCTCATAAGTCAATGAGAGTATGTCACGTGGCGCTCCTCTCTCCCTAGCCAATCACAAGCCTCCATTCTAACTTTTTAACCCTTACCTACCACCTATTTACCATTCAACCATTGGAGAAGGCTATAAATAGCCCTCTCCTCTTCTCATTTCAACACATCCCAACAATCAAGAAACCCCCTCTCAAGCTTAAGAGAGAGTGAGAGAAGAGAGTGAAGGAATGGGAAGGAGTTCCCAAGCCTTCAAGTCCAGATTTTCTTAACTATCCCCCTACCCTTCCTCTCAACCTCTCCAACCCATAAGCCTAGCCCGGATTGGTCATGTTTTGGTCCATATCCTAGCCTACTCAAGATCAAGGCAAAGATCTATTCTGCATACAAGTATTCATCATGACATTTATTCCCTTCTCAACCCCCCTGCTTCTCTAGATCTCTAGTGAACGTATGCTCTATGACTTGCCGTATACTGGATCCTGTCACATCAGAAATTTCTAGTGATCTAGTCCATCTTTTCTTTACCTTTTTTCCATAAGCATCATCACATCCGCTTTCTAGACATACCGTTGGATGTATGCTCTGTGGCTTACCGAAACTTCAGATCTTGCTACATCAGAAATCTACGTGTGTGCCTAGTCCCATCTCAGCCAAAGCATCCAACATCTCTTGAGATTATTTTACCACACCGAGTAGAGACCGTATATTTGTACAGGCAGAGAGGGTGCCTATCACCTTCCATCTCTGTAACCGAGGTCCCTTGCTCAGAATCCCGGATCGCAGACCAGGAGTCAATTTAAGGAAGGGAAGTCTTCGGATTTCCTCCACCTTACGTATTTCGTGTTTCTAGCCGACCGCAGGATTTTGAAATTTTTTCAACTAGTGGTGACTCCAATATTCATAATCAGCTTATCCCCCTATCAACCATCACAAATATAAATCAGCGTGGGCGCCAATTTTTCAGTATCTACATAATCATTGCACGTTTCATGGTATGACTTCGAACTCAAACAATACCTTTAGTATATTTTAATAATGATTTCATATTGAAGTAGTGTAAAAATGTTACATTTACTATTTTACTGTCAGTAAACTAATGCAAACATTATTAGGAAACCATTAAAGTAATTTGCAACTATTGTGCATTGCTTTATATTGCCAGGGTACCAAAAGAATTTAACATTAGAGATACGTTGCCCTTATTTTATTAAATTTCCATGCATAAATGGATTTGACAAAATGGCGTTGATAGCTTCTACTAACACAACTTTCGCTTAGATGCAAAATGATTTCCCACTTCTTGAATAATCTTGTAAGTTATTTACAATCATTCCATGTCAGAATCCAAACCTTTCACTTGGTGGCCAAGAAGTGGATTAATTGCATCCTGGATCACGTTTGTTGATCAGGTGATCCTAGCCATTGATCAGGAGACAATTGAAGAAGACTACAAATTACATTATCATCATCATCATCATCATTTGGTCTATCACTAAGGGATCATTTGGATGCATGTAACCTTTTAAGTTGTAAACAAATCAAGGCTGAAAGTGAAATATTTCAGGTGTAAATGACTTAAAGGTGACTGAAACCACTTCCTTGTAATTTACAGCTATAACTCACAAGTGAAAGTTTTGTAGAGGAGTCAGCTGTACGAAGACCCTTACAACTAATAAAGCTTATAAGCATCACAGACCCCTACAACAAAGAAGCCTACATGCTCTCCCCTTCTCATTCCAGGATTCAAACCTTCGCATTTCAACAGAACTTACCTCCAATACTCAAAAGATGGAAAATCTCCAACTTCTTTGTCTTATAACAACTAAAGAACATGCATTAATAAATTGCCCTCCATGAACGTTGGTCCATAAACCATCCGGGATCGTCCTTTTGGTGACGTAACACAAATATAGCAATTTCAAAGATACAATAATAGGACAATATATCCTAACCATTCAACAGAAGTATTAAAAATTAATAATAAAAAAAACAATTTAAAAGTTCCACATTCTAATTGTGGAAACTTTTGATCAATGGCCAGTTGAGATCACACTATAGCAATTTAAACTTTTTGCAACAAGTCAACTCATCGTTAAATACTCCAAAATCGTCGCTAAAAACTTTTTTGTAACGAGTATTACTCGTCGCCAATTTTATTGCAAATAAGGCATTACAAATTTTTTTTAGCAACGAAAATGGTAACCCGTCACTAATGGCTCAATTATTTGCGACTAGACCTGCCCCCTTACAATTCATTTTGATAGTGGGTCCTATCACACCGTATGAAAGCGTTGGTTTGTTTACATGCACACATGGATACGTACGTAGAATGACTCATGCATGTGCATGTTGTCATATATACAGGGACTTAGGAATAAGTGTGACATCGAGCTTCCGCATAAAAGAATCTTCTTTTGGACGGTCCAACGATAGCCACAGAAACAAAGGCCACAGAAGAGTGAGAAGAATACAAGGATGAGAGATTGAGAGAACATCCTTCGGATCTTCCCTCCTGAAAGCTCTTCCTTTCATTTTCTCCCCAACCCTTTTTGAATTGATGCCCAGCTCATCATCACAGGTAGAGACTTCCAGGCACGTGTGCACAGACTAAAAGATTTATTTTACATATATGGCACTTGGGTAAGGTGATCCGAACCGTTGATCTGTTTTTCCACCGTGTGGATGGATCATATCTCGAGCAGATAGGCGATCAGACTACGCTAGCCATATCAAATCATGGCATGAAAAATGATTGGTTAGCTCAAGAAAAAGAGCAGTGATACACATGAAATGAGCAAAAGTCACTATAATCCTTGCAGTTGATCAACCACCAGTACAACGTGAGTAAACTGGAACCATTTCACACTCAGGTCAGACTCAACCCATTTGCTAATTGGGCTTTGAAACAAGGCCCAAAATGACAGATGCGTTTCTATTACAGGCGTGAGCTCTAATCATATGTCAGGATAGGACCCAAAACCTGTCGGACCATCCAAACCCGTTTCCACCACTGTTTAGAAATTGGGCTTGACTGAGTATGTTCAAACCCAGACCACAACTTATTACCTGCCCAGGTCAGCCCATGCGCTAAGCAATAAATCTCAAGACAAACATTCTGGGCCCACTATCCTACTAAAGTGTGAAGAAAAATCAGAGAAGGTAGGAGAAAACCTACTTGTGGGACCTTTAGGTAAAGGTAGTCAAGGCCTAGCCCATTAAAATGTGGGCCTGAAACTTAGGCCCAGTTCGAACCCACCGGCCTCAAGGCTCAGCCCAAGCCTAGCTAGCCCAATACAGTCAGACACCTCCCCAGCCACTCCTCCTCCAGTCTATCTTAACTTTTACTTGGAAAATAAAGTAAAATTAAAAGTATCTTTCTATGGCATATACCTTTCGAGCACACCCGTAAATACCTTGCCATGACCCCATTACTGTGTGTAGCCTACAACCGTGTGGAAGGTGCCTTACAGGGCAATACCTCCCTTGGCAGTCGGCCTCTCGATCACACGTGCACCAGACACGTGCGACACCAAGATGCCCACTGCCAAAGGAGAATTGCCCCGCAATTCACCACCACAGTCACTTCATTTGTACACCACACGTGGGAGGTAAGTCTTCCTTCGTGACATAATATAGCTTAAGCCATTCAAGAAGGTTTATCTTACATTATGGTAAACTCTTATTTTTATTCTTTAGAATTCATTTAGGAGGGTCGCCATGCATGCAATTAGGGCCATCAATGGGCCCGTAAGGCTCGGGCTAGACCCGTTTTCATCCCCACTTGGGCTCATGTCTAGGCCTAATCCCAGGTCTAGGCTTAAATATAAAGGCTGGGACTGTGTCTAGGAACCCATGAGGCCGGCCAAGCCCGCCTGAATCGGCCCATTTCCGGTTTTAAAGGCATTTTTGCTGATATCATGGCTGATTTGTCACCATGGCTAGGGGACGCGGATTAGATACGGACAGGTTGAGTAGCGAGTCGGCTACTGAAGTGACGTCACCAAGTTTTGTGGGCCCCACTATGATGTATGTGTTATATCCACACTGTCCATCCATTTTTAGATATCAATTTAGGGTACGAACCAAAGAATGAGACAAATAAAAATATGTAGTGGACCCCACCAAAGAAAACAGTGGAGAGAGTGATTCCCACCGTTGAAACTATCGTAAGGCCTATCATAATGTTTATTTGAAATCCAACCTGTTCAAAAGTTCTTAAAAAAAAACATGAAATAAGGAAAAATACAAATATCAGCTTGTTCTGAAACTTTTGTGGCCTTTACAAGTTTTTAATGGTGGGCGTTACTGTCCCACTGTTTTCTGTTTTGGGGTCCACTGGAAATTTGGATTTAACTCGTTCTTGGGATATTGCCTTAAAATGATCTCTCCGATGGAAGGTGTGGATACAAAACATACATCATGGTGGAGCCCTCGGAACTCACTGACGTCACTTCAGTAGCTAGTCTCCCTACTCAACCTGTCCGTAGCTAATCCGCGCCCGTGGCGAGGCTCGGGCATAGGCCCAGCATAATCATCATCGCGGTAGTCTGGGGCCTGTTTGTTTTCGGCCGAACAGATCTCCACCTGGCCATTGATGGCCGTACATGCAATCAGCGTCTTTTCACTTTTGTATCGGTTCAAGACGGATCCTGTTAGGGCATTGGATCCAGTTGAGCTCTGTGATATTGATCTTTTCTTTTTCCTGATATGGAATTATCATCATGCGCTGTATTGACCTTTTCTAGTCTAATCATTATGAACCATCCATTTATGAGATGGTTGCCATTAATTGAATTTTGAGAGATGGGTCATCAAAGGTGGTCTATATATGTTGGAAGGCTCAATCATTGGATCTTTTCGAGTACCATTAATACGAACCATCCATTCGCCTAACCAATGATCAAAATGGTTAAGATCATCTACTCATTCATAGTGATTTTTGAGAGAAAAAGGACCATCAAAGGTGGGCTACACATAACGAACTGTCATATCAATAATCGGACCTGTTCTGTAATAATAGCTATAGACCACGCATTCTCTAAATCATTGATCAGATGGCTAGGATCATTCCATCGTAATGATTTCTTATAGAGCTCGGCTACCAAATTAAGGTGGCCCGGCCCGCACATGTTGGATAGTACAAATCTATTATCAGACCTTTTCTAGTGCAATTAATATTGGATGGTCAAGATGTTACCTAATGGTCCACTGGAGCCAATATACATAGTGGACCTACGTGGTAAATTAGGGCCAATGCGCGTAATGTGGGTGGTGCCACGTGAGAGTAGGGGATATCATTATTCTAACTTTAAAAATATAATAATATTTTACATTGTTAACATGATGTGCGTTTGACATCTAACCCGTCCAACAGGTTGACCCCATCATGTAGATCAGACAATCCAAAATTAGGACCAATTGGATCATCTTGTAGGCCACACTTGAATTTGGATGTTCTGAGTGGTGTACATTTTTTATATTGTATGGTACACCTAATTATTGAATTACCATGATTTCTGAGATATCTAAGTATATTGGTAGGTTTAAAATGTTTGATGGTTGGATACCTTGCAGTGTGCCCAAAAAGATAAGGAAGAAAAAGGCCAACGGCATTTTCATCATTTCAACCAAAAAAGGCTCTCATACCTCATTTTGAAAAATGAGAAATTAAGTTTTATGTGAGCAAAAATTAAATTATAAAGTACGATAGGCTGTCATTAGCTGATGTCCAAATTCATCATATTGCCTTTCTAAACCGCTGATCTAGTGGGCCACACAGTGTATATACCGTGACCCATTAATCTCAACAATTGGATTGCTGGACAAACATAGACAGTTAAAATAAGTATGAAACCTTGCTTAAAATAAATAAATAAATAAATACAACCAATGGACACAGTTCAACACAAGCAAAGGCCACCCAAGAGAATGCCCTCACCACCGTCAACAATAGTGAGGCGTCATGGTGAGATTTGGTTAGTTGGATGGCTGTAAGCAATAGGGTTATACACGAGTTGAACTGAGTTGAGATTGGCACAACTTGATTAGGCTCGGCCACTAGCTGACTTCATCTCGAACTCAGCTCGGCTCGGTCCTCAAGCCTAACTGGCTGGCTCGATTCGGTTAGCAGTCCAGGCCAGCTCAAGCCGAGTCCGAGCCTGTACAGCATTTTCTCAAATACATGCAGTGTATCTTTAATTTCTCACAATATGCAAAATAACAGTAGTATTTTACAAGTATTTCATTAAACACTTAGTATGCAACATAAAAATCAAGATACAAGAATAGTTTTATCATGTAATGTTTTCTTTTGAGTAGTGATTTATTTTAAATCCATACCTTCCTCGCCACCAACTGATCCCGCGGAAAATGTATCCATCTGAAGCAATAATTCATCAAGTCATTTCATCAAACACTTGGCGAGCAATATTAATATCAAAATAACTAAGTAACAGAACTGGCTCAATCCCCGTCGATTCAAGATCAAACAAATTCAAACTCGGCTATAAATTTTTTCAAGCTTCAAAAATCAGCTCAACTCAGCTCGAACTCAGTTTCAAGCTAAATTGAATCGAGCTTTTTCGAGTGGAGCAAATTATCCGAGCTAACTCAAATCGTGTACAACCCCAGTAAGCAGTCAAAGATGAGCCATGTGCATGCTAGGTTTGACAACCATTAAAAAAGCCCAGGCCCATCTCCGACAGCATATGGCTAACCGCTGTGAGTGGTGAGCTCCTCACCTCCTATCGACATCCCCGATGAGACAACTAGAGTCACCACATGCCGACGTGAATTGTGTAGTGAGGCACTCACCACCCTTAACAAAGTACAAAGAGTCTACAGGTCCACTGTGATATATGTGTTTTTCTTTTTTTTTTTTTCCTTTTTTTTATAATTTTAGAGCATGAGCTTAAAACTAAAGCATATCCAAAGCTCACGTGAACCACACCTTAGAAAACAATAGGGGCAGGGATTAGGTGAGGCAGTGGTAACAGCTCAGTGGTAAGGACGGCCATCGTTAAAAACTTCCTAGAACCCATTATAATAATGTTTATTTGCCATCCAATCTGTTAATTAAGTAATATATACATTTAGGTGGGCCACATAATCAGTACCTCATCTACTGAGTTTTTTTCCATTTAGGTGGGCCACATAATCAGTACCTCCGCACCATACACGTGTCCACCACTTAGCCATGGGTTAGATCTCTACTAAACTGTTATCCTGCCTCACCTAATTTTCACCCCAAAGACAGTTGTGATGATACCATCTACCAGTGCTTTTCTGTCATCCAACCCGTTCATAATGTCAAACGTCCATTGATGAAAATTTCAACAGTATTTATTCAGTTCCCATTATTTATGGTGTAGTCTACTTGACTACGGATATACTTCTAGTTTGGTTTCATACTCTAAAATGAGCTGAATTAGATAGAATGAATAAAACCCATACATCATAATAGGCCCACAAAGTCTTCACACCATGATAATTAAAGGGTGGTGAGCACCTTATAGGACAATCCACGTCCACCGCATCGGTGAGAATTTTGAGTCGTGGTCCACCATAGTGGAGACAAATAAATGAGCCGTCCTTCTCACTGGACCATTGTACTAATGCCCAACTCGGTGGCTCGCATGTTCAAAGAGTATCACATGATCAACCACCACCTGGTAAAAATCTCAGCGACCAGACGATCTTAACTGCCCAATAGTTAACCCTACAAATGGACGGTGGAAAACAATATAAGCCACTATTATCTGCACGGAACGTGAAAAAGGTCAACCAAACGTATGGATAGTATCATCCATCTTGTCAAGTAGATGAGCAAACACAATGTGACCCACCTGATGAGTGGTCCATATCATGGAAGGTGATTAGCGAGCTGTGGTTAGGTTAGATTTCACCGTTCGCAATAGAAAACTTGTGATCTCGCAACAAGGGCTAAATGCAAAGTGGGTCCCATCTCTCTCGGTTCCAAGTGGGTTGGACCAGACCCAAGCGTGTCCATGCCGAACCCATAAGGTAAGAACTTGAGTCCAATCACCAAACCAGACCATAAGCAAAGCAATTGGGCTTGGTTTTCTGGGGCCACTACAAAATATATTCCATGCCATGCACGTGCATACACCAGGTAGGCCGCACGATAAGTGACTCGACTACCAAACACGTGGCAAACACATGAAAAATCTCCAGTTCATCAAGTAAGCTTTGCGTTTGGTAGGACGTGCAGTGTAACAGATATCAGATGTGAACACAGTCTAAATCATTGTACTGGAGAACTTTTGAGGTAGAAAATGGACGGTTGTAAATAAAATCTCAACAACCGTTCTTTTGACTCTCCTTTTTTCGTTTTTGTTCCTTGAAAATAATAATAAAGAAAAAAGTCATCTAACATGAGGGTTAGGACTTGGGACAGTTCATACTGTTTGAATGTGGAGTATGGCCACCCAACATGGGGCCTACCTGTTTTGGTACATAGTTGCCACGTGTATAAAAGGCGAGGGATTTACAAGCTAAGCCTGAAAAGAAAATGAAAAGCGTTCTAGCAGGCTTTAACTATAGAGAACGTGAAGCTCGCATGGGAATAGATACTCGTGTGCAGATTTCAATTTATAAATTGCCATCCGCACGCGCCAACCCCTCTCTATGAATTTATTTTATTTACGAGAAAGGGACAGATGCAGTGGCTGTATGCTACAGCATTTCTTTCCTGCCAACTTTTCACACATGTAGAAAATTCTCTCCTTCGTAAATGCGGGTTACCTTATAATGATTATATTTGATGACAACCAGGCCGATTCAATCTTTCTGTAAGAAACAACTTCAATATCAATAGATAGCCGATGGTATGAATTAGTGTAATGGTGCGGCCCACTCAAAGAGTGTATTAGATTGATCTTTGTCATATATAATCATCCTATTGTAACCAACATTTTGTAAGGATGGGATTATTATATATATATATATATATATATATATATATATATATATATATATATATATATATATATATATATATATATATATATGATGAGTTTATGAGGAAAATGGTTGAATCCTAAATTAGGATACAACAGCTGTATTCGATGGATGGATAATTGATCAAATGTGAACACGGATTGCGTCCTGTTCCTGTCTGGACGGAGGCAGTGGCTCCATGGGGCCCTCCGTGACGTACGTGTTTTACCACGCCATCCATCATTTTGAAAGGTCATTTTAGCGCATGATCCAAAAAGGAGGCACGTACAGGGCTCAAGTGGACCACACCACAGGAAGTTGAAACCTTCCTCGGGCTCACCTTGATGTTTATTTGCAATCCAACCTTATGTAGACTGGATGGACGGAAAACACAAATATCAGCTTGGTTGAAAATTCTGCGGCTCATAAGAAGTTTTTAATGGTGGGTGTTCAATCCTCACTCTGTGGTCCACTTGAACCGTAGGTCTGACTTATTTTTAGGCTGATACGCTAAAATGGTCTGAAAAAATGGAATAGACGGTGCCGATAAGACAATACATCACGGGGCCCCATAGAGTCCCTACGTGGGCCGAGTCCGTCCATGCAATGGCAGGAAGCAATCCGCGTCCGACCAGTGCCGCACAAAATACTAGAACTTGTGGTCCCATCAGGTTTCTCTCACCAACAAGCATCTGTTTAGGAGATCCGAACAATTCAAATGTTATAATCCACCGTTAAAATCACATGGCACGAAAATCAGGCCCGTCCGATCATCAGGTGGGTCATCCTTAAATGTTAGTCGAATGTTTTCATTCCAGGTGAGCAGATCAGACTGAATTTCATTTCAGGTGATCTTTAGGTAGGACGTACCACTTTCGCGGTGAGGATATTCCACACAGCTGACATGTTAGCACGAAGGATCTGGTTCGATGACGTTTTAGCATACTTCCGACTGTGCCTGATCAGATCTATATTGGGAAGAAAACACTCGGGTACCTCACGGTCTGTACCAACCGGGTTATTTTCACTAACTTGTGAAAAAAGAACTTAATAGTCATGAAATCCGCGCCGTCCATCACGAATGAAACCCTTTATTGGGTCATAATGCCAAAAATCGTGATGATTTAACAATCATATGGGCCATGGTCCTACATTAACGTCTCATACAAACTGCTTCCTGTGTTGCCTGCTGAGTCATTGATTATCATTAATTTTTTTTTCAATGGTTAAAATGATGCATAGTATCTGATGGACGGGCTGGATTCCATGAAAGTTCCATAAAAATTGATCTCAGTTTGAGAAAGTGGGAAGCCGATTGCCTATTGAGTAACTCACGTATACCGTACTAAGATCCGCAGGGGCAACCATGATGTTTGTTTCCTATCCACCTTTTACCAGCTTATTTTGGAAGTTTCAGTAGACTCCACCACACGGAGCAGTGGGAATTGAATAACTACCGTTCAAAGCTCCCAGAGAGTCACAGAAGTCTTAGGAAGCCGATTTCCGCTAAAGCCTTTCACGAAAAGTTCCTGCACGGGGATGCTAGGTGGGTTAGTGTGATGTTTGTGATAAATTCATCCTATCCATTCATTTTCTGAGCTCATTTTAGGACATGCATTCGAAAATTATGTGAATTCAAAACTTAAGCAAGCCATATAAGAGAGAAAATTAGGGAAAGAGTTTTCTATTATTGAAACCTACCTTCCTGAGCTCCATCTTGATTTTTATATGCCATTGAAACGGACGAAAAAAATAGTATGATAATTGTTGATGTCCAAATCTGGTTGGCCCTTCCTCCACGTCTCCCTCGTTTTAACGTACCACCTCTGGAACCTGCACCGATGCCTAAGTCAAAGACCCTCCGATGCTTAAGTCAGGTTCAGGGAATCAGGGTCTAAGTAAAGAGCAGAGGAGAGAGCATTTGTCATTGCGTACGTATAGACGTGATGTCATGTTCTATTTATACATGATAGTGGGATGGTCCTGGTCCGACAATCTCGACATGATTAGGGAAATTCCTAGATCGTGGAGATATTGCCCGTAATCTGATGATCGTATATTGTATAATGCATATTTGTGGACGAAGTTATCGACCACGATCGGTTATGGCTACTTCCACATTTGGCATATTGAACATACACCATTACGCATCCACTCGGCTCGGCTCACCCGACCAGAGCATAAAGGATGTAGTCTCTAAGTCCGAGCGGTATCCGACCCGACCCGTCAGGTAGGATCCATTATAGTAGGCGAGGCTAATGAATGTCGTGTCGAGCATACTACGGTTAGCAAATGATTGGTCATACGGTTAGAGTATCAGAACCGTTCCAATTTGCACCTCTGCAGAAGGCACCTGCTCGTTATCTTCATGGGATGCTCGTATCAGGTCGGACAGGACTTGCCTCGGACACCGTGGAAGTGGGTCGGCTCAGACTGGCGTTTTGTCATTGAACCTCATATGGGCTCGGATCTCCCCATAACAGAAGCCTCCTACTCTTCGAGCCCGCCTGCGGACTCAAAAAGTACTCATGCAGGAGATCTCCCACCCATACTACATTAATGATGGTTTTCAAATTCGAAGCATCACATCTTGAGACCATGCGCGTGCAAGTTGTTTTGGCGGATGCGTGGTGACGGTTACGATTCCGGATATTCTTTCAGCTTATGAGGGGTCGCCACGTAGGCCTGAGGAGAAGTGTACATGACGGCTCTCTCTGCTCGAGCATCATTTCACATATCGAAGCACGCTGTCCGATGTGAGAGTCGTACCGTCAGTTGAGAACTCCCCCAACGAGGTGCGGTCACATGTGCTTGGGAATCAGCTTGCTCTGATTTGGCTGTGATCATTATGACTTGTCATTAATGCGGAAATCCCTTATAGCTTATATAAGGGATCCTCAAATTTTCTTCTGTTACTTGCATTGTGAATTTGAGAGCATACCGGAGGAGGCGATTTTCTACAAAGCGTTTTCGATTGATTTTAATGTTTTCGGTAGGCGATTTTGATCGATCATCCTTTTTCGGTAGAAGAAAATTTTCGGTAGTCGTTCGGTGAGTCTCTTTCGTTGATCTTCATCCTTCTTTTCATAATGTCTTCCGACCTCGAAATGGTGCGTGATTATGCTGAGGACTCCGAGCCGGAGAGTTCTGAAGAAGAAGAAGGGCTTATAAAGGCCCCTTCGAAGTCATACCACTATACCCCCCGCCTTGGAGACAAAAGGGGATGGGTGTTCAGACCAAGTGACTCAGCAAAAAGAAGGCCACCTGAGCCCGCCAAGTCAGCACTATTGAGGCCACTGAAATGCCTACGAGTGGGCGCATCTCGGAGATAGTGATGAGGGTCAAATATTGTATATCAGACCCCGATTATTGCCTAATTTTACGTATATGATAATGCTTATTGCCATATTTTAATTGTGTTTTCATTATAGGATAAAATCAGGAGCGTTGATTGAAAAAGGATATTAAAAGCGTGGATTTAACGCTTTAAAGTAACAGAATCATGGGACGGACTCTAGAGGACCAATATTGAAGAATTTACACGCTAGGAATCCAAGAAAATCAAGTTGTTCACGTTAAATAGGCCTGAAATTGGTCCAAAACGCAAGATCACAGGGTTCCCACCATCCGTTTGTCCTGAAACTTCATATATGGGATGAGGGCCATAAATTAACCATACATGTAAAATTTCAGTCATTGGATAACTATGGAAGTGCCCCAACTGACAGATTAGCCCATAAATCGTTAATTCTGGGCCCACCTGATATCCGGAACTGCTTTAAATTTGGTCTCAACGCTTTAAGTAGGGAGACTAAATGAATGACTGGATTGGATTTTACAAAAAACGTCAAAGTGAACCCCATATGAATAAAGTGTGCATAGTGCACAAGTGCACTAGGCGTGCATGGCAAACAGTAGAGACGATTGACCGTCTCTGACCGAAAAAGTAAAAAAGAAAGTGGAAACTTTTTCCAGAGCCAGCGTAACGGACGGTCGGCGTCAGTTTTGCGGACGGTAGTGGGCCACTATCAAGGCCCTTTCGGACGATCCAATCCGCCCATCGTGTAGAGGGCCTTGAACCCTTCAAATCCATGTTGAATTTTTGCACTCATACACGCACACGTGTACGATACAGGGGCCACAAAAGGGCTGCCCAGTAGCGTTCAAATCTTATCTTTTAGTGATTTCTTCTCTGGGACACACTAATGGACGTTCAAAACCACCCATTCTTGACTGAAATTTCATCCGGGTCTAATGGACGGGGTAGATTTTTCAGAAAATGCTTGTGGGGCCCACCGATCACGACAGCGAAAGAGTGCGAAAGGTTTCGCACATCTGTGAAAACTGACTTTTTCAGGCGGTTGTGGCCCACCATCTTTGATCATATGGTAGATTTGAACCATCTATCATGTAGAGGACCCAAAAACGTCTTAAGAGATAGTGTTTCTTTAAAAATTAAGCGAGGAAAGTGGCAATTTTTGAAGCTCCGAACTTGGCTGCGAAAAGGCTTTCGCTGCGCATGCGATAGCTTTCCAAATTCGATTTTCACTACTCCAGCAGCTATATAAGGAGGTTTTGGACGTGGGGAGCAGGGATGGAGGCCTTGGGAAGATCCAGAGCTTGAGGAGAGCCAGAGCTAGAGAGAGAGAGTGGAAAAAAGAAGGGAAAGATGTTTTTATTGTTTAAATATTATATTTTCTTTTTCCTAATTAATTTTATGGATTGTTAATCTCTTAGCTAGGGCTGAGATGAAGCCTCTAATTTGATTGACTCTTGTTCATGTTGAATTTATTTTAATCTGATTGATTTGTTTCTTTCTCTAGTGTTCTTTCCTGAGATTTCCATACTTCTCCATTCTATGAGCTCGACCAAAGTCTAAATATGGATGTTGTTTGGAATATTATTCTAGGTGCTTATGTCTGACCATGAACAGGTCTCCTATAGAGGAAGAAACAAGATTTACATCTCTCCATGCCTGACCATGGATGGAAAGATGTGATCCATATGCTTTGAAGGATTATACATTCTTTGTGCCCAACCAAAGACATAGGATGTGCTTTGTTTATTAAATTTATATCAATTTGAATTAGGGGTGAATCAACAGGCAAAACAAGTGTTAGGATAATTAGGGGTGGATTCGAAAGTCCTAGTCTTCTCATCGATTGGATTTTACTCACTACTCTCAGTTACTTTTTCATTGATTTTTATTTAGTTTTCTTAATCATTACCTAAACTCTTTGTTGGATTAGTTAAGAAGAGTCCTAAATTTCGAATTGTGACAATCAGTCCTCGTGGGAACGATCTCGTAATACGTACCATATTTATATTTGATTCGTATACTTGTGAGTTAAAATCATTTAAATCAGATTGGTTTAAATTAAAACATCAGATAGTCCCGGGAGGTTTCGTTTTGTCGGAATCTCAGATAGATTGAATCTGTTCGAAATTTTAAGTTCCGAACTCCGTTCAGATAAGGGCCCCTGGGCCTATGGACACGATTGGTGCTCCTGCTAAGTGGGAAGTCGCAATCTTCCTCTGTGCATTACAGTGTGGGCTTCAGCTCCCACTTCACCCCTTCATTCAAAAGATTGCGGCTTATCTCGAGCTAGCCCCGGGACAATTCACGCCCAACGCCTGTAGGGTGCTGATCTCCGCATTCATCATCTGGCGACAAGTCGGGAACCCTGAGTTGACCCCGGAAGAGCTAATGAGTTTATACCTGATCAAGCACGACAATAACGAACCATAGTACTACTTCACTACCCAAGGCTGCAAGGGGTCGGGGCTTGTGATGAACCTACCGTCCTCCAATAAGGATTGAAAAAATAAATGGTTCTGGGTGGCAGGCAAGTGAGAGGCACCAGCAGTAGAGCTCGAAACCTTAACAACACGTATTCCGACCCATTTCACTAAACTAGGTTGGACTTTAACCAGTATCTGTCCCATGGCCCTCGTTTTCGTTTGTTTCAATCAAAAGAAAGCTCTCTGTTTCCTTTCATAGGTTTCTAGAAGGGACTGTCACTCCTCGACCCGGCTCAGAAGAACCGCATCGCTAAGATTAGGGCGCGATCAGAGGGGCTTCGCTCCTGGACAGACTTGATCACAGCAGCCAATCTTCATTGGTCCAGGCTTTTCAAGTCACAGCCCTTGCCTACGTATTTTACTGATAAGCCCAGTTTCGTCTGCTCAGTCGCTGACACTGTCATTTCTCTCGCAGGTATGGCTAAAGTGTCTGACAGTCGGAAGAGGAAGGCGGCTCCAACAGCAGCGGAGATGTTGAGGGATGCCTCGGTGTAGCCCTCGCTCCGAGGCTCGTTGTTTCGACACTTGCGGTGCTTGCTCACCCACAGGCGTAGGGTGCAGCGCCAACTTCGATGCTTCTCAACACGGTTATGGCTCCTCCGGCAGCTCCGCTTCCGGTGTTTTCCAATACGACTATGGCCCCTATAGAGACACCTTTCCCGGTGCTTTCCAATTCGACCATGGTCCCAGCAGTAGCTCCTCCCCTAGTGCTTGCCTTTACGACCATGGCCAATGCCCCAGCAGTTGTGAGTCCTGCCCTTCCTACCGCCGTTTTTCCCACCGTAGAGGCTCCTATCGCAGCCCCGAGCCCCTCATTGCTATCCTTTCTTCTTCCAAGCGGAAGGAGGCCATTAGAATGGCCGACAACATGCTTTCCCTCCAAGGTCTCCGCGCCGAAGGTCAAAACTCGGCCGGTAGTAGGGTCAGGATGGAGGAGGCTGTGGTCTCGCCTTAGGTGGGGACGAGCAGTGGGAGGTTCGAGCCGGGCTACCATATGGCCTGTTTGGTTTTAATGGGCCTCCAAGCATGCTCCCGAGGAGGATATAGCTCGAACCCTCGGTAAGTTAAACAGCTCCTTTTTGAACGATATGGTTTCCGTGTGTTACACGGTACGTCTCCGAGAGGACCCTCCTTTTCCTTCGCATTGTTATTGTATATATTTTCTTCGGTACTGATCCTCATTTTTTTTCAGTCTGTCCCAAAGTTGCTTTTGGCTCGGGAGAGAGCACGGGAGTATGAGAGGAGGGAGATCGAGCTTGAGGCCCTAAAGGTTGAAATGGTCGCCTTACGAGATGAATCCGCCCTCTTGAGGTCTGAGCAGAGTGAGCTGCGCCGGTAGCTTTTGGAAGAGAGGGTCAGAGGGAGTCAGCTGCAGGGGGTTGTGGTCGACCTAGAGGCTAGGGAGCTGCTGCTGCAGGAGAGAGCGGACAACTTTAAAGACCGTAGTGATGCAACAACTGCCGAGCTGACCCGTGCCAGAGTTCACGCGGATTCATTGGCTGAGAAGACCACTCGGCTGGGTGAGGCCTTAGAACGAGCTAAAGCTGAGGCGGCTGAAGAGCAGGTTCAAGCCATTGCTCAGGCTATGGAGGCTCAGCGGGCCAAGGATAAGGTCTCTCTGGCAACGGCAGTTGCCGTCACGATCGAAGACTTCAAGGCCTCCAAGGAGAGAGACGCCGAGGGTATGAAATTTTACAACCGCGATTTCGATGCTTGTATCGAAGCAATCATGGGTTTATACCTATACCTCGATCTTAATCCTCTGCTGCCCTAAGATCCTGAAAATTCCCCTGCTGAAGTCGTCCGATCGGATCAAGCCCCCAACTCCCAAGCGCTTCCACCCTCGTGAAAATTGAATTTATTTTTTTTAAAACGGTTAATGTATTTCTTGCCCTTTTAAGGAGAATGAACGTGAAACACTTTTGATAATGGTGATCCAACTAAGTTAATTTTTCATCGCGTTAATTTATTCTAAGATATTGCCGAGCTAACCTCTTTATGGGTCAGGCCCTTTTATTATCGTTGGCTCTCCGAACCCCCTCGGCCCAAGTTTTAGTTGGGTCCGATCTTTTAGGGTACTCGGCTCGTTGCTTGTCTGGTGAGGACCTTCCATTCTATACCGTATAATGAGCCGAGTTCTCCATTAAAGAGTCGGGTCATTATTAGGCTTTCTCCCTCAAGGGAATGCCTTGTTGAACCTTTGTAAGATTAGGTTCTGATCCCTTCTTTAAAGGATTGGACCATCAAGTTCGTGCCCGTATCGATGAGGCAATTGAGTAAACATTTGTGAAGTAATATTGAGATTTTTATTGCGAGCTTTAGAGGCTGGTCACCCAAAGATGTATACTTTATTAGGAGCCTTAAAGGCTAGTTCGTCATGGGTAGTAGATCTTTAGGTGTTCAGCGTTATAAGGATGAGGGAGTTGACGACCTTCGAGGTCTTCCAAGTGGTACGAGCTCGGTTTGGTAGATCTGACCACCCGATATGATCCTTCCCAGTTAGGTTTGAGTGCCCCTGCTCTCAGCTCAGCTGTGTTCTGGAAGACCCGTTGAAGGACTAAATCCCCAGGATGGAATCTCCTAATCTTGACTTTTGAATTGTAGAAACGTGCTACCTGTTGATGCCGAGCCGCTACTCGGAGCCTAAAGACGTCTCGGACTTCTTCAAGCAAATCCAAGTAAGCAGTGATCAGGTCAGAGTTCTTACCCTCTTGGTAGTTCCTTACTCGGGCAGTAGGGAGGCCGATCTCCACGGGTACCATCGCCTCCGAGCCGTAGAAAAACGAAAATGGGGTTTCCCCGATCGAGGACTAGGGCGTGGTCCTATAGGCCCAGAGGACAAATGGGAGCTCCTCGGCCTAGTTACCTTTGACCTTCTCCAACTTTGTTTTAAGATGGTGTTTGATAACCTTATTAACCGCTTCCACCTGCCCGTTAGATTGTGTGTGTCAAGGCGATGAATAAGCGTTCACAATGCCGAGCTTCCGACACACACCATAAAATTTGTCATTATCGAACTGGCGGCCATTGTCGGATATGATGATGTGCGGGATTCCGAACCGACAGATAATGCTCTTCCAAACGAAATTGACTACTTTCTATTTGGTAATCTTTACAACAGGCTCGACCTCGGCTCATTTGGTGAAGTAGTCGACTGTTACGAGGGCGAACTTGACCTGCCTCTTCCCTGTAGGTAAGAGGCCGATGATGTCGATCCCCCACTGGGCGAACGACCAAGGTCCACTCATGGGAGTCATTTCTTTCACGGGCTGCCTCGACACAGCTACAAAACGTTGACATTTGTCGCACTTTCGAACGAAATCCTTCAAGTCTTGTTTAAGAGTTGGCCAAAAATACCCTTACCGGAGTATCTTCATGATTAGGGCACAACTATCAAAATGGTTTCCCCAGATTCCCTCATAAATCTTTCGAATCACGTAGTCGGCCTCATCTGGTCGGAGACATCTAAGGTAAGGCTGGGAATGTCCATTCTTATACAACACTCCGTCCAATATGACATACCGGGCCGCTCTGACCCTAAGTTGCCTCGCCTCTAGCTTGAGGGGATTTCGCCGGACAAGAGATAATTAACAATCGGATCCATCCAACTTGGAATGGACTGAACGGGATTGACCTTCTCCGGCTGGCCAATGCTCGGATGCTCAATGAATTCGACGGGAACAAACCGCAGAATCTTTCCTTCAGAGGCCGAGGCGAGTCTTGTTAAGGCATCGGCCTATGAGTTCTCAGTCCTAGGGATCTGCCGGATGGTGTAACTCCAGAATTTCTCAATCAGTTTCCTCGCCTCTTCGAGGTTGGCGATCATTCCAACCTCTTTCGCTTCATACTTCGAAGAGATGTGATTTATTACTAGCTGCGAATCGCAACGGACTTGTAGAGTCTGAACACCCAGGCTTGCTGCCAGCTTTGAATCCAAGTCTAATCGCGTATTGAATCATCATTGAATCGGGTGCCACTAGGACGACTTCGGCACCTACTCCTTTGATGTTGGACGACCCATCAACATATAGGACCCATCCCGGTTCCGACACTGCTTCTTGGTTGCTCAAAGGGACGGGCGGTGTCATCTCGACTTCCGTACTGATTTGTTCTTCACATCAAGTTGTAAACTCGGCGATGAAGTTGGCTACAACTTTACCCTTGATTGCTACCCTAGGGCGGAATTGAATGTCGAACTCTCCGAACTCAATAGCTCATTTGGTCATCCGACCTAAAACCTCGGGTCTCTGGAGAACTTGCCTCAAGGAAGAGTCGGTCAATACCACTATGGAATGGGCTTGAAAGTACGGCCGTAATCTTCTAGCTGAGACAACGAGGCAGAGCGCCAGTTTTTTCAAGGGTTGGTATCTTGTCTCCGCTAGTACCATGGCTTTGCTCACATAGTATACAGGGTATTGCTTGCTTCCGACTTCTCTGATCAGGGCCGAACTGACAGCTAAAGCCGATACCGTGAGGTAGAGGAATAAGGGCTCCCCTTCTTCAGGTTTAGACAAGAGAGACGGCAAACCCAAATGTTGTTTCAACTGCTGGAAGGCTTGCTCGCATTCCAGTGTCTACTCCGCCCTCTTATTACCCTTCAGCTACTGGAAGAAGAAGAGGCATTTTTCTGTAGCCCTGAATATGAAGCGTCCGAGCGCTGTAACTCTTCCCGTGAGACAATGTATTTCTTTAACGGTTCGAGGTGAGTTCATGTCGAGGAGAGCCTTGATCTTGTCCGGCTTGGCCTCGATACCTCACTGACTAACTTGAAAACCAAGAAACTTTCCCGACTCAACTCCGAATGCGCACTTAGTAGGGTTCAACTTCATCTGGTACTCTCGGAGGACGTTGAACGTTTCTTTGATGTCGGCAAGATGATTGGAGGCTCTGGTACTTTTCATTAGCATGTCGTCAACATATACTTTCATGGTGCGTCCAATCTGACTGGCGAATATCTGGTTTACCAACCTCTGATATGTTGTCCCAGCATTTTTCAAGTATAATGGCATGACCCGGTAACAATAAAGCCCTTTGTCCGTGACAAAGGTAGTCTTCTGCTTGTCTGGGGGATACATAACGATCTGGTTATACCCAGAATATGCGTCTAAAAATTAGAGTAACTCATGTCCAGCCATGCTGTCCACCAGTTGATCGATCCGAGGTAACGAAAAACTGTCCTTAGGGCATGCCTTATTCAGATCTGAATAATCTACACATACCCGCCACTTCCCATTGAATTTCCTGACGAACACGACATTTGCTATCCAGTGAAGGTAATATACTTCTTTTGTGAAACCCGCATCGAGCAGGACGAAGACCTCTTCGACAATGACTTCATATCGTTTGGCATCGAATGACCTTCTTTTTTTCTTCACTGACTTATGATCCGGATCCACATTCAATCTATGGACTAACACATCAGGAGAGATCCCTGACATATCTGCATGTGACCATGCGAAGACATCTCGGTGCTGCTTCAAGAAGGCTAACAACGTGTTCCTCTGCTCGGAATTCAACGATGACCCGAGCTGAACGGTTTTACTCGAGTCTGATTCATCGAGGGGCACTTTTTCTAGATCTTCAACTGATGAGCTTCCTGTTGGTCCTCGGGGATCCAAGGCGTCCACGACGAGCTCCTGCTTAGCAGCTCCTTTTCTAACTGCTATCGCATAACACTTCCAGGCCTTGCGCTGGTCACCTCAGAGATATTCGATCCCACCTTCAGCTGGAAACTTCATCATCAAGTGGTAAGTTGAGACGACCGCCCTCATCGGGTTGAGGGAGGGTCGGCTCAGGATCACATTGTGCACAGAAGGAACATTGACAATCAAAAAGTCCACCAGGAGTGTGACTTGATGTTGCCCTTCTCCCAATGTTACTGGGAGGGAAATGACTCCTTTAGAGATTACTCTGTCTCCAGCGAAGCCGTGTAGGGGAGTTTTCACGGGTCGGAGTCGTAACCATAAAATTTTCATCTTTTCGAACGCTTCGGAGTATATCACATCGGCCGAACTTCCGGTGTCGACCAGAATGCGATATACCTTGTGATTTGCTATGGTCATCGTGACCACTAGTGCGTCATCGTGCGTATGCTGGATCCCTCGTGCGTCATCTTCCTTAAAGGTCAGGATGCACGGAGTAACTCGGAGTTCCTTGCTAGGACGCACCGTCAAGTGAACGTAGTGTTCCGGCTCGAATCTCCGGGAATGAGCTTTTCGAGCTCTGTTTGAATCCCCTCCTCTAGCTGAGCCCCCGATGATAGTATGAATTTCAGTGGGTTCTTCTGTGGGGTTATTCGGCTGCTCTTGCGGTCGTTTCTCTCTCCGAACGGACTTCTCTTTTTTGGTGTATCGACGTAGGTGTCCCTTACGGATAAGGGATTCGATTTCATCTTTTAGGTCCACACAATCGTCCGTGTTGTGACCATGATCCCGGTGAAAGTGATAAAATTTTCGCTTGTCCTGATGTTCTGAGTCAACCCTCATGCAGACTGACCAGTTAAGTAGCTTGTCTCCTTAGATATCTAGCAGGATTTGCTCGGCAGATGTATTAAGAGGAGTATAAGAATGAAATTTTCCTTCTGGCCTGTGGCTCGGTCGACGATCGCGGGGAGCACGGTAGTCCGCCCCTTTGCCGTTCAGTTAGGATTCTTCGTTCCTAGGCCTCTTCTATTTGTTTATTGGGTCAGTTACTTGCGTACCTTTACGAGCATCAGTTAACTCTTAGGCATTATATACTTTTGAGCCTTCGCCATAAAGTCTGCTAGCGTTTTTGGAGGATTTTTTTTATGGAGAAAGTGAATTTTTCTTCCTTTAGTCCACTTAGAATGGCAGCAAGCGTCATCTTATCATCATAGTCTTCAACCTGCAATGCTTCCTCATTGAAACGAGCGATGTAGTCTTTCAATGATTCTTTCTGAGCTTGCTTGATGGTGAGTAGGTAAGTGTTGGGTTTCCGAATTCTCTTACCGCGTATAAACTGTGTAAGGAATAGTCGACTTAATTCTGTAAGGGTGATGAAAAACTCTCTGCACATCATCGCGTCCGTTGCGGTCTGGATTTGCATCCACGATCAGTAGGCCTTCAGATGTTCGGATGGATCCTCAGATCTCGAATACTGGATGACAGGAGGTATCCGAAACCTATGCGGCATCACTTCAGCCATGATGACGGAGGTGAAGGGAGGCTCGGTCTCTTTCATCATTGCTTGGATTGTAGTAAGAACTGTTGACAGTTGTTACTTTTTTTTTAATGTCAAGAATTTGTCGTTAAGTTCCGTAAATCGTGTCTTCCAAGGATCTTTATTCTCAGCGATGACCTCTGTGGTGTCCTCGATCTTCGGAGTTCTTCTTTCCCTCCTCCGTTCTAATTGATGGAGAAGATCCATGGGTGTCAGAGCTGAGGTGGGTGAATGGATGGTAGGAGTAGAGGCTCGAGTGGTTGCATTCCGCGCAGAGCCTTCAGTATGTGCAGCAGGAGGATTTTGAACCGAATGCGGCACCCTTGAATGTTGGGGAGCCTCAGGTTTCATGCTCCTCGGCACAAAGCGAGTCTCTACGAATAAACCAACCGGCTCGAGAATGGGAATTTTTCGAATTGGGCGCAGCTATAGCTCCTTTTGCTGTTTCATTCTATTTATCTCGTCGCGCAGGGCCTGAATTTCGTTCTGCATGGCGCGATATTTATTCGACCGATTATGAGAACGTTGGAAAGGCCCTGGTGCGGATTCTGCGTGAAGTGGTGATGATGACGGAGTTTGTCCGTTTGGTTCCGGTTCCACAGCCATAACCTTCTTTTTCCTCATCATTGCTTAGAAGGAAAATGAGAACCTGACTTTTAGTCTCAAATTCCGACAGACGGCGCCAAAAAATGTTGATGTTCAAATCTGGTCGGCCCTTCCTTCACGTCTCCCTCGCTTTAACGTACCACCTCTGGAACCTGCACCAAGAGAACAAGCAAAGGTAACCTGGCTAAGTCGGGGACCCTCCGATGCCTAAGTCAGGTCTAAGGAATCAGGGTCTAAGTAGAGAGTAGAGGAGAGAGCATTTGCCCTTACGTACTTGTAGACATGATGTCGTGTTCTATTTATATATGATAGTGGGATGGTCCTGGTCCGACAATCTCGGCACGATCATGGGGATTCCCGGATCGTAGAGATATTGCCTGTAATCTGATGATCGTGTATTGTATAATGCGTATCTGTGGACGAAGTTATCGGCCATGATCGGCTATGGCTACTTCCGCATTTGGCATACTAAACATACGCCATTACGCATCCACTCGGCTCGGCTCACCCGACCACAGCATAAAGGATGCAGTCTCTAAGTCCGAGCGGTATCCGACCCGACCCGTCAGGTTGGATCCATTGTAGTAGGCGAGGCTAATGAATGTCATGTCGAGCATACTACGGTTAGCGAATGATTGGTCATCCAGTCGAAATATCAGAACTGTTTCGACCTGCACCTCTGCAAAAGGCACTTACTCGTTATCTTCATGGGATGCTTATATCAGATCAGACAAGTCTTACCTCGGACACTATGGCAGTGAGTCGGTTCAGACTGACATTTTGTCATTGAACCTCATATAGGCTCGGATCTCCCCATAACAATAAAAAACTTTTGTGGCCTAAAAAATGTTTCAATGGGGTGATCGAATCAAAATTGTTTCCTCTCGTGCAGCCAACTTGAGTTTTGTAAGCCAACTTGAGTTTTGTATGGATTTAATTTTCTTTAGAATGTCTTAAAATGATTTAGAAAATAGATGAACAATGTGGATTTATGACAAACACCAAGTTGGGCCCCACCTAGCATCCCAGTGCAGGAATTTCCCTCGAAAGGCTTTCTAGAAACCCCCATCCGTGACTTTATCAACAGTTTGGAAAACAAATAAAAATCACCTTGGCTCATAGGAAGGTTTCAACTGTCGATGTCATTATATCTACTGTTTCCTCTGATGTGGTCCACTGAAGCTCTCAGTATGTTTTAAGTTTAGGCTCATAATCTAAAATGATATGGAAAAACGGATGGATGGCGTGGATAAGAGATATACATCCACAGTGGGCCTCACAGAGTTTACTCGTTACGCAGTCAGCTTCGTTACAAGTAACCGCGGTAGGTACCTACGGGGAATTACCCTACCGCGGCTCATATCAAGGGTTCGTCAGAAGCCGTGGGTTGGCTTTTGTCAGGATGCAACAACCGTGTGAGTTTAAGCACGTGTTATTGATGCGGAAATCAAGCTACTCGGTTCTCACCGCTTACCGGTCACACCTCCGTGGTTTATTACATTTAAGGGTTCCAAGTTCCAGTACACCCCTGAGGATGGCGGATATTACATGAGGGCCCTAGCATTTTGAATCTTTGATCCTCGACCCGATGATATGCAGTGTACTCGGGTTTTCGGCTTGGACGAGTTGGCCCATCTTTCAGTGATCCAGACCTTGTTTTTTGCTGTACCATGCCCCCACAAATCTCATTGAAGCGGAGGCGAATTGCGTGCTGTGCCAAACACCATTGACCTGGGTCGTGTGTTCACGTCACCAAGTTCTTTGGGCCACTATGGTGTATGTGTTATATCCATGATGCTCATCTAATTTTAGAAATCATTTTGGAGCATTGCCCCAAAAATAAAATAGATCAAAGGCTCAAATGAGCGACACCATAGAAAACAAAGGAGATTGAAGGCTTACCCAACTTAAGAGGCTATGGAAGTTTTCAATCAAAGCTTATTTTTGAGTTTTCCTTTCATCAAGGATTATGTGACTTCTTGAACAGATTGGATGGCAAGTAAGCACCATGACAGGCCCTGAGAAGGTTTCCAAGGTATCAATGGTGGGGATCATTACCCCACTGCTTTCAATGATGCAGTCCACTTAAACATTGGATTTGCCTTTTTTTTCTTTTGCCTATACCAGAAATGATCTCAAAAATTGGATGAACCGTATTGATATAACACATACCGGATGGTGTGGCCCACATAACCTGGTGATGTCAACACACCACTGAGGCTGGTGGCCAACCGCATCCCATTGCAGTGGGATCCTCATTGGAAGTAAATAGTGAGAAGGAGAAGTGCAGCGATATCTCCAAGTACAGCGGAAAAAAAAGGCCCAAAATTATTGGCTAGGATCTTTCATCTAAAAGATATCTTCGGCATGGTCTATCAGATGTGTGGCCCAACCCACCAATGGCTTGGATCAACGCCGATCCACTGTAAACAACCTGGATGCCGGACATGACGGATCTGACGTGGAATGGACGTATAAGAATCCTAATTCAATTAAAATAGTCCTAACAAGGGTCCTAATTCAATTAAAATAAAAATCATCAAATTTAGCAAACTTTACTACGCCTCTATTAATTTTATAAGAAATAATAAAAATTCTGAAATTCTAAAAACAAGGAAACACAATAAAAATAAAAATTAATAGTAATAATAAGAATTTTGTTTTAAATTATAATTTCGAACTTAAAAAAATCCGTTTTCTTACAAAATGAATAGACACAACCCCTGTGAAATCGGTGCTCCAACTTGTCAAGCGAACGAGCTTTGGAGTGATGGGGTCCTCCAGCGACGGTGTTGTTGGGGTGGGGTCCATTAGCTATGAATCTCATTAGATCAACGATCTAGATCACTATACACCTCCTGTGGTAGATGTCTACAAGATCAAGACCGTTCACCCAGCAAGTTTCCCTAAAGATAGGCCATGGCACAAAAGTCGAATCTTTTTTCATACAATCTCAACCGTTTAATTACAGTGGATTCCCACATTGGATCAACTCTATTGAAAGAACCCGCTAAATGAGGCACTTTTCCATTGGAGAGTCTCTTCCGACTTTCGCGCTACTTCCGGCTCGCTGAAATTACCATCCACGTCATCCTTTCGAAGAGAGGAAAACGCTGGCGTGGTTGCGCGTGGACATATGGGGGTGCGCCTAAAGCTTCCTTGGGGCAAAATACTGCATATGGATGGGATCCACACCGTCCATCAGGTGCATCCCATAAATTTTGGCCTTGAACCAGATCTATAAAAAGATCCTAAACTTAGGTCGACCTCACCATAATAAAAAGTGCAAACTCCTGCCTAAAAACTCTAAATTCACATGTTTCCCACCTAAATTTTAAAAGAGGATGAATTTTTCGAAATTCTATTAATCCAAGTGAGGCACATCAGATGAACGGATTATATGGAATATATAGAATATGGTGGGCGCCACACTTAACTAATGGTAGGCATCTCATCGCAAATCTTCCATATAGTGTGGCCTACCTGACTCTTTGAACGACCTACATTTTAACACGGTCAGTGAAAATGATTATATCCACTTAATGGACGGGATGGATCTAATATAAGTTGTCACACACGCACCGATTGGTTAGTAGCAAGCACCACACTGTCCACGTGGTCAGGCAGCTGCTTTTATTAAACCGTCCTGATGCTTTCCGAAAGTGGAGGGCAATTTCGCAATTTAATTGCAAACCAGGGTTTATTGCTTACGGCAGCTGTTTATATTAAATCTTCCTGATAATGCTTTTCGAATATCCACATCAATTCTTCCAAATTGCTTAGGATTCTTCTCCTCCATTCGGCTTTTCCATGGAGGAAGAGCAGTTCCTATCCCTCTTCGACATCTACTGGTTTTACCACAAGATCTTCACCCAACCATCTTCTCCTCCTCCAATCGACCCAATTTCAGTAAAAACCAAAACCCAGATTGAAGAACTCGCCATCTCTCCCGTCGGTAGCCTCCACCGTCAATCTTTCAGCGACGATTCCAGCTTCAAATCCGACCCATTCTCTCCAAATTCAGTCCTTCAACAACCCAAACTCGACACCATCCTTTCCGGCAAAGAGATTGAAGAAAACCCAATTCAGGAAACAGAACAAGAAGCCTGTAAACCGTCCAGAAAGTCGGCATTCCGTCACCAAAAGAAGACTACCAAGAGCTTGTCTGATCTTGAATTTGAAGAATTGAAGGGGTTTTTGGATCTGGGTTTTACGTTTTCTGAAGAAGAGATGGATTCGAGGCTGATTTCAATCGTTCCGGGCCTGCAGAGATTACGAAAGAGTTGTGGGGAAGAGGAGTCTGTTGATGGAAGAGTTGTTTCCAGGCCTTACCTATCAGAAGCATGGGATGTTAGGAGCAGAGAGGAAGAGAACCCATTGTTGAATTGGAGAATCCCCGCCGTCGGAGATGGAATTGATATGAAAGATCATTTGAGATCTTGGGCCCATGCTGTTGCATCAACGGTTAGATGAAGAGATTGATTGCTGATGCAACATGACCCTCCTTTTTTTCAGATTTATCTGATTATATCTTTTTATTTTTCTTTTATTTTCTTTTTTTCCTTGTAAATAAGGAAATCTTTGTAATGATCTGGTTTTGGTCGGACCATGTTTTGTGGAAGATTTCCACGACATTGTCTGTATCTTTCTAGAAAAGTTCTTCAATAAATCACAAAAGTCCCACTGTACATCCGTGTATTCTTATTGGTCAGGTCAACAAAACCCGATGGTCCGTGGGAGTTGCTGCTCTGAAAGAGTTGGATTGCTGCGAGGAAGTCGATTGCGTCCTACCTCCGCCCAGACGAAATCGGCTAGGAAGAGGCTATGGATGGGTTTTATTTTCTCCATTCATCCGTATTTTCATGTCATTTTAGGATTTTTAAGATATGAGCCCAATAATGAGGCAGATTGTAGGTTCAAGTAGACAACAACTTAGGAAGCAATGCCGATATCTGAAATCTTCCTATAGCTCATCATTATCTCATTTATTCATAAGGTTAGATATACATGAATGGATAAAAACAGAATAAAAAGAAAAAAATATCAGCTTAAACCAAAACTTCTCTACCTCTAAGATTTTATTGGTGGACATTCAATCCCCATTGCATGGCTTAGTTGAGCTTTGGATCCATCTCCTTTTTTCTCTTATTCTTCTTCTTTCTTTGATTTTTTTCCCTCCTACCTTAAATTGTATGAACAGTGTAGATAAAACTTATGCATCATGCTGCTAGGGCAGAATGCAATCTGCTTCCTAGTTGGGATATTCCATACACATCACTTTTTTTATTTATACACATGAGGGTGCCCTGACTACATGGGCACTTGAACTCACGACTTAAATGTTGAAGTGCACTCTATTTACCATAACCAACTCAAATTAAAATTATTTCAAATTGTGTAATCTAAACCACCCATCACAACTACTGCTCACTCATCCAAAATACCCATCCTGACACCTATGGCTTCATGTCTCTACAAGAGACCTTAGAAGCTACAAAGAAAAGATCAACCCCGTGGATGTAATGACTCGGCTACAACCTAAGAAAAAAAAACAGATTATAATCTGCTTAGGAGCATTCACTCATTCTACTACTAATAATCTGACCCTTTGAGAAACACTTTCCACAGTTTTACTCTTATTCCTAAAGCATTTAGCATTTCTCTCTTTCCAAAGTACTGCTCTCCTAATTGCTAGAAAAGATATTCTCCAAATAGCTTTTTTATTTTTCTAATTACACTTCGTGCCATGTGTAAGAGCTGACCTGGAAGGAGCCATGTTCCACCCATTACATATATATAAACCGATCATAGCTTCTATAGAGTCAATCGGTATGCTCAACCCAATTATCCAAATTATGGAAGTCCGCCTAATAAAATTCTAAGAAAGTGATGTAGGACGTATCACACATGATTGGACGAAAAGAAGACCAAACATAAACGAAAGTAATTCATTAGATTTGGGCTCAATCTTATACCGGGCATAATATAATTAGATTCCGGGTGTGTCCAATTCGAAGAAATTCAATCTGAATTGGGAGAAATTGTCATTTGAAGAGTGAACAGTAAATCAACCCTAACTTTTGATCCGGATAAGAATTTTGACTAGAATAGACCATTCGCAACCAACCCATATAATGGGTTGCGTTAGTCTGTTTTGCAAGAAAATGCCCGCTTCCAATGCACTTTCAATTCAAAAACGAAAATTTAGAAAATTTTTACTATTTTTAATAATTTTAGTTTTTGTAATATTTTCTTACTTTTAGAGTTTCATGTTTTTCTTCTTTTTAGAAATTACTTATAATTATGTTGGTTAAAATTTATGTAAAAAAATTATTTTTAGATTTTAGGCTTTAAAAGAATTTTATTAGAATTAAGATTTTTATTAATGTTAGAATTTTGTTATTTTTGATAATTACAAATTTTAATTTATTTTTTCTTTATTAATGGTGTAGAGCAAAATATACATTAGACATTATTAAACAATTATTCAATAAAATTATTAGAGCTTTCTCTCTTTTTTCTTATGGATTCAAAAAAATACATTATATATTCAAGGTTTTAATCAATTAAGGAAAATGGTGATCTTTCTCATCACCTCATCCGCCTCTTTCCTACGTCAAAAAGTCGTCAAAGCTAATAACTCATAAACATGTGTTCACTAACTAGTTGTTCTCCTACTTGTTGAACGCCATTGATCATGATTAAGGCTGTGGCGGATGTGAAGAAATTAAAAATTGGTTGAAATCACATTTACATGTGTATGCGCACATATCTTATATTTCCGCATTGACATTTACGCTGTTTCTTAACACTTGAAGATTGATGGTAACAGATATACATGCAGGATGCTTGAACTTAGACAATCCTACTAATAGCACATTAAAATATATCATGCATATGTACAAATAAATATAATTCTCATGTTCACTTAAATTATAAATGATAATGAGCTAAAGATATCCAACTCTACATCTGATGGCCATGCATCTATTGTATTTGTCCAAACGGACATTAGTTCCTGCATAAAGGAGTTGGGAAATTATGAGCATATATATATATGTGTGTGTGTGTGTGTGTACACACACACACACCCCATTGCTCTAGTACTTGTCAAGGCGCTACTATGCCATTGCCACAAATTCAAATGTATCTAATAATCCATAGCTTCTTATTCATGGACACTTATTTTTAATTGGCACTTTACACCCTTAGAGAACCACTGGGATGGGAGAAAGTTTCAGAACGTGTGTAAGTTTGAGACCTAGCTCTAATGCTTTTCTGGTCCATTAAAGTTACTGTGTAGTTCAAGTGTACCACCCTTACACGAACTTTAGGTTGATTGCAACTTTAGTGGAGCACACCAATTAGAACGTTAATCAATTGGGCCCACTTTACAGAACTCTTACATATGAAACATTACAAGTGGGGCATCTTTAATTTTGGCCGGCTCAATTTGAGCTACTTTCATGTCACTTTTACAAATTTTTGAACACCCGAACCTCAATCATCATTGCTTCAATGGCATCAAAATTGTTCGAATTTAGATCTTTGGCTAGCCACAATTCGGGATTTCTTGTTTTATTGCACTGTGATTTGTCTACATCACCATTGACATTGTCAACACTACTGTATTAATTACAATTTATGATAACGTGGCCAATCACATTGCAACAAATAGAAAAATTTTCTCCGTGACTCATTAAGGATCTGAACAACTCAATTTGTTCTTACCTAAGGTCAACATAACCTGCAATGTTGGCTTTTTTATTTATCCTCTTTTTTAAAAGTTGCCAACATCTTGCTTTATGGACATGGGACGAGATCTGAACCGATAATCAGGTAGGTCCTACCTTGGATGAGCAATCTATACCAAGTTATCATGAATGGACGGTCCTAACCATTGGTGATTGGAAGATTCCCTTTTACAAGGCATAATTGATGGTCAAAGACACGTCCCTTGGCCCTTTGTGTGTGTGTGTATAACAATCCATCTTCTTTGCCCACAAGTCCATCTTTACCTATTGGAGGTTAGGACTAAGGTGAAGAAAGGTTCTGATCCTGCATGCACTAGCCGAAAATGGAAAATAAACAATCATTGATAAGTATCATTTAGACCCATTTATGATTTACAAGTAGCTGGCACATGCAATGCACTTGAGTAGAAGGGTAAAAGTAGTATTATTACAATTAGGGCATTTTGGGGAGAAATGACTTCGATAGTCTAGTGAATCATAGCTGATAATAATGGACAATTTTACCCAAGTAATCCATCTTCATATGTTGTTTGAGCTTTTAAAGTTTTAAAAGTACATGGAAAGGGATTTTAAGCATAGAAAATGGTAGTTGAGTAATTTGCATATCCCCTTGCATGTGGCCTAATTGGAGTAGATTAGGTGTTACCCTTACCCATGCGCCCACCTTAATGATTTGTTGTATATCCATGCCGTCCATCCATTTTTCCAGCCTAGTTTAGAATGTGTTCCAAAAAATTAAGCAAATCCAAATATTAGGTGGACCACACCATACGAAACAGTGGTGATTGAATGCACACATTAAAAACTTCCTAGGGCCCACAGTGATTCCCATCGTAATGTATCTTTCCATCCAACCCGTTCATAAGGTCAACTAGACCTGGATGAAGGGAAAATAAAAGGATTAGCATTATCCAAAATTTTTGTCGCCCACAAAAAGCTTTTAATAATCGTTCACCATTGTTTCTGGTGGTGTGGTCCACCTGAGAGATTTGGATCTACTTAAGTTTTGGGATAACGTTCTAAAATGATATTACGGGAAAACAGATGGACAGCATAGCATGCATATAAAAAAAAATAATAATAATAATAAAATTTTAAAAAAAATCATCAAGATGGGCCCCACAAGGGAAGGGTAACACCTAATCCGCTCCCGTGATCCATGGGCGCTCTTAGTCTTTAAAATTGGTTTATAAATCAGCACAATTGGAGTGATTTAGGGGTTATGAATGATGAATGATTACAAAAGCAATGATCATATTCATTGGATTAGATAGTTATTTGTCAATTTACTTTGATGGTGTGGATCAGCTGGATTTTTGTGGCAGGTGATGTTCATGACTGAGCCCATCTTCATACACTGCTTACATGTCTCCCACATGCGACACGATGGCAGTATAAACACTGGAGCAAGCTGGGGTTTAGATTATAGGATCCAGAATAGAAATTTTTGATAGAGAGAGAGAGAGAGAGGATTGCAATTTCGCAACCTATTGAATAACCCATGTTTGGATGCATGCCCACCTCTTATTGAGATTGAAAACGTTTCTTCTGATGGTTAGAGGAGACACGTCAGAAAAGGTGGGATTAGCTGCTTGTATCATTTTAAATTTCAAGTGGGAAGTGGTATCAGATTCAATAGAACTTGTGCTGCAAGAATTATTATTATTATTATTATTTCATTTTTGGATTGTTTACTTCTCATTTAAACAATGATCTTGCATATGTAATTTTAAATACTTAACCTCCATTATGAAAATATAAATGGGTTTTCATAAATGCAGACCTCACACGATCGTTCCATGCATGTGGTTGGCTCCCATGTTGGATGGAATTAACACGTATCAGAGATCATGGATGTCAATTAGGTAGCGTGCTATGAATGTCAATTAGTATTAGAAAAAATTAAATTTTCTCATGTATATTAGGAAAAATTATATTTTTCTTTATATTGTTTCTTTTTTATTAGATATTATTATGGATTAATTGATAGTAATCTATATTTTGTAGGTCTCACCTCTAATATACAGTGCATCGTATCTTCTAGCAATTTTTTCATGATATCATAGCACTGGTTTAAAGCCTTTAATTCAACCATTGTTTCCTATGAATGTTTAATAACCTATCTCTATTGGCAGCCCATCAACAGTCTAAGCATTCATCTCACTGCTGATCCATTACACAGACCCAAACTCATCTTCACCATTGTTGAGTGACAAGCCATTAGAAAAAAAAAATTAAAAAAATCTGTATATGGTTTCTTTTTTGTTAGATTTGATTAAAGATTAATTTATTGTAATCTTTCTAATTTTTCTTTATATAGTTTCTTTTTTATTAGATTTAATTAAAGATTAATTTGTTGTAATCTTCCTTTCATGGGTATCTCCTCTTGTATATTTTTCATATATATCCTCTCAATGAAAGCAGGGAAAATTCAAGAGTTCCCTCAAATTCATTTTTCTCAATGAGGCAGCCACACAATCCAAGACGGTAGACTCATAAGGTACAGCTATGGGTTGAAATTGGACTATTGGACTTTTCTCATCTGCTTAATTTTCTCATATGAGTTTCACTTGCCTGATGATCAGCAGAACAACATTATTTTTGAGCTACTACAATGGTAATATACTTGTTGAATGGCTTGGATCTATATCAAATATGGTAGTTGATCCAATGGTTATTTCCATCCCCTCACATAAGGGGCTGTTATCACAACGGAGTTAGAAATTTCTAAATTAAGTTATCATGATAGTAAAAGTTTAGAAAGAGACAGGACAATTTTTGTCTAATCAATAAGATTATAGGAATGATACTGCGATTTGCTGAAATCCCCTCGGTTGGGGCATTTGCACTACTTCAAGTAAGTCATGTGGACGGAGTGCCTGTGACAGCCTGTCAGCATATGCCATGATGTGCCTGCACTAAGAAGCTAGGCGGGGCCTACCATATTATTTGTGAGAAATTTATTCTGTTCTTTTCTTTTTCCATGTCACCATCAATATCTTATTAAGACATGAGCCCAAAAATGAGATAGATCTAAAACTCAAGTGTGTTGCATGTATAAATGAGGTGAAATGCCTAATGTTGAAACCTTCATGGGTCCATTGTGATATTTATATGTCAGCTATGACCTTCATAAGTCCAATGCTACTAGGATGATCTAAAAACATAAAAGCATTAGTCTGATCCAAAATTTTCATGGCCCCGTGAATGTTTCAACAGTGGGCATTTAATCTTCAGCGCTTATTTTCATGCAGCCCGCATCTGAGATATGGGATCCAGCTCATTTTTGGACTCATGTCCCAACATAATCGGCAAAATGGATGGAAAGAGTGGATTTCTCTCAAATGTAATGGTGGTTCCCACCTAACTTGTAGTTATAGGATAGTGCTATGCGTGCCCCACCATGATGTATTTGTTTTTATCTCTTCCGTCATCCATTTTTACATATCATTTTAGGGCATGAGCCCAAAAAGAGGCAGGTCCAAATCTTGTGTCAACAATGCTATAGGAAACAGTAGTGACTGAATGCCCACCTTTAGAAACTTTTTAGGGGCTAGAAAAGTTTTGTATGAAGCTGATATTTGTGTTCCCCTTCACCTGTGTTTGCGTGACCTAACCAATAGGTTAGATGGCAAATAAACATTACTTTGGGCTCTAGAAGGTTTTTAATGGTGGGTGTTCAATCACCTTTTATTGTGGTGTGGTCTACTTGAGATTTAGATCTGCCTTATTTTCTAAAATAATCTGAAAAAAAAAAAATTAAAAAAATAGATGGATGCCATACATTATGGTGGGGCTCACATAGCATTGTCTAATCGCCACCTTGCCTACTCACAGGGATTGCATGCCTACGAGGCTGTCCTTAGTAGCTACTGGATGGTGATCTGTGGGCCTCACCATGATGTATGTGTTTTTTCCACTTTTCTAGATCATTTTAGGGAACTAGCTTAAAAATGAGGTAGATACAAATCTCATGTGAACCACACAAGAGGAAGTAGCCGCGATGATTGAACTAGCCGCGATGATTGAACGCCAACCATTAAAAACTTCTTAGGTACCACAAAAGTTTTAGATGAAGTTGATATTTGTGTTTTCCCTTCATCCAGTCTTTGTGACCAAATCAACAGGTTAGATGACAAAAAAAAAAAAAAAAAAAAACATTACAGTAGGCTTTTAAGATGTTTTTAATGGTGAACGCTCAATCATCAAAGTTTTCTTATAGTGTGGTCCACAAGAGATTTCGATCTACCTTATTTTTAGAGTCATGCCCTAAAATGGTCTAAAAAAATTGGATGGACAGAGTGGATAAAACAAATATATCATGGTGGGGCACACAGAAGAGGCATTAGTATGCAATCCACATCCATTGACTAGGGAAACCCTTTAGGAAGAAGTGGAACATTGGTGGGCCAATAGTGATGCTTGTGCAAAATTCACCTGTCCATCCATTTTGCTATATCATATTAGGACATGGCCCATGAATGAGATAGTTCCAAAACTCAAATAGGCTTGGAGGAGTGAGTATTGAATGTACACATTGAAACATTCTTACGGGCATAGAAGTTTTGATCAGGCTAGCATATAAACACCACAATGGACCTTAGGAAGATTTCAACTATATATTTTTTTCTATTCACTTTCTCCTGTCGTGGGGACCTGCCTCAATTTTTAGCCCATGTCCTAAGGTGATCTAGCAAAATAAATGAAAGGGGTGGATCAAGCATCTTGGTGGGCTCCACCTAGCTTCTCGTCATAGGAAGTTCTTGCAAAAGGTTTCCGTATGTACCCAAGAGAAAATTATTCAGTGGCACAGTCATGCCTATGCGACATCCACTTTATCCATCAATTGGGCAACAACGTGTCAAGCCCACCTTAAAAATTAGGCAAATCGGTAGAATAACATTATTTTTAACTTGCCAAAATGTACCATACTTGTTGAATGGCCTGAATCTATTACATGTGTCCTATTTAGCAGTTGATCCAATGGTTATTTCCATACCCTCACTTGAGGGGCTATAATCAAGAAGGAATTAGAAATTTCTAGATTTAGGTAGTAGAAAAAGTTAAAAAAGGGAGATGACAAATTATTGTCTAATTAACAAGATTACAATAACGCTCTTGTGATTTGCTCAAATCAACTCTCATTGAGATATGTACAATATTTAAGGTTTTGCTCTAATCAACTCTCATTGAGATATGTACAATATTTAAGGTTTTAGAAGAAAAATAAAACATTGGATACAAAGTCATGCAACGAGAAAAGTTTATAGGACCACAATAATGTGACATTCACTTCATGGAACTATTGGGTAAGGTTATGTTAGCCCTAACCCTAAAAATCAGTCAATTTTACATAGCAAATTATGAAAATGTACCATATTTGTTGAATGGCCTCGATATATTACATGTGTCCTGTTTGGCAGTTTGATCCAGTGGTTATTACCGTCCCCTCACGTGAGCAAATGTAAAGAAGATTGGAATTTGAAATTTTTAGATTTAGTTATCATAGTAGTAAAAGTTAAAAGAAGGAGATAGACAAATTATTGTCTACTCACCGAGATTATAGGAATGCTATTCTGATTTGCTCAAATCACCTTTCATTAGGACATGTGAACCACCTCAGTTTTTGAGAATAACATTGGATGGAAGGTCCTTAGGGCCGCAACGATGTCAATGTGTCATCCACTTGATCCATCCATTAGTTGGGCAGGGTTATGTTAGGCCCAGACCCCAGAAATCAGGAAAATTAGTAGGGCAACATTATTTTTAATTTGTGAAAATATGCCATACTTGTTCAATGGCATGGATCTACCCCACATGTGCGGCCCTAATCAAGATGGAATTTGAAATTTCTAGATTAAGTTATCATATATGTTAGTAAAATTTTATTTTATTTTTAAAAGGGGATGACAAATTCCTGTCTAATCAATGAGATTATAGGAATGCTACTGTGATTCGCTCAAATCGCCTCCCATTAGAACATGTGCACTACCTCAGTTCTTGAGAAAAACATTAGATGCAAAGTCATGTGGGTGGAAGCCAACAATAAAAAAGGTCCTTAGGGCCGCAACGATGTCAATGTGACATCAACTTTGGGCAATCCGCCGTCTCTAGTCACAAATGGGCAGTCCATGGACGGACCCACCGTGATGTAACTGTTTATTCATGCTGTCCATCCCAGATCATTTTAAGGTATAAACACAAAAATGAGGTAGATCCAATGCCAATGTAACCTAAGCCTATTATTTAGTGTTGCCCACTCGAGAGTTGGATCTGCCTCATTTTTGTGCACATGCCTTAAAATGATTTAAAGAATGGATGGACAAAGTGGATAAACAGATAGATCATGGTGGGCCCGCCCATAGAACTGCCCGTTCGCAGCTAGAGACAAGCAAAGGTAAGACGCAATCCATGTCCATCCACTTCATCCATCGGTTGGGCAAGGCTATGTTAGGCCTTACCCTAAAAATCAGTAAATCGGTGGTGCAACATTATTTTTGACTTGCCCAAATGTACCGAACTTGTTGAATGACCTAAATCAACATGTCCTGTGGCAGTTGATCGAAGGAATATTCGTGTCCCCTTGCATAAGCGGCCGTAATCAAGAAGGAATTTGAAATTTCTAAATTACATAGTAGTAAAAGTTAAAAAAGGGAAATGACAAATTATTTTTGTCTATTCAATAAGATTATGGAAATGCTGATGTGATTTGCTCATATTGCTTCACATTGGGACGTGCACTACCTCGGTCTTTTGAGAAAAAACATTCAATGCAAAGTTAAGTAGAAAACCAAGTAACAAGAAAGGTTTGTAAGGCCACGTTAACAGCAGCATATGCGACATTCACTTCATCTATCAGTTGAACAAGATTATGCCCTAAAACTCAAGCAAATAAATAGAGCAAAATTATTTTTTACTGCCAAAAAAGTGCATCATACTTAGAGGTGAGCACCAGACGACTCGATCCGGCTAACTCAGCTCGTCCGACTCATTCAGATCCGACTCAACCCGAACCGAATGGGTGAGTTAGTCCGAACCGAGTAGGCTTCACCCAATGCGAACTCAAACCAAGTCGAGTTCAAGTTACCTAGTAACTCGACCCAAAACTCGATCCTGTTAGACTCGACTATCTAATCCTATTGTCACAGCCTACCCCAACCTGATCTCAAAATGTCTCTCTCCCTCCCTCATCCTCCTCATCTTCCAAGCCCAACCTCCCTGCCTCCCTCCTTCCCTCGTTATCTTTCAAGCCCAGCAACCACCCACCATCACCTTCCTCCTCCTCCTCCTCCTCTCTCTCTCTTCTCCACTCTCTTGATCTCTCCCTCCCTCATCTCTCAATTCGACTCGGTGTCAACTTAACCTGGCTCGATACTTCTGACCAGATCGGACTCGGTCCGAATTAGTCCAAGTTAGATCGGACTTGGATTGAGTCAGGCATGCTGGACTCGATATCGAGTTCGGGTCAAGCATATTTCAAAACCGGATTGAGTCAAGTCAACCCTAACTCAGTCTAACTTGACTTGATGCCCAACTCTAATCATACTTGTTTTGGCCTGGGTGTATTACATGTGTGACTCGATGGATTTTTTTTTCGCCCCCTCTCATGAGGGAGCGTGATAAAAAAGGATTGAAATTTTATAGATAAAATTATCGGGCGGTAAAAGTTTGTGGAAAGGAGATGACAAATCATTGTCTAATCAATGGGATTATAAGAATGCTATTGCAATTTGTGAAAATTGACTCTCATTGGACATATGCACTGTGTCCGAGAACAAACATCCGATGCAAAGTCGTGTAGGGAACCAAGCAACAAGAAAGGTCTATGGGCCCAGTGATGTGTATGTGACATCAAATTCATGCATTATCCAACAAGATTATGGCTCGCACTTAAAAATCAGTCAAAACCAAAACTCAAGTAAACCATGGAGCGGATGCTCAAAATTGAGACCTTCATGGACCCAAAGTGATATCTATATGCCATCCAACCTATTTATAGGGCGCGCGATTTGCATCCGGATGAAGAGAAAAGATGAACATCATCCTAATTCAAATTTTCTATGATCCCCGAGACGTTTTAGATAGTGTGCATCTCCATCTCAGTTTTCTGTGGTGCGGTCCAATTGAAATTTGAATTCGTTTGATTTTCCTAGTTACATTTTAAAATGAACTAGCACAACTGATGGATAGAGTAGATTTTACACATACGTCGGAGTAGACTCTAAAGAACTCTTTGTTGCATGGCTCCTTACTAAACTCTCCCATCCAGATGGGACTCGAAGGCTATTCTTGAAAAGACGAACCATCACCCATGTGATATAATGGAGTGTAAATCGCAACTAATTAAGGATTGGCATAAATCACCATAGAAAATGAGTGACAAATCTTTTTTTCTTGGCTAAGAAATTTATAGGAGACTTTTAGATTTTGAGTTTTTTATAAAAGATATTATTGGAAAATTTTGGCCAAAAAAAAATATTTTTTGTATATTAATAAGTAATTTAAATTTTAAATACGTATTTGGGGGGTCAGCAAGGCGGATTAGAGGTACTCAAAATTTAGGGGATTTCAAATCCTCACTTTTTGTGAGTTTTGTGGTCTCTCCCTTTTGCTTGGATTACCAAGGCTCTCTCTCTCTCTCTCTCTCTCTCTCATCAAATTATCAACTGCATCACTAAAATTATATTAATAAAATGATTCGAAAAGTCCAAACATAGCCATGTAAATCAATGACTAAAAAATGTTAGTTAGTCACTCAAATATCATCATATGCTTGTGGTCCTTCTAATGCTTGGAATTTCAGCATTTTTTTGTTGAAGTATATATTTCAATGAACTTATTACAATAATTCTGTCAAGCAACACGTGTCTACTAATTAGGGATATTAAAGTTGATTTGGTAATCAAATTTAAACTACTATAAATATATTACATAATTTAAGTGCAAAGCTAGCTATTTTCAGATTATAGGAAATTCTAAATCCATAGTGCCAAACTCAACAAGAGAATTCTAAATCCAAGAGATTTCCAATCCAAATATTGGGAATCCATGATGCCAAATGAAGCCTATAATGGATTGTTAAAGTTTTTTATATATATTTTTAGCCTTAAAATCACCAAAAAAAAAATCACAATAAAATTACAATATTTAAAAACCTCCTGATATTCCTATATCCTTTGCAAAATTTTGATATTTGTCACACTGATATAACATGTCATAACTAAAATGATGTGGCAATTGAGTAAAATGGAAGGTACCACCAACCACTGCCAGCAAGGCCCTGCTTCTTTTTTACCGTTTGGTGCATGGGCTGAATTCCTATGTTTGTTTTGCACCATTTAAAAGACCGTGGTGGCTTATACTCCTCACATGTGGCTGTGATTTACAACTAACCAAGCCATTCTACTTGCATCCCATTTTGGACGGAGCACTATCTAAAATCACATTGACCATGTAATCTTAACAAGTGATTAAAAGTAAATTAGTGAGGAGTTCGAATTTGAAGGAAAAAGTCAAAGCAGTTGCCACGGTTGAGTTAGCCATTTCGTGTTGCATAGCAACTATGACATGTGTATGCTTGAAGAGTCACCATCATTTTTCTTAAATGGTGCAAACTAACACAGGAATCCAGCAATTCATGCTTTTAGGCCTGTTTGGATAGGAGGATTTCAATATGCAAATCACAATTATCGCTTTTGATACATGGTTGGATGTTAGATAAAAGAAACATTAATGTCACGTTCCTTCGTAGTATCATCGGGATGAAATCTTTTCGAGTCTATCTTGATTTACCTGTTGTTTTTCAGATAAGAGAGGACTGCAATATAGGTAGGACTTAGATTGATGTATGTGTGAAAAACTCACTCTCCAACCCCAACTGCTAAAGATTTTGTAAACAAACCTTTGTTTCACAAGCTTATGGTAGGACATGAGCCAAAAAATGAGGCATATGCAAAATGCAAGTGAGCCGCATGATAGGAAATAATGATAATTAAATGCCTACTACTGAAGTTTAAATGGGTTCACAAAAGTTTAGAATGAGCATGATATTTGTGTTTTTCATTCATTAGGGTTTGGACGACATATTAAGGTGGTGTTTGGATCATAAGTTATGATAAGCTACTTATCCCTCAAGAAGCTTATCTTTGTTTCTACTTATTAAGCAAATAGGTGTGTTTGTTAAACAACATACGTATCAACTTTTCTTCTTTTTTGTCTCTTCTCATACGTCTCTTCAACAGCTTATGAAAAGTATATAAGCAAAAACAATTAACTAAAGTAATTAGGTAGTTTTATATTTTTTACTTATAACTAATCATAAATCAACTTACTTATCTAAAATAAGCTACTTATCTACTGATGTAAGTAGAAAAAATAACTTATTCAGTGGTGTCCAAACAGGCCCTAAATCACAGTGGACCTTGTGCATCGTTCAATAAAAGATTTTTGATTGTCATTGTTTCTCGTCACGTAGTCTACTTGATATTTGTATTTATCTTTTTTTAGATCATATTCTGATTTAGGGTGTGATCTCTTACAAACATCATCATAGCCTTATCTAAATTCAGGGATTTCGCCACTAATGGATACTCGAAACCCTTGACCGGCTGTTGAAACTCCTGAAAGTCTACCATGGAGCAAGAGTAAGAATGCTTAGGGCTACGTAATTTGACTTATAATACCTTTCCATTGTTTCTGATGTGAAAAGAACACGGCAATTTAACATAATGATTGAGCTTTCAGACTACTTTTGCTCGGAAATCATATCCAATCCAGATAGGCCACTGGCCCTTTACCTTAACCAGATTTCGATGTCATTGCTGGATTGCCACCACTGCTCAGTTATATGAAGATGTGCATGGAATACTCGGGTTTTTTCTTTTTTGAATGGGTACGGCCCATGGTTCTGTGATCCAGGCCGTTGATACGACAGGCCCACATGTATGGAGCTTGCAACGGGAATCTTTCATAGTTAAAGATCCTAGCTACCGATACCTATCTGGGAGACTTTTGTGGCACCATCCAGCAAAAGTCGGTCGCCTACGACTGTTGTTGGACGCGGTAGCGGTCTCGCTACTGAAGGGACGTCACCACCTTCTGTGGGCCCATCATGATGTATATATTGTATCCACACCGTCCATCCATTCGGAGAGATTATTTTACGGCATGAGACAAATAGAGAGAAAGATCCAAAACTCAAGTGGACCCCACCACAGAAAACAGTGGGGATTGAACGCTTACCATTAAAAACTTCTTTGGGACACATAAGTTATCAATCAATCTGATATTTATGATTTACCTTATTCCATGTCTTTGTTAACTTATAAACAGGTTGGATCTCAAATAAACATCATGATGGACCCTAGCAAGGTTTCAACCGTGGGCGTCACTGTTCTCACTGTTTTCTATGGTGGGGTCCACTTGAACTTTGGATCTGCCTCATTCTTTGGATCATGCACTAAAATGATCTCTACAGATAAATTGATGGTGTGGATACAACACATACATCACGGTGGGGGCTCAAAGAACATAGTGGCGTCACATCAGTAGCTAGCTAGACTCGCTGCAGTCATGCTCAGCAGCTAATCCGCGTCCACGACTGTTTGGTAAAAGTCACCGGAAGTAGACTCGCTACTGTCCGGTTCAGTAGTTAATCCGTGTCCACGACTGTTGGTCCAAAACACTAGAACCACGGACAACTGTCCAATTTACAAACGGGTGCGGATTATGTGAGGTCCCGAACTCACCCAAGGCGGTGCAGCTCCTACGATGGCGCCATCATGATGCATGTATTCTGTATCCACGCCGTCTATCCATTTTTCCAAATCATCTCAGGACATCATCCTAAAAATGAAGCAACCATACCATAGGAAACACTGTTTATTAAACGCCCTACCATTAAACACTTCTTAAGTCGCACATTAATATTTTCGTAGTGTTTAGCTTCCATCCAATCTGTTGATAAAGTCACATAAGCCTGGATGAAAGGAAAATAAATATTAGCTTGATCCAAAACACTTCTTAAGTGGCCCATTAATGGTCAATCACCACTGTTTCTCATGGTATGGTCCACCTGATAATTGGATCTGCTTCATTTTTTGGGGATAATGCGATAAAATGATCTGGAAAAACGTATGGACGGAGTGGATACAGAATACATAGATCATGGTGGGCCCCACAGTAAGGGCAGCACCGTCCTGGGTGAGTCCGGGATTTCACCTAATCCGCGGCCTTGACAAGCACGGCGTTATACCCTGGAGGCCAGGATCTTTCTGATAGTCTGGCAGAGTGCGTGACTCATGCGCAGTTACAAACTTTTTTTGGGTGAAATATATGGAACTCATATTAAACCGTCCACATTGCGGGTCCCACTTAAAGATGGATCATGAACGAACAATTACGTTGAAAGATGTCCTACATGACTGGTTGTTAGACGTCCATTGGACGGTTAAAATGAAAATAGCCTATGGTTTCAGATGTCCATGAATCAGAGGTTACAATGCTCCGCGCAATTTGACTTTTGGTCTACAAACAATCGATAGTGTGTCCCACGATCTGGACGGTTCAATTTGAATCAAATTATCCGTCCGTTAGGATTTTCTATGCATGCTTATGAACCATCCCACTCAGCCAGAGTATATAAAATAACTCCCCACGGCCCGCAGGGTTAATGCTCGCCACCTGTTTCACCAAATGACCAAAATGCCCTTGGAAAGTTAGATGTTCCTATCAATGCACAGAGCAAACCACGAGGTTATTTTGGTCACATTAGTGGACCGTTGTCTTTCTAGTTTGAATTAGGATCTCTTTTCCGGCTCCACCATACGAGTCCATTGATATTTACAAAGCTTGCCACCTGCCTCATACTCCAACAAAAAAAAAAAAAAAGTGGTATTTCTCAATGGATGGGGAGAAGATCATAGAGAGCTTGGACTCTTACTGGTTCTTCTGTAGTATCTTCAAACCTCCACCTTCCTCTCGGAGTAACAGCAGCAACATCACTCCAACCCATCTCAAAGACTACCACAAATCAAAACAACCCACATCCAGAATCCCAATCCATAAAAAACAACATGATCAGTCCCCAAACACTGTGGTCGGGATAGAAACAATCTCAAAATCTGATTTCTCAATGGGCGAATACGAATCATCACCGGAGATGGATCAAAGAAAGAGAGGCAAGAGAAGCGGTGAGTCAGGTGCAAAAAGTAGAGGGAATAATCCGTGGATGAAGGAATTTGAGGAGTTTAGGGGGCTTGCGGAATTGGATTTTGATATTGAAGACGTTGGGGTTGGATTGGGATTGAAAATAATCTCAAATTCTTGTATCTCAATGGCCGAATACGAATCATCGTTAGAGATGGAGCAAAGATGGAGAAGAAAGAGAAGTGGCGAGTCGGGTTTGAAAAGGAGGGGGACGAATCCTTGGATGAACGAATTTGAAGACGTTAAGGGGTTTATGGAATTGGGTTATAGTATTGAAGAGGTTGGGTTGGATACTGGGTGGCCGATGGGTGAGTTTGAAATTTCAAGAAGGCGATCTCTTCATTGCAAGATGCCACCTTTCAGTGATGGCATTGCCATGAAGGAGCATCTCAAGTCATGGGCTTATGCGGTTGCTTGCACTGTCAGATAAGAGATGGACTTTCTCCACTGATTTCTCTTCTTCTTTTTTGTGATGATTTTGATTTGCGTTTTTGTAGGACTTGTTGCTGTTGTGGGTTCCAGTGTATTGTAATTGTTTAGCCTCTAGGCCTTTTAACTATTAGTATCAATATTAAAAAGTGTAACAGGGTGTGTCTCCATTTCACAGTAAGAAGGATATTTTTTTGGGCATTTCCGTAAAGAATCAAAGGGCATTTGGCCATTTATGAAATGGGTATGTTTTGAAAATAACAAGCACCTGGTATCTGATTGTGGATTGTGATTGCACTAATAGAGGGCTTGAACTTCAAAGGGCTCATTGTGTTCATAGATATAAGCTGAGATGCATGAACAAGCATTGTTAAAGGAATCAAGGGTATTCAAGTCTTTTGTGAACTTAGAAGTTGCATAATTTCATGCAGAACTTTATAAATTCATTGCATTTTGACTATAGTGATGATTTCCCCTCAGGAATGAATTTTTACATAGATTACATGAAATGGGGAAGGGGGACCAAGAGCAGTGCTCATCAGAAATGGTATCTACAAATAATTAGATTAACAGATATTTCATGTGATAGGAAGAACATACAGATGCTTTAAAATACCCTTGTTCAGTCCTTGTTGGAGATTGTCTCTGGAAGTTTGAAGGTTGGCGGCCTGTCCGCACCTTCCCTTGAGTATTCTCTCCATCTTCGTGCTGCCGCTGCTGCTCTCTTCGCTCTCTCTTTCGTTTCCTCCTCTGCATACCAAAACATTTCCTAATTATCCAAATGGAAGAAAAGCATGCACAGCATCTTCATTAATCAAATTCTTTCTACGCTTCTAAAAGAAGAATGCAAATACTGAAACCCCAGAAGGAACTCGAAATGGTGGGCAATCAGTTTACAAGCTCAATCCACATAATGGTTTTGGAAGAGCATCAATATGCTCCAAACAGTAAGGGAAGAGCAGATTGGTTTTGGAGGTGGATCAGAGTGATTGCATTGGAACTCGAAATGGTGGGCAATCAGTTTACAAGCTCAATCCACATAATGGTTTTGGAAGAGCATCAATATGCTCCAAACAGTAAGGGAAGAGCAGATTGGTTTTGGAGGTGGATCAGAGTGATTGCATTGGATTGAAACCCTTCCAGTTGGAATTCGACAGAGGTTCCAACAGTTTAAAATGGAAGGGCTTCCTTCAAATGAATTGGAATTCTCCAGTATTTGTAATATTCATTAGTGGCAGCAATGGGTCTAAATCAATAAAAGGAGCTAAATAGCAGCAGCCAGTCCTTGAAAATATTCATGATATGTGAAAGTCAGTCGGGTTCTTCCTCCTCGACAACAAGGAGTTAATCCACCACATTATATCTTGTTCCAAATATCAATAGCTTGGTATCCAAATGTATAAACTATAACGAGAACTGATATTCACACCCAACAAGATAAGAGGCACAATATTTTCTATTTCTAGTAAAATAGAGGTACAACATTGCACTATTGTAGTACCAAATGAAGAAGAACAAAGGATATGTGCATCAAACTTGAACAAGAGTGTGTGAAAATAGTAGCTCAGAAGTTCAAAAGCAGTAACATACATTTGAAACACTGTTGTCTTGAGCATGAATTATCAAAAGGTCATCCAAGAGGGCAGTGAATTCATCCAAGTAGCCACTGGCTACAGCCCTATGAGGACATCACTTGCCAATCACTCCCATTCATACCGCCATACCATCTACAGCATTCACAACTAAAGTGTAACTCAGTTATTTCATAGTAGTTGGTGTACGGTACCCGCACCATTCAAATTGATTTTCTCATGGAACTATCTTAATCCTTACAGAGAAGCAGTGTAAACAATTAGGCATTGCATGCAGAAACTATTAAATCACAAAGGTACTGCTGGCTATGAATTCCAAAAGCTCCAGCATGTTTGTCACAGAGGTATTATAGCCTGCATCCTTGTAGCATCCATGGGTTTTCAATTCTTCCAAGTGGGACCCATGGTTCTCTGATCCAGGGCGTTGTCATGTTGTTTCACACCATAAGGAATGTGCATGGTTTTGAATGTCGGTATCGATCGGCGTATTGGCCCGGTGAAAATATGATAACGATACAGTATCATGTATCAGTATCAGGGCCATATCAGCTGGTATCAATCAAAAAAAAAGAATAAGCAAAAGATTTAAGGAAAATATCAGGAAGAACATATATATATATATATATATAAGGCATGCTCCCCTACGCACCTACGCACGTGCGCATCTTTGCACACGTGTCATGGGAGTCGAATCCGAACGGTCCATAAGATGTGGAATCCCATGAAACCTTAGGAGGTGAATTTTCACCCTGATCTAAGATTCTGGTGGGTCATAGCAAAGAGAAATGCAAATCAAGGGAGGAAACTGTTTTCATTTTTCATGGCCCATCAAAGTTTTAGATCAAAGTAAAACTTGGGCCCGGAGGTTTCATGAGGTGCTGCTTCACATGAACGGTTCAGATTTTGGATCCACGTCACCTATGATGGGTTCTCAAAAAAGTTCGTATGTAGTACGTACGAACTGGTTCGCAGGTGAGCGTTTTCCTATATATAGGAAAACGCTCACCTGCGAACCAGTTCGTACGTACTACATACGAACTTTTTTGAGAACCCATCATAGGTGACGTGGATCCAAAATCTGAACCGTTCATGTGAAGCAGCACCTCATGAAACCTCCCGGGCATATATAGGAAAACGCTCACCTGCAAACCAGTTCGTACGTACTACATACGAACTTTTTTGAGAACCCATCATAGGTGACGTGGATCCAAAATCTGAACCGTTCATGTGAAGCAGCACCTCATGAAACCTCCTGGGCCCAAGTTTTACTTTGATCTAAAACTTTGATGGGCCATGAAAAATGAAAATAGTTTCCTCCCTTGATTTGCATTTCTCTTTGCTATGACCCACCAGAATTTTAGATTGGGGTGAAAATTTGTCACATGGGGTTTCATGGGATTCCGCATCACATGGACTGTTCAGATTAGACACCCATGGCACGTGTGCAAAGGGGTGTGTGTGTGTGTGTGTGTGTATATATATATATATGGGAAAAGGTACTATGCGTTCGACCTCACGATAAGCTCCCGTGAGGTCGAGCTATGTGGGCCCCACCGTGATGCGTGTCGACCATCAACACCGTGCATTTGATGGGTCCCCTTTAAATTGTGGGATATCCCAAAAATCAGCCGTATATGGAACTCAAGTGGGTCATACCATCTAAAATCATGTGAAGACACCGTTAAAACATATAAAAGCACTTGGTGGGGCCCACCTGAGTTTTGAATGCTGCTGAAACTTGGTCTGAACCCTCATCCAAGTGGGACACACATAATGGATTGGCTGGATTTGCAAACCACATCTCGGTGGGCCCAACAAATGATTATGAATGTTTTAATGGTGCACGGCCCCTCTCCACTTCTGTATGTGGTGTGGCCCACACAAGTCACGGATTGACTTGATTTTTGAGGCCTAGGCCCACGATGGAATGGTGCATCTGACTGATGGGATAGATGTTCGAAACGCATCACGGTGGGGCCCACACAGCTCGACCTCATGGGACGGACTCGTGAGGTCGAGCACATAGTACCTTTTCCCTACACACACACACACACACACACACACACACACACACACACACACGAATAATAAAATATTCAAGAATCAATCATTTTTTTGTATCTTGGACATGCATATAATATTGTATTGGACAATTCTTTCTTCTTCTTTTTTCTTTTTTTTTTTTCCTTTTTTTTTTCTTTTTTTTTTTTAACACGCACACACACCCCACGCACTCACGCTGGTGGAATTTCACCACCTATGGGTACTCGAACCCTTGATCGGGTGTTGAAACTCCTGAGAGTCTACCACCCGAGCAAGAGTAGGGGACCCATTGTACTGGACAATTCTTTGATGAGAATGTTGTTGTTGCTTTGACTTGTTGAAGGTCAACTAAATGGGCCGTAATTGAACAAAAATCAAGCATGATTTGGTGAACTAGGGCCCATTACATTGAAATACCAAAAAAAAAAAAGAAAAAAAAGTAGAAGAACACGATGAAAATATCAAAAAGAAAGTAAAGGCTTACCCTTCTTTCCCAATTTTTCCCATAATAGTCCACTTCGCTTTGATTTGCCGAATCACATTCAAATCATTTGTTTTAATCCCAAAATAAGTGGGTCCTTACTCTTACTCCGGTGGTAGACTCTTAGGAGTTTCAACACCTGGTTGAGAGTTTGACTGCCCATAGATGGTAAAATCCCACCATGGTGGCGTGAGTGTGTGGTGGTGTGTGTGCGTGTAAAAAAAAAGAAAAAAAACTCCCAAAATAGGTCTAGATCTAGCTTAAATGAGTTTTTAAGCTTCTTCCATGATTTAAATGGAAAAAATAAAATAAAAAAAATGAGACATAAATGAAATTTTGAAAGAAAAAGAAAATTCAAAATTGGGCTTTTATGGGTATATTGGCCCCGTATCGGCCGATACGAGCTGATACAGGCTAATGCAGGTTAATTTTTTGGTATCAGGTCAATACGACCCATATCGCATATCGTCTCATGCCGATAAGGATACGATACGGCCGTATGGGCCGATACAATACCAATATTCATATCTATGGGAATTTGACAAGAATCTGCTCAATTGGACAATCTTAACGTCTCGGTTTGAGGATCACGGATAGACTGCTAAGAAGAGAAACATAGTAGTAGTCCACATTCAACTTGAAAATGTCCCAACATGGTCACTAGGATCTTCTAATCCAGGAGATTTTTGAGGCATGCGGTGACCCATGGATTTCTAAACCATGGATCCCACTCGGTGACATTGAAACACGTGTACTATGCATAGATATGGACCAAATCATATAGTTCCTCACTTGTCAAATACCTGACAAGTTGCATTTATTTGCTAACAGAACTATTGTCCCCAACTAACAAAGGATCAAAGTGTTAGGCATCATGTGAGGATATTTTCAAACCACAAAGTGACCAGCATGTCCACAATGACCATGAAAGTAGAATTACTAACTGCAAACACTAAAGAAACAAGGAGTTCGAGCACAAAAACTTTGTAAATTACTTAAAATATTATCACTGCACCCAAAGATGAAGCATAATTATTTAGAAGGACATGGAGATGAGAACTCATCCCAACAAGAAGTACATTACCACCATGAAAGCATGGTGTCCATGTTTATGAAGCATTGGAAGAAGCATACGAGGCACATAAAAGATCAACAATGTTACTGATCAAATGGAGCTCTACGGGAGTAAATTAGTTTGATCATTTACCAGTTTCAAATAAATGGTTTTCATAAAAGCAAAAAAAAAATTAAAAAAAATCAAATAGAACTTTGAAATTACCTCAAACCTTTTAGATCAGTAAGGCACCAAGAGTCCAAGCTAAGAATTTCAAACAATTAAAATCTCAACTGCATCTATGGCCTCAATGTGATGTTCTCTCTCATGGAAAGTAGCAAATGATGTGAAATTGAACAGAGCATGTTAAAATTATATTGGAGAAAATCCCATGAACCAATCTGCAAACTAGGAGCTTATTTGCAAGTGGCTTTGGGCACTGTGGTGGCAAAATTTGGCAGCAGTTGGGTTTTCCCAGGGACAGTGGTGAACTTGATCAAGCTGACAGTCTCTGCAAGGAGGGGATGGGGAGATTGATCTTGGAAATGGTGGGGCATGCTGTTTTATGGACCATCTAGTTAGACAGAAATAAGAGAGTATTTGAAGGTAAGAAATCTCGTGGCAGTACCATTGTGAAGAAAAAAAAAAAATTTCCGTTGCTTGTATTTTAAAGCTGATAAAAGATTCAGGGCTGGAATCAAATTGGTATGAGGTGCTGCATTGCCAGTAAAATGCTCTGAAGACCCAGGTCCCGCTTCTATGCAAATGTGATAATAACCATTTTTCCCCCCGTATCTTGCAGGATAGACTATTCTAGTTGGCTGGGGGGTTCGATCAGAGTTAGTGGATTAATCTGCGATGTAAGAGGTGTGGATCTGATCATTATTTCCGGCCCTGTTGGCATCAAGGATTCAAGTTTTGCTGAGGCACTGACTCTCCTTCAAGCAACCATGATTATATCTAATTTTAATCTTCTCCGGGAAATTATTGAAGCGGATTCTAGTAATGCAACTTCATTGGCCAAATGAGGCATAAGTCCGTGGAGGGTGGCTGACTTCATGGAAGAAGCATTGGATTTGTGCAGATTTCTGCACCATATTGTGGTCCCCTGTTTTTCTATAGCTTGTGTGCAGCCCCTACCCTGTTGTATTTTCCTTCCTTTTCTTTTAATAATTATTAGTTATCCTTCAAAAACACTATTGATGAAAAACTGTAATTCCCAATAATTATGAAGAGAATATCGTGAAAGTCATGGAAGAAAAAGGCAAATGACAAGTGGGAGAGAGAGAGAGAGAGAGAGAGAGAGAGAGAGAGAGAGGGGGGGGGGGGGGGGAAATCAAAGACATAATCCAACATAAATTCTCTCATTCAAAATACCTGATGTTTGGTAGTTCTTGGGCTTTCCCCAAAGATCATCCCAATATGATCCAGGTTTGTCAGAACCTTTTTGCTTTGACATCCTGATCTTAGCTTTTTCCTGCATGCAAGTTAAGGAACTGTTAAAGCATAAATGATATTGAGGATAGCATATATAATGAAATGGGAACTTGAAAAAAGATGAAGAAGAAGAAAGAAAGATAATATATTATTCCATTCCTTGAATTTTGAAAGGTCACTATCCCAACTTATAAGGTTCTTCAAAGATTAATAATATAACAACAAAATTTTAAATACAAGGGATATATCTGAAGTAATGAGAACACCGCATGCTTATCGCTAACAGGAAATAATAGCACATGAACAAGTGACCAACCCAAATGTTTCAGGGAGACATATTGTCTACTTGGAAGGGAAACTATAACCCAAGTTTAAGAAAGAAGAAAAAAAAGGCACGATCGAAGGCTACTGACTCCACTTAACTGAAAGGGAAAGGATGGCTATAAGACCAGCCATGCTTTATAGGACAAAATGTTGGGCGGTTAAGGAACAACATGATCATAGGATAGTGTAGTTGAAATGAGGATGTTGAGATGGAAGAGTGGCAAGACAAGGAAGGATAGAATCAGAAATGAATGAGCGGCAAGGCAAGGAAAGATACAATTAGAAATGAATGCATTCGAGGAAATTTATGTGTAGCATTAATAGGTAATAAGATGAGGGAAAGTAGACCTAAATGATGTGCAGCAGAAGCCAAGAACTGCACTGGTTAGAAGGATAAATTTAGTACAAGTTGAAGGTTCTACAGGGCAAGGGGAAGGCCCAAAAGGATGTGGGTGAAGGTAGTAAGAAAAGACTTGATGATCTATGGTCTAACTTAAATTGTGGCCCTCAATTGAGTGGAATGTTGGAAAAGGATTCATGTAGCCGACCCCAGTTAGTTGGGATAAGGTTTAGATGATGATGGTTAGGCTACTGACTGCAGGAAAAGGCCAGGAAGTTTAAGAAAGGAAATGATTGATTCACTCTTGTCAAGTAACACCAGGCCTCAAATGTGTTTGGTAAACCCATCAAAGACCCATATTTGAGGCAAACGGAAAAGCATTTTTGTTGTCACAACTCACAACATAGTAATATATGAGACGACAAACAAACAACAAAAAGTAGGCATCCTCACTGCAAGTAGATGACATCGCTGAATACCAAGCTTCAGCACTTAATTTGGCTGCAGCAGGCTGCTTTTTAGTCATCTACAGTATGATAATTGGTCTCAAATAATAATAATGAAACAATATTATAGAGGATCAAGCCACTTCCAATTTAGGGAGTTAACTAATCAGGTAAAATTGATGTCCACAAATATTTGGACAAGGGAGGTCAAAGCAGCTATAATGTGAAGGAACAAGTGTTAATGCTGACTGTTTGAAAGTGAAGTAGAAGATATCTTCTTTTCGAAGTGCATTAGAGGCACCATTGAGGTGTTGAGATCCAAAAGGATAGTACTCATGATCAAGAAGTTGCCATACTTCTGCTTCTTCTAAATATCCAACTTTTTTTGCATAAACCCCCCTTGTTGAGATATGAAAGTGTCCATCTAATCTGCATCCTACTTGATATTTTGCATCTTCTA